>OZ038381.1:33563769-34094372 GCA_964036045.1 Eutreptiella sp. 'Long Island Sound 2002' | reverse complement strand
CCTCCGTGAATTATTTGACCCCTCCGTGAATTATTTACCCCCCTCCGTGAATTATTTTACCCCTCCGTTAATTGTTTACCCCCCTCCGTGAATTATTTCACCCCTCCGTGAATTATTTTACCCCTCCGTAAATTATTTACCCCCCTGCGTGAATTATTTCACCCCTCCGTGAATTGTTTAGCCCCTTTGTGAATTTTTTGACCCCTTGTGAATTATTTACCCCCCTCCGTGAATTATCTTACCCCTCCATGAATTATTTACCCCCCTCCGTGAATTATTTTACCCCTCCGTCAATTGTTTACCCCCCTCCGTGAATTGTTTTACCCCTCCGTGAATTGTTTACCCCCCTCCGTGAATTTTTTGACCCCTCCATAAATTATTTACCCCCTCCGTGAATTATTTTACCCCTCCGTGAATTATTTACCCCCCTCCGTGAATTTTTTGACCCCTCCGTGAATTATTTACCCCCCTCCGTGAAGCATTTTACCCCTCCGTGAATTATTTACCCCCCTCCGTGAATTATTTTACCCCCCCGTGAATTATTTACCCCCCTCCGTGAATTATTTCATCCCTCCGTGAATTGTTTACCCCCCTCCGTGAATTATTTCACCCCTCCGTGAATTGTTTACCCCCGTCCGTGAATTATTGACCCCTCCGTGAATTATTTACCCCCCTCCGTGAATTATTTGACCCCTCCATGAATTATTTACCCCCCTCCGTGAATTATTTTACCCCTCCGTGAATTATTTACCCTCCTCCGTGAATTGTTTTACCCCTCCGTGAATTGTTTACCCCCCTCCGTGAATTATTTGACCCCTCCGTGAATTGTTTACCCCCCTCCGTGAATTGTTTTACCCCTCCGTGAATTGTTTAACCCCCCCGTGAATTATTTGGCCCTCTGTGAATTATTTTACCCCTCCGTGAATTATTTTACCCCTCCGTGAATTATTTACCCCCCTCCGTGAATTATTTTACCTCTCCGTGAATTGTTCACCGCCCTCCGTGAATATTTTCACCCCTCCGTGAATTATTTACCCCCCTCCGTGAATTGTTTTACCCCTCCGTGAATTATTTACCCCCCTCCGTGAATTATTTGACCCCTCCATGAATTATTTACCCCCCTCCGTGAATTATTTCACCCCTGTGTGAATTGTTTAAGCCCCTCCGTGAATTATTTGACCCCTCCGTGAATTGTTTACCCCCCTCCGTGAATTATTTCACCCCTCCGTGAATTGTTTAACCCCCTCCGTGAATTATTTGACCCCTCTGTGAATTATTTTACCCCTCCGTGAATTATTTGACCCCTCCGTGAATTTTTTACCCCCCTCCGTGAATTATTTCACCCCTCCGTGAATTATTTACCCCCCTCCGTGAATTATTTTACCCCTCCGTGAATTCTTTACCCCCCTCCGTGAATTATTTTACCCCTCCGTGAATTATTTACCCCCGTCCGTGAATTATTTTACCCCTCCGTGAATTATTTACCCCCCTCCGTGAATTATTTTACCCCTCCGTGTGTTATTTACCCCCCTCCGTGAATTATTTGACCCCTCCGTGAATTGTTTACCCCCCTCCGTGAATTATTTCACCCCTCCGTGAATTGTTTACCCCCGTCCGTGAATTATTGACCCCTCCGTGAATTATTTACCCCCCTCCGTGAATTATTTTACCCCTCCATGAATTATTTACCCCCCTCCGTGAATTATTTTACCCCTCCGCGAATTGTTTACCCCCCTCCGTGAATTATTTTACCTCTCCGTGAATTATTTACCCCCCTCCGTGAATCATTTGACCCCTCCGTGAATTGTTTACCCCCCTCCGTGAATTATTTTACCCTCCGTGAATTATTTACCCCCCTCCGTGAATTATTTTACCCCTCCGTGAATTATTTACCCCCCTCCGTGAATTATTTTACCCCTCCGTGAATTAGTAACCCCCCTCTGTGAATGATTTCACCCCTCCGTGAATTATTTACCCCCCTCCGTGAATTCTTTTACGCCTCCGTGAATTATTTACCCCCCTCCGTGAATTATTTGACCCCTCCGTGAATTATTTACCCCCCTCCGTGAATTATTTTACCCCTCCGTTAATTGTTTACCCCCCTCCGTGAATTATTTCACCCCTCCGTGAATTATTTTACCCCTCCGTAAATCATTTACCCCCCTGCGTGAATTATTTCACCCCTCCGTGAATTGTTTACCCCCCTTTGTGAATTTTTTGACCCCTTGTGAATTATTTACCCCCCTCCGTGAATTATCTTACCCCTCCATGAATTATTTACCCCCCTCCGTGAATTATTTTACCCCTCCGTCAATTGTTTACCCCCCTCCGTGAATTGTTTTACCCCTCCGTGAATTGTTTACCCCCCTCCGTGAATTTTTTGACCCCTCCATAAATTATTTACCCCCTCCGTGAATTATTTTACCCCTCCGTGAATTATTTACCCCCCTCCGTGAATTTTTTGACCCCTCCGTGAATTATTTACCCCCCTCCGTGAATTATTTTACCCCTCCGTGAATTATTTACCCCCCTCCGTGAATTATTTTACCCCCCCGTGAATTATTTACCCCCCTCCGTGAATTATTTCATCCCTCCGTGAATTGTTTACCCCCCTCCGTGAATTATTTCACCCCTCCGTGAATTGTTTACCCCCGTCCGTGAATTATTGACCCCTCCGTGAATTATTTACCCCCCTCCGTGAATTATTTGACCCCTCCATGAATTATTTACCCCCCTCCGTGAATTATTTTACCCCTCCGTGAATTATTTACCCTCCTTCGTGAATTGTTTTACCCCTCCGTGAATTGTTTACCCCCCTCCGTGAATTATTTGACCCCTCCGTGAATTGTTTACCCCCCTCCGTGAATTGTTTTACCCCTCCATGAATTATTTACCCCCCTCCGTGAATTATTTTACGCCTCCGTGAACTATTTACCCCCCTCCGTGAATTATTTCACCCCTCTGTGAATTGTTTACCCCCCTCCGTGAATTCTTTGACCCCCCCGTGAATTGTCTACCCCCCTCCGTGAATTATTTTACCCCTCCGTGAATTGTTTACCCCCCTCCGTGAATTATTTGACCCCTTAGTGAATTGTTTACCCCCCTCCGTGAATTGTTTTACCCCTCCGTGGATTGTTTAACCCCCCCGTGAATTATTTGGCCCTCTGTGAATTATTTTACCCCTCCGTGAATTATTTTACCCCTCCGTGAATTATTTACCCCCCTCCGTGAATTATTTTACCTCTCCGTGAATTGTTCACCGCCCTCCGTGAATATTTTCACCCCTCCGTGAATTATTTACCCCCCTCCGTGAATTGTTTTACCCCTCCGTGAATTATTTACCCCCCTCCGTGAATTATTTGACCCCTCCATGAATTATTTACCCCCCTCCGTGAATTATTTCACCCCTGTGTGAATTGTTTAAGCCCCTCCGTGAATTATTTGACCCCTCCGTGAATTGTTTACCCCCCTCCGTGAATTATTTCACCCCTCCGTGAATTGTTTAACCCCCTCCGTGAATTATTTGACCCCTCTGTGAATTATTTTACCCCTCCGTGAATTATTTGACCCCTCCGTGAATTTTTTACCCCCCTCCGTGAATTATTTCACCCCTCCGTGAATTATTTACCCCCCTCCGTTAATTATTTTACCCCTCCGTGAATTCTTTACCCCCCTCCGTGAATTATTTTACCCCTCCGTGAATTATTTACCCCCGTCCGTGAATTATTTTACCCCTCCGTGAATTATTTACCCCCCTCCGTGAATTATTTTACCCCTCCGTGAGTTATTTACCCCCCTCCGTGAATTATTTGACCCCTCCGTGAATTGTTTACCCCTCCCCCGTGAATCATTTGAGCCCTCCGTGAATTATTTACCCCCCTCCGTGAATTATATGACCCCTCCGTGAATTGTTTACCCCCCTCCCTGAATTATTTACCCCCCGCCGTGGATTGTTTACCCCCCCCCGTGAATTATTTGACCCCTCCGTGAAACGTTCACCCCCCTCCGTGAATTATTTGACCCCTCCGTAAATTGTTTACCCCCCTCCGTGAAGTATTTGACCCCTCTGTGAATTGTTTACTCCCCACCGTGAATTATTTGACCCCTCTGTGAATTATTTACCCCCCTCCGTGAATTATTTGACCCCTCCGTGAATTATTTGACCCCTCCGTGAATTGTTTACCCCCCTCCGTGAATTATTTTACCCCTCCGTGAATTGTTCACCCCCCTCCGTGAATTATTTGACCCCTCTGTGAATGGTTTACCCCCCTACGTGAATTATTTGACCCCTCCGTGAATTATTTACCCCCCTCCGTGAATTGTTTACCCCCCTCCGTGAATTATTTCACCCCTCCGTGAATTATTTACCCCCCTCTGTGAATTATTTCAGCCCTCCGTGAATCGTTTATCCCCCTCCGTGAATTATTTGACCCCTCCGTGAATTGTTTACCCCCCTCCGTGAATTATTTTACCCCTCCGTGAATTGTTTACCCCCCTCCGTGAATTATTTGACCCCTCTGTGAATTGTTTACCCCCCTCCGTGAATTATTTTACCCCTCCGTGAATTGTTTACCCCCCTCCGTGAATTTTTTGACCCCTCTGTGAATTGTTTACCCCCCTGCGTGAATTATTTGACCCCTCCGTAAATTATTTACCCCCCTCCGTGAATTATTTGACCCCTCTGTGAATTGTTTAGCCCCCCCCGTGAATTATTTTACCCCTCCGTGAATTATTTGACCCCCCGTGAATTATTTACCCCGCTCCGTGAATTATTTGATCCCTCCGTGAATTATCTACCCCACTCTGTGAATTTTTTGACCCCTCCGTGAATTATTTAACCCCATCCGTGATTTATTTGACCCCTCTGTGAATTATTTACCCCCCTCCGTGAATTATTTCACCCCTCTGTGAATTGTGTACCCCCCCCCGTGAATTTTTTGACCCCTCTGTGAATTATTTACCCCCCTCCGTGAATTATTTGACCCCTCCGTGAATTGTTTACCCCCCTCCGTGAATTGTTTTACCCCTCCGTGAATTGTTTACCCCCCTCCGTGAATTATTTGACCCCTCTGTGAATTGTTTACCCCCCTCCGTGAATTATTTGACCCCTCCGTGAATTATTTGACCCCTCCGTGAATTATTTACCCCCCTCCGTGAATCATTTGACCCCTCCGTGAATTATTTACCCCCCTCTGTGAATTTTTTACCCCCCTCCGTGAATTATTTGACCACTCCGTGAATTATTTACCCCCCTCCGTGAATCATTTGACCCCTCTGTGAATTGTTTACCCCCCTCCGTGAATTATTCCACCCCTCGGTGAATTGTTTACCCCCCTCCGTGAATTATTTGACCCCTCCGTGAATTGTTTACGCCCCTCCGTGAATTATTTTACCCCTCCGTGAATTGTTTACCCCCCTCCGTGAATTATTTGACCCCTCCGTGAATTGTTTACCCCCCTCCGTGAATTATTTTAACCCTCCGTGAATTATTTGACCCCTCCGTGAATTATTTGACCCCTCTGTGAATTGTTTACCCCCCTCCGTGAATCATTTGACCCCTCCGTGAATTATTTACCCCCCTCCGTGAATTATTTGACTCCTCTGTGAATTCTTTCGCCCCCCCCGTGAATTATTTCACGCCTCCGTGAATTATTCTACCCCTCCGTGAATTATTTACCCCGCTCCGTGAATTATTTGACCCCTCTGTGAATTATTTACCCCACTCCGTGAATTATTTGACCCCTCTGTGAATTGTTTACCCCCCTCCGTGAATTATTTGACCCCTCCGTGAATTATTTACCCCCCTCCGTGAATTGTTTCACCCCTCTGTTAATTGTTTACCCCCCTCCGTGAATTATTTGACCCCTTTGTGAATTATTTACCCCCCTCCGTGAATTATTTGACCCCTCCGTGAATTGTTTACCCCCCTCCGTGAATTGTTTTAACCCTCCGTGAATTGTTTACCCCCCTCTGTGAATTATTTGACCCCTCTGTGAATTGTTTACCCCCCTCCGTGAATTATTTGACCCCTCCGTGAATTATTTGACCCCTTCGTGAATTATTTACCCCCCTCCGTGAATTATTTGACCCCTCCGTGAATTATTTACCCCCCTCCGTGAATTGTTTACCCCCCTCCGTGAATTATTTGACTCCTCTGTGAATTGTTTACCCCCCTCCGTGAATTATTTGACCCCTCCGTGAATTATTTACCCCCCTCCGTGAATCATTTGACCCCTCTGTGAATTGTTTACCCCCCTCCGTGAATTATTTCACCCCTCCGTGAATTGTTTACCCCCCTCCGTGAATTATTTGACCCCTCCGTGAATTGTTTACCCCCCTCCGTGAATTATTTTACCCCTCCGTGAATTGTTTACCCCCCTCCGTGAATTATTTGACCCCTCCGTGAATTGTTTACCCCCCTCCGTGAATTATTTTAACCCTCCGTGAATTATTTGACCCCTCCGTGAATTGTTTACCCCCCTCCGTGAATTGCTTTACCCCTCCGTGAATTGTTTACCCCCCTCCGTGAATTTTTTGACCCCTCCGTGAATTGTTTACCCCCCTCCGTGAATTATTTTACCCCTCCACGAATTGTTTACCCCCCTCCGTGAATTATTTGACCCCTCCGTGAATTATTTACCCCCCTCCGTGAATTATTTCACCCCTCCGTGAATTGTTTACCCCCCTCCGTGAATTATTTGACCCCTCCATGAATCGTTTACCCCCCTCCGGTAATTGTTTACCCCCCTCCGTGAATTATTTGACCCCTCTGTGAATTATTTGACCCCTCCGTGAATTATTTAGTCCCCTCCGTGAATTGTTTACCCCCCTCCGTGAATTATTTGACCCCTCTGTGAATTCTTTACCCCCCTCCGTGAATTATTTGACCCCTCTGTGAATTGTTTACTATCCTCCGTGAATTATTTCACCCCTCTGTGAATTGTTTACCCCCCTCCGTGAATTATTTGACCCCTCCGTGAATTCTTTTATGCCTCCGTGAATTATTTGACCCCTCCGTGAATTATTTACCCCCCTCCGTGAATTATTTGACCCCTCCGTGAATTATTTACCCCCCTCCGTGAATTATTTGACCCCTCCGTGAATTGTTTACCCCCCTCCGTGAATTATTTGACCCCTCCGTGAATTATTTACCCCCCTCCGTGAATTATTTGACCCCTCCGTGAATTATTTACCCCCCTCCGTGAATTGTTTCACCCCTCTGTTAATTGTTTACCCCCCTCCGTGAATTATTTGACCCCTCTGTGAATTATTTACCCCCCTCCGTGAATTATTTGACCCCTCCGTGAATTGTTTACCCCCCTCCGTGAATTGTTTTAACCCTCCGTGAATTGTTTACCCCCCTCTGTGAATTATTTGACCCCTCTGTGAATTGTTTACCCCCCTCCGTGAATTATTTGACCCCTCCGTGAATTATTTGACCCCTTCGTGAATTATTTACCCCCCTCCGTGAATTATTTGACCCCTCCGTGAATTATTTACCCCCCTCCGTGAATTGTTTACCCCCCTCCGTGAATTATTTGACTCCTCTGTGAATTGTTTACCCCCCTCCGTGAATTATTTGACCCCTCCGTGAATTATTTACCCCCCTCCGTGAATCATTTGACCCCTCTGTGAATTGTTTACCCCCCTCCGTGAATTATTTCACCCCTCCGTGAATTGTTTACCCCCCTCCGTGAATTATTTGACCCCTCCGTGAATTGTTTACCCCCCTCCGTGAATTATTTTACCCCTCCGTGAATTGTTTACCCCCCTCCGTGAATTATTTGACCCCTCCGTGAATTGTTTACCCCCCTCCGTGAATTATTTTAACCCTCGTGAATTATTTGACCCCTCCGTGAATTGTTTACCCCCCTCCGTGAATTGCTTTACCCCTCCGTGAATTGTTTACCCCCCTCCGTGAATTATTTTACCCCTCCGTGAATTGTTTACCCCCCTCCGTGAATTATTTGACCCCTCCGTGAATTATTTACCCCCCTCCGTGAATTATTTCACCCCTCCGTGAATTGTTTACCCCCCTCCGTGAATTATTTGACCCCTCCATGAATCGTTTACCCCCCTCCGGTAATTGTTTACCCCCCTCCGTGAATGATTTCAACCCTCCGTGAATTATTTGACCCCTCCGTGAATTATTTAGTCCCCTCCGTGAATTGTTTACCCCCCTCCGTGAATTATTTGACCCCTCTGTGAATTCTTTACCCCCCTCCGTGAATTATTTGACCCCTCTGTGAATTGTTTACTATCCTCCGTGAATTATTTCACCCCTCTGTGAATTGTTTACCCCCCTCCGTGAATTATTTGACCCCTCCGTGAATTCTTTTATGCCTCCGTGAATTATTTCACCCCTCCGTGAATTATTTACCCCCCTCCGTGAATTATTTGACCCCTCCGTGAATTATTTACCCCCCTCCGTGAATTATTTGACCCCTCCGTGAATTGTTTACCCCCCTCCGTGAATTATTTGACCCCTCCGTGAATTATTTACCCCCCTCCGTGAATTAACACACCCCTGTGTGAATTGTTTACCCCCCTCCGAGAATCATTTGACCCCTCCGTGAATTATTTTACCCCTCCGTGAATTATTTGACCCCTCCGTGAATTATTTACCCCCCTCCGTGAATTATTTTACCCCTCCGTGAATTGTTTACCCCCCTCCGTGAATTATTTGACCCCTCTGTGAATTATTTACCCCCCTCCGTGAATTATTTGACCCCTCCGTGAATTGTTTACCCCCCTCCGTGAATTATTTTACCCCTCCATGAATTGTTTACCCCCCTCCGTGAATTATTTGACCCCTCCGTGAATTGTTTACCCCCCTCCGTGAATTATTTTACCCCCCTCCGTGAATTTTTTACCCCCCTCTTTTACCCCTCCGTGAATTATTTTAACCCTCCGTGAATTATTTGACCCCTCCGTGAATTGTTTACCCCCCTGCGTGAATTATTTGGCCCCTCCGTGAATTATTTGTCCCCTCCGTGAATTTTTTACCCTCCTCTGTGAATTATTTTACCCCTCCGTGAATTGTTTACCCCCTTCCGTGAATTGTTTGACCCCTCCGTGAATCATTTTACCCCTCCGTGAATTATTTGACCCCTCCGTGAATTATTTACCCCCCTCCGTGAATTATTTGACCCCTCTGTGAATTGTTTACCCCCCTCCGTGAATTATTTGACCCCTCGGTGAATTGTTTACCCCCCTCCGTGAATTATTTGACCCCTCTGTGAATCATTTACCCCCCTCCGTGAATTATTTACCCCCCTCCGTGAATTATTTGACCCCTCTCTGAATTTTTTACCCCCCTCTGTGAATTGTTTGACCCCTCCGTGAATTGTTTACCCCCCTCCGTGAATCATTTGACCCATCGGTGAATCATATACCCCACTCCGTGAATTATTTGACCCCTCCGTGTATTGTTTACCCCCCTCCGTAAATTATTTCACCCCTCCGTGAATTGTTTACCCCCCTCCGTGAATTATTTGACCCCTCCGTGAATTGTTTACCCCCCTCCGTAAATTATTTGACCCCTCCGTGAATTATTTACCCCCCTCCGTGAATTATTTTACCCCTCCGTGAATTATTTGACCCCTCCGTGAATTGTTTACCCCCCTCCGTGAATTATTTACCCCCCTCCGTGAATTATTTTACACCTCCGTGAATTATTTGACCCCTCTGTGAATTGTTTACCCCCTTCCGTGAATTATTTGACCCCTCCGTGAATTATTTACCCCCCTCCGTGAATTATTTTACCCCTCCGTGAATTATTTGACCCCTCCGTGAATTGTTTACCCCCCTCCGTGAATTATTTGACCCCTCTGTGAATTGTTTGACCCCTCTGTGAATTTTTTACCTCCTTCCGTGAATTATTTGACCCCTCCGTGAATTATTTACCCCCCTCCGTGAATTATTTTACCCCTCCGTGAATTATTTGACCCCTCCGTGAATTGTTTACCCCCCTCCGTGAATTATTTGACCCCTCCGTGAATTATTTTACCCCTCCGTGAATTATTTGACCCCTCCGTGAATTGTTTACCCCCCTCCGTGAATTATTTGACCCCTCCGTGAATTATTTACCCCCCTCCGTGAATTATTTTACCCCTCCGTGAATTATTTGACCCCTTTGTGAAATTATTTACCCCCCTCCGTGAATTATTTGACCCCTCCGTGAATTATTTGACCCCTCTGTGAATTGTTTACCCCCTTCCGTGAATTATTTGACCCCTCCGTGAATTATTTACCCCCCTCCGTGAATTATTTTACCCCTCCGTGAATTATTTGACCCCTCCGTGAATTGTTTACCCCCCTCCGTGAATTATTTGACCCCTCCGTGAATTATTTTACCCCTCCGTGAATTATTTGACCCCTCCGTGAATTGTTTACCCCCCTCCGTGAATTATTTGACCCCTCCGTGAATTATTTACCCCCCTCCGTGAATTATTTTACCCCTCCGTGAATTATTTGACCCCTTCGTGAATTATTTACCCCGCTCCGTGAATTATTTGACCCCTCCGTGAATTATTTGACTCCTCCGTGAATTATTTACCCTCCGTGAATTATTTGACCCCTCCGTGAATTGTTTACCCCCCTCCGTGAATTATTTGACCCCTCCGTGAATTATTTACCCTCCGTGAATTATTTGACCCCTCCGTGAATTGTTTACCCCCCTCCGTGAATTATTTGACCCCTGCGTGAGTTGTTTACCCCCCTCCGTGAATTATTGTACCCCTCCGTGAATTGTTTACCCCCCTCCGTGAATTATTTGACCCCTCCGTGAATTATTTGACCCCACCGTGAATTATTTTACCCCTCCGTGAATTATTTGACCCCTCCGTGATTTCTTTGACCCCTCCGTGAATTGTTTTACCCCTCCGTAAATGGTTTGACCCCTCCGTGAATTATTTGACCCCTCCGTGATTTGTTTACCCACCTCCGTGAATTATTTGACCCCTCTGTGAATTGTTTACCCCCCTCCGTGGATTAATTTACCCCTCCGTGAATTGATTACCCCCCTCCATGAATTATTTACCCCCCTCCGTGAATTATTTGACCCCTCGGTGAACTATTTACCCCTCTCCGTGAATTATTTGACCCCTCCGTCAATTATTTACCCCCCCTCCGTGAATTTTTTCACCCCTCCGTGAATTGTTTACCCCCCTCCGTGAATTATTTTACCCCTCCGTGAATTGTTTACCCCCCTCCGTGAATTATTTGACCCCTCGGTGAATTATTTACCCCCATCCGTGAGTTATTTGACCCCTCCGTGAATTGTTTACCCCCCCTCCGTGAATTATTTGACCCCTCTGTGAATTGTTTACCCCCCTCCGTGAATTATTTTACCCCTCCGTGAATTGTTTACCCCCCTCCGTGAATTATTTACCCCCCTCCGTGAATTATTTGACCCCTCGGTGAATTATTTACCCCCCTCCGTGAATTATTTGACCCCTCTGTGAATTGTTTACCCCCCTCCATGAATTATTTCACCCCTCCGTGAATTGTTTACCCCCCTCCGTGAATTATTTGACCCCTCCGTGAATTGTTTACCCCCCTCCGTGAATTATTTGACCCCTCCGTGAATTGTTTACCCCCCTCCGTGAAGTATTTGACCCCTCTGTGAATTGCTTACCCCCCTCCGTGAATTTTTTGACCCCTCCGTGAGTTGTTTACCCCCCTCCATGAATTATTTGACCCCTCTGTGAATTGTTCACCCCCCTCCGTGAATTATTTGACCCCTCCGTGAATTATTTACCCCCCTCCGTGAATTATTTCACCCCTCCGTGAATTGCTTACCCCCCTCCGTGAATTTTTTGACCCCTCCGTGAGTTGTTTACCCCCCTCCGTGAAATATTTGACCCCTCTGTGAATTGTTCACCCCCCTCCGTGAATTATTTGACCCCTCCGTGAATTATTTACCCCCCTCCGTGAATTATTTCACCCCTCCGTGAATTGCTTACCCCCCTCCGTGAATTATTTGACCCCTCCGTGAATTATTTGACCCCACCGTGAATTATTTGACCCCTCCGTGAATTGTTTACCCCCCTCCGTGAATTATTTTACCCCCCTCCGTGAATTTTTTACCCCCCTCTTTTACCCCTCCGTGAATTATTTTAACCCTCCGTGAATTATTTGACCCCTCCGTGAATTGTTTACCCCCCTGCGTGAATTATTTGTCCCCTCCGTGAATTATTTGTCCCCTCCGTGAATTTTTTACCCCCCTCTGTGAATTATTTTACCCCTCCGTGAATTGTTTACCCCCTTCCGTGAATTGTTTGACCCCTCCGTGAATCATTTTACCCCTCCGTGAATTATTTGACCCCTCCGTGAATTATTTACCCCCCTCCGTGAATTATTTGACCCCTCTGTGAATTGTTTACCCCCCTCCGTGAATTATTTGACCCCTCGGTGAATTGTTTACCCCCCTCCGTGAATTACTTGACCCCTCTGTGAATCATTTACCCCCCTCCGTGAATTATTTACCCCCCTCCGTGAATTATTTGACCCCTCTGTGAATTTTTTACCCCCCTCTGTGAATTATTTGACCCCTCCGTGAATTGTTTACCCCCCTCCGTGAATCATTTGACCCATCGGTGAATCATATACCCCACTCCGTGAATTATTTGACCCCTCCGTGTATTGTTTACCCCGCTCCGTGAATTATTTGACCCCTTTGTGAATTGTTTACCCCCCACCGTGAATTATTTGACCCCTCCGTGAATTATTTACCCCCCTCCGTAAATTATTTCACCCCTCCGTGAATTGTTTACCCCCCTCCGTGAATTATTTGACCCCTCCGTGAATTGTTTACCCCCCTCCGTGAATTATTTGACCCCTCCGTGAATTATTTACCCCCCTCCGTGAATTATTTTACCCCTCCGTGAATTATTTGACCCCTCCGTGAATTGTTTACCCCCCTCCGTGAATTATTGACCCCCCTCCGTGAATTATTTTACACCTCCGTGAATTATTTGACCCCTCTGTGAATTGTTTACCCCCTTCCGTGAATTATTTGACCCCTCCGTGAATTATTTACCCCCCTCCGTGAATTATTTTACCCCTCCGTGAATTATTTGACCCCTCCGTGAATTGTTTACCCCCCTCCGTGAATTATTTGACCCCTCCGTGAATTATTTTACCCCTCGGTGAATTATTTGACCCCTCTGTGAATTGTTTACCCCCCTCCGTGAATTATTTGACCCCTCCGTGAATTATTTACCCCCCTCCGTGAATTATTTTACCCCTCCGTGAATTATTTGACCCCTTTGTGAAATTATTTACCCCCTCCGTGAATTATTTGACCCCTCCGTGAATTATTTGACCCCTCTGTGAATTTTTTACCCCCTTCCGTGAATTATTTGACCCCTCCGTGAATTATTTACCCCCCTCCGTGAATTATTTTACCCCTCCGTGAATTATTTGACCCCTCCGTGAATTGTTTACCCCCCTCCGTGAATTATTTGACCCCTCCGTGAATTATTTTACCCCTCCGTGAATTATTTGACCCCTCCGTGAATTATTTACCCCCCTCCGTGAATTATTTGACCCCTCCGTGAATTATTTACCCCCCTCCGTGAATTATTTTACCCCTCCGTGAATTATTTGACCCCTTCGTGAATTATTTACCCCGCTCCGTGAATTATTTGACCCCTCCGTGAATTATTTGACTCCTCCGTGAATTATTTACCCTCCGTGAATTATTTGACCCCTCTGTGAATTGTTTACCCCCTTCCGTGAATTATTTTACCCCTCCGTGAATTATTTGACCCCTCCGTGAATTGTTTACCCCCCTCCGTGAATTATTTGACCCCTCCGTGAATTATTTACCCTCCGTGAATTATTTGACCCCTCCGTGAATTGTTTACCCCCCTCCGTGAATTATTTGACCCCTGCGTGAGTTGTTTACCCCCCTCCGTGAATTATTTTACCCCTCCGTGAATTGTTTACCCCCCTCCGTGAATTATTTGACCCCTCCGTGAATTATTTGACCCCACCGTGAATTATTTTACCCCTCCGTGAATTATTTGACCCCTCCTTGATTTCTTTGACCCCTCCGTGAATTGTTTTACCCCTCCGTAAATGGTTTGACCCCTCCGTGAATTATTTGACCCCTCCGTGATTTGTTTACCCACCTCCGTGAATTATTTGACCCCTCTGTGAATTGTTTACCCCCCTCCGTGGATTAATTTACCCCTCCGTGAATTGATTACCCCCCTCCATGAATTATTTACCCCCCTCCGTGAATTATTTGACCCCTCGGTGAACTATTTACCCCTCTCCGTGAATTATTTGACCCCTCCGTCAATTATTTACCCCCCCTCCGTGAATTTTTTCACCCCTCCGTGAATTGTTTACCCCCCTCCGTGAATTATTTTACCCCTCCGTGAATTGTTTACCCCCCTCCGTGAATTATTTGACCCCTCGGTGAATTATTTACCCCCATCCGTGAGTTATTTGACCCCTCCGTGAATTGTTTACCCCCCCTCCGTGAATTATTTGACCCCTCTGTGAATTGTTTACCCCCCTCCGTGAATTATTTTACCCCTCCGTGAATTGTTTACCCCCCTCCGTGAATTATTTACCCCCCTCCGTGAATTATTTGACCCCTCGGTGAATTATTTACCCCCCTCCGTGAATTATTTGACCCCTCTGTGAATTGTTTACCCCCCTCCGTGAATTATTTCACCCCTCCGTGAATTGTTTACCCCCCTCCGTGAATTATTTGACCCCTCCGTGAATTGTTTACCCCCCTCCGTGAATTATTTGACCCCTCCGTGAATTGTTTACCCCCCTCCGTGAAGTATTTGACCCCTCTGTGAATTGCTTACCCCCCTCCGTGAATTTTTTGACCCCTCCGTGAGTTGTTTACCCCCCTCCATGAATTATTTGACCCCTCTGTGAATTGTTCACCCCCCTCCGTGAATTATTTGACCCCTCCGTGAATTATTTACCCCCCTCCGTGAATTATTTCACCCCTCCGTGAATTGCTTACCCCCCTCCGTGAATTTTTTGACCCCTCCGTGAGTTGTTTACCCCCCTCCGTGAATTATTTGACCCCTCCCTGAATTATTTACCCCCCTCCGTGAATTATTTCACCCCTCCGTGAATTGTTTACCCCCCTCCGTGAATTATTTGACCCCTCCGTGAATTGTTTACCCCCCTCCGTGAATTATTTGACCCCTTCGTGAATTGTTTACCCCCCTCCGTGAATTATTTTACCCCTCCGTGAATTGTCTACCCCCCTCCGTGAATTATTTACCCCCCTCCGTGAATTATTTGACCCCTCGGTGAATTATTTACCCCCCTCCGTGAATTATTTGACCCCTCCGTGAATTGTTTACCCCCCCTCCGTGAATCATTTGACCCCTCTGTGAATTGTTTACCCCCCTCCGTGAATTATTTCACCCCTCCGTGAATTGTTTACCCCCCTCCGTGAATTATTTGACCCCTCCGTGAATTGTTTACCCCCCTCCGTGAATTATCTGACCCCTCCGTGAATTGTTTACCCCCCTCCGTGAATTATTTTACCCCTCCATGAATTGTTTACCCCCCTCCGTGAATTATTTGACCCCACCGTGAATTGTTTACCCCCCTCCATGAATTATTTTACCCCTCCGTGAGTTATTTGACCCCTCCGTGAATTATTTACCCCCCTCCGTGAATTATTTTACCCCTCCGTGAATTGTTTGACCCCTCCGTGAATTGTTTACCCCCCTCCGTGAATCATTTGACCCCTCCGTGAATTATTTTACCCCTCCTCGAATTATTTGACCCCTGGTGAATTGTTTACCCCCCTCCGTGAATTATTTGACCCCTCCGTGAATTATTTACCCCCCTCCGTGAATTATGTCACCCCTCCGTGAATTGCTTACCCCCCTCCGTGAATTTTTTGACCCCTCCGTGAGTTGTTTACCCCCCTCCGTGAAATATTTGACCCCTCTGTGAATTGTTTACCCCCCTCCGTGAATTATTTGACCCCTCCGTGAATTATTTACCCCCCTCCGTGAATTATTTGACCCCTCCGTGAATTGTTTACCCCCCTCCGTGAATTTTTTGACCCCTCCGTGAATTGTTTACCCCCCACCGTGAATTATTTGACCCCTCCGTGAATTATTTGACCCCTCCGTGAATTATTTTACCCCTCCGTGAATTATTTGACCCCTCCGTGAATTGTTTACCCCGGTCCGTGAATTATTTGACCCCTCCGTGAATTGTTTACCCCCCTCGGTGAATTATTTTACCCCTCCGTGAATTGTTTGACCCCTCCGTGAATTATTTACCCCTCCGTGAATTATTTACCCCCCTCCGTGAATTATTTGACCCCTCTGTGAATTTTTTACCCCCCTCTGCGAATTATTTCACCCCTCTGTGAATTGTTTGACCCCTCCGTGAATTTTTTACCCCCCTCCGTGAATTATTTGACCCCTTTGTGAATCATTTACCCCCCTCCGTGAATCATTTGACCCCTCTGTGAATTGTTTACCCCCCTCAGTGGAATATCTATCCAGAGGGGGGGGCGTACACCACCTCAGTGGAACATTTTTCCACAGGGGGGGGGGGGTACACCACCTCAGTGGAATATTTGTCCACAGGGGGGGGAGGGGGGCACCACTTCAGTGGAATATCTATCCAGAGGGGGGGGCATACACCACCTCAGTGGAACATTTTTCCAGAGGGGGGGGGTACACCACCTCAGTGGAATATTTATCGTGAGGGGGGGGGTACCCCACCTCAGTGGAATATCTATCCAGAGGGGGGGGCGTACACCACCTCAGTGGAACATTTTTCCACAGGGGGGGGGTACACCACCTCAGTGGAATATTTGTCCACAGGGGGGGGGGGGCACCACCTCAATGGAAGATTTATCCAAAGGGTGGGGGTACACCACCTAAGTGGAATATTTATCCAGAGGGGGAGGGGTGCACCACCTCGGTGGAATATTTATGCAGAAGGGGGGTGCACAGCAACTCAGTGGAATACTTATCCACATGGGGGGGGGGTACACCACCTCGGTGGAATATTTATCCAGAGGGGGGGGTACACCACCTCAATGGAATATTTATCCAGAAGGGGGGTGGGTACACCACCTCAATGGAATATTTTTCCCGGCCTCCCATTTTCCCCAATGCTCCATTTTTCCACCCTTCTTTTTTGGGGGGGCTGTTCCCCTGTGTTGCATGGTCTCCCATTCTTCCCAACTTTCAATTTTCATGATGGTTTTTTTTCTGGTGGGTGGCTGTGTTTCGGGCGGGGGAGTGGCAGACTTTTCCTTGTCCCTTTGTGAGATGAAGGAAGGAAGGGAGGGGTCGGGTACCACACTTTTATCAGACTTTTGCTGAGATGTGTTCTATTTTATGTCCTTGACACGAGATGCCAAATCAGACTTCAGACTTCAGACTTTATACACATAGCTGTGGCGGCGGCAACGTAGGCCTTTAGCGCGTGGCTCGAGTCTTGGGTGACCCGGGACTTCGCTGTGTTCCGTGCACGGTCCAATGAAGTGCCCGCGCAGTCGTGGGCCACTGTCTGCGGTACCATGGTGCACAACTCGGATGGCGGCGACGAGCCGTGGCTCAAAGTGTTTGCAGGTCTTCGTGCCGTCGCAAGTGTCATGGGCTGGCCAAGTGGTGTGCTGCCGGTCCTCCCACAGCCATCGTGCTCTCTTCTGCTCATGGCCGTGGCCACGGTGTTGGACGTGGGGGAATTGTGGTTGTATGATTGGCGGCTACGGAGAGTCATCCTAGTGGCAGAGGGGCAAAGATGCATGGCGGTACTGGTAGGACCTAAGCAATTTGCGCTGGTCCAGGGAGACGACGCGCCTGGTCGTGTCGCGGCAATGCTGCTGTCTGTGCCAGATGGGTATGACAATGCGTCGGCGGAAGCCCGCCTCACATCGGACCCTCTGCATCTGGTACCGGTGGTGGAAGCCTGGTCAGGTGGGCAACAGTTGGTGCTCGCATCGTCTGGGTACCCCGCTCAAGCAGGCGTGGATGTCCTCGTGGATGTCATACATGACTACGGCTGGCGGCTGCTAGCGGGGGGCAAACCACATCTCCAAGCAGTGCGGTGGACCAGACTGCTTGATTGGGTGGGTCCGGCGGGCAGCCAATTCCGGCCCCGGCGGCATCATGGGACCAATCGCTGCAGAGCCTGCTCAATAGTGCCACCGCTCGTGCCGTGGTGAGTGCGCTGCACCGGTGCCACGAGGCTTGTATTGATGTTAGCAAAAATATGAGTAAACATTTTTGGAGTAGGCCCATAGTAGGTGCCTCCAAATATGCCCACTATGGTTAGATCGTCTCCGCCCACTCATGTCATTAGTGCTTGCATATGAGCGCGTGTGCAATAAGGCAGCATGGCACGCATGCTCACAAGGCGACATTATATAAAATAGAAGACAAGGTTGTAAAAGTCAACCAAGCCATCCACGATGTCCTTCGTGGTCTCTAGTTTACATATTGCCTTGGTTCAAGTCTCAACTTCCCAGAGGCTTCGAGTACGAGCCTCGGGGGATTGGCCATTTTGGCCTAATTTTCGACCAAAACTTGCCATTTTTCGAAAATAGAGTTTTGGTACGCATTGAATTGCGTGGAGCCATCGTTGAGTTGGCTCGAAAATCAAAAATGGCCTAGGGCTTTTGGTCTTGTGAGCATTGTGTTCGGTTATTAACGTGCACGCTCACAAGGCCACAAAGTTAGCGTTTGCGCACGCAAATAACTTGGGTTTACAACACCCATATGCTGCCTAAAACATCCCTATTGCCCGCTTCCCTATACAAAGTGATATGCCCACGTGAAAGGGGCATGGATGAAAGGCATAGGGGGGGAATGTAGGGTTCCGTCCGAACTCATGGTCCTTGAGAACCATGAGTTCGAGCGATCGACGGAAAAGCTTGCGCGCTGATTTTCTCTCAGACGCAACGGCGAAAAATTCTGGTGAGCACACCAGATGAAAGTACAAGAAAAACCCTCTAGATCCAGCCCTTGAGTTCCTTTAGAACCTCAAAGGTACTCGAGAAAAATCCATCACAAAACTCGCCACGGAGAAGCGACGAAAGCGCGCGAGCAGGCGACAACAGGCGGCGATTTCACGACAATTAGAAATCGCGGTAGAAATCGGGTATTTCACCGATTTCTAACTGAAAATCGACCAAGACAGTAAAATTATGGTAATTCTACATCGATTTAATGGTTAGAAATCGGATTCCAGATTTCGCGGATTAGAGAACAGGGATATCCCGCTGACAGCCGGTGTCAACGGCTTCCGCACGGGTGTGACGGCTCACAGGCCTCCGGGCCATGGGCCATAGGTTCTGGGTACCGCTTCACCATGGCCCAAATACTGGTTCCCCGCGACCGCTTTTGCAACGTGTGCGCCACGCGCTTGCCTCAAGGCAACGTCCTCACCCGTTGGACACTTGCTATTGCGCCCATGCAACGCGACGTGGAGGCCGGCATCAATGCCATTGCGGAGCGCACGGCTTGAGGACCATTGATCACATCGTTGTGAAGGTGGATGTGTCCCCTCCCGGTCGATACTTCCACTTGTTCGCAAGCGGGTGTCGCGTCGCTGCGCCAGTGTGGGTGCACGAACGCGCCTCTGTCCCACTGTGTGAGCCCTGTCGTGAGAGGGCTGGCAGGGGGTGCCCCAAAGCCAGGTGGGCGCTACGGCACTCGGGACAGATGTCGTGCAGCGCGTGGAGGGTGATCCAGCGTCGTGACTTGCAGGAGGTACAGGTGGATGGGGTGCGCAGCGCTAATGATCCATCTGCTATGCTTCCCCTACTACTATGGTGGGCGGCACTATGCGGTGACTCCGGGGTCCTGTGGCTGTGGCACTTCAGGGAAGGCCCGGCGACGCAATAAGAGGATGGCGGGGTGCGTGTATGGTGCGGTGTGGCCAGGTGCCTAGGTGAGGTGCACACTGGGCACTGTCCGAGGGGTTGTTGGTGCATGTGCAAAAGAAATGGTGTAATGGACATGGCCTCGTGCAAGCTGGTGCCTGCGGCAGCGGCAGGTGCGTTATGACGGCCATCGCGACGTGGCAGGCTGTGCCGGCCTGGTCGTGCGCATTACCACCCCCGCATGCACAGCTGGAACGAAGTATAGCTACGCCCGCCTCTATTTGGTAGCGGACACCAACAATGAGATATGCGAAGCTTTGTCGAAGTACCACGACAACACTGGGGCTGGTTTGTTACGGCCATGTGGTGCCTAAATGTACATACGTGAGTACTTGATTCTCCACCAACGGTCCTTTTACCCTGATTTGGCAATAACGAATCGCCGGACACATTGTGACGAGGTTGCTGCCTACTTGAAGCGGAAGGATGCCAAAGCAATTGGATTGGGACGGGTCGTCAGGGGTATCAACAAGGAAGCCGCTTGGAGCGGAGAATACCTTTGTCCATCCCCATCCCACGAGAAGTATGCCTACATGTTATTCCGACCTTGGCGTTCTAGTGATGTTTGGGTAACATGCTTTGTCCATGTTGTGTGGCGGAGACTGATGATCAATGGGTCTCAGTGCAGAAGCTGGTGAAGTCAACTTCTTTGGTGACCGTCAATCTTGGAAAGTGGAACCCTGCTTCACAGGATAGCAGCCGTGGAATACAGGACGACAATGTACCCTTTGAACATTCCCAGATTGGGTGATTGTTCGCCAGGCTTTGTGCCATCCGGTTGTGACACCCACTTTGACCACGTGAGAAGACAAGGTGTGGCCTTCTTTCTATGTGCGGCCTAGACACAAATAGTATCATTTTGAAGGCAATGTGACTACGATGCTTTTGAAGGTGACCACAATGAAGTACACTAAAGCTGTTGAAGCGGAGCATGTTACTGGACCGAGGTACATGATTTCTCCATTTTCGTCAAAGTCGGTTCCCAAGGAATTTGCGTAGCAACTGTATGCAGTGGTATGCATTCCATGTCGTACTGCTAGAAGCTCTTAATAACATAGTAAAATAATGGGAGTTACCGAAAAAGCGCGCCAAAGATCGCTCGGCACCATAACATCGACCACTGGCCGTCTGTTTGACCATTACCAAATGCGGCGAAATATCACCGTTTCCTGATAACATGCCTTAGATGTTCATTGAACTTGATGAAGAGGGCCTTGAGCTGCATCCGTTGATGGTGCGGAGGTTGAAGCAGCATGCTGCTATTTGTATCACTAGATTGCTAGCAGTGGTGAACAGTTTGGTGAAAAAATGTCCAGACAATGATGCTTGTGATGGATTGCAGTGGACATTCATTATGACGTTGGGTCTACTTCGAGATTGTATACTTTTGCAGTGCATCGAGTTGCCACATTGGTGTTCCCGAAGCACTGGGTCGTAAGGTTCCAAACTATATTACATCAGACCAGGGATCTATGCCTTCCACCACTGGAATTGCCCTTGCTGGCTAGTTGCTTGGGGAACTGGGTGTCAGCCCCTGTTGTGGAAGTGATCCTGATCAAGACCCTGCCTCGGTGCTGATTTTGTCAAAGTCCCCGAATCTGGCAGCACAATTGATAGCACTTTGGCAGTTGGTCGGTGTTGCTGTGGGCTTTTTGGGGCTGCAGCCGGAGCTGAACAATTTCACTTAGGACTTGGGCAAGCTGGTGGCTCAATTTGATGGTTTGTATATGTGTCCTTGGGACAGGTGGCTTCCAGCTATTCAGCGACTTGTTTTGGTTGGAAGAGGTGCGGAATCCGAATCGGATGAGGGGAGTGATGCTGGAAGAGAAGGAATCTGCACCGCAGCCGAAGGCCAAGCTTGCTGCAGAATAGCCAAAGGTTAGTAAAAGTGGGAAGAAATCTCCACGAAAAGGAAAGTCCAAACAGTCTCGGGATGAAGAGGATGTGACCAGTGATCAGGACCTGCCGACCAGTGCTACAGCGGCTGTGGAGTCTCCGGGGAATCTGAAATCAGCGAAAGCATCACCACTGCGGATGTTTATTGGACTTGTCAAGGGAGCCACTCGTGCGGTTTCGTCCAAGGGGAAGAAGTGATTACTGGTTTTTACTGCGTTCACACTACATTACATTTATTTGGCGGTTGTGGTGAACTCGCAAATTCGACGTTTTGCGATCTATGATGTTGTTCTGCTCCTTTGTGTGATGCACTCTCTTTCCGTTATTCCCCCTCTCACCAATGTGTCTATATCCCAAGCGTGCCAAAGATCGGTTCGATAGGAAAAATCCGTTTTACAATACATGTATACTGCTGCTTGTATTAGCTACAGTACACATCGACTGCGACAGAGTGATGATTAATTCACACATGGCAATCCGACTCATTTGAAAAGACTGTTTTGTTGCCTGATTCACGTGCTGCAACTGTTTGATTGAATATTGTAATTTTTTCCCTTGTTGTACCGTGTGACACATGACATAGGTATAAATACGGTCGAGCTGTAGTGTGCACTACTTGAAAAAGGTGAAGTCCCTTTTTGTCATGCTTATGATGGATGTTAAAAAAAAAACACAAAAACTGGCTGTGTGACAAGCAATTGTTTGTTTTACAATGTGGTGCGTTGAAGTTGTTTTCCAAAAATTTCATGTATATGAGCATCTATTTTACATCTTTTGAAAATTGCAATTTCAGGGTTGCTGCAAGGGGGGGGGGGGGTCCATACACTCTTTTTGAAACCGTAACCATAGCACGCTTTTTGATTGGAGCCCCTAGCGAAAGTCTAAGACTCAGGGACCTTGCATTAGTATCATGTAGGTAGACAACAACTACCTGCAAATCAGGATTGTTGTCGAACAACGACAGACTATGTGGTTGGGCCACACTAAGTTGGGTCACCTTCACATAGGCAACAAGGGTGTCCAAGGTGGACCAAGCACAATTTTCAAGTGAACCCCAAGACACCGTATGTGTGCTGTCAGGGCTATACACACCTCATTGCGATGTGTGGGGAGCTACGGCATCGGCCCACTTTTGAGCAAGGCATGAGTGCCTGCATCAGCCATGGTGTGCCAATATGGTGTGCCAATTGGGGTCTAAGACAAAGAGAGCAACATTCATTACAATGATGTGTGTACACTTCAGTGAAACCATTGAGTAAGTTGGCGTGCAATTACAATTGATGAAGGCATGCAAGAAACGGTGCACAAAAGGCTCAACAACAGAATTCTTCAAATTGCAACAGCCACATAATGCAAACAAATACTCTCAGTATATGGCCGTATATTTTGAGTATGTGGCCGTATACTTCGGAGTATATGGACGTATACCGGGGTATTGGAGCTTACAGCCCAAAAGTGATGGCTTTTCATGCACACACATCATCATTGTAATAGGCAAACTATGGGTATTCCCCGACTCACCGATGCATATATTGTGCAATGTACACTGCTAGGCTCCTCGACATGCCACACACCTCTACTTCCCAATACCCCCTTTTTTGCCCGTATGCTCCCAGGTATTCCTGGTATGCAAGGTGATGCTCACCATATACGTCTGCGCGAACACGTCCCCACATGTGCGTACATACACCATCATCCCATACACATTCACACACACACACACACACACGTCCACGTACACGGTTTTCCCAGAAAACCCCATGTAGGTGCACGGTTTTTTGGGTCCAAAAACCGGTGCACGCGCCACCGCAACTTTTGCAACATTCTTTTTCCACTTTGTGCCCGCGGCCGGCTCACTTGTGGCTCAATGGACATGTGAAGTTGAGGCTCTTTTGAGGCTCCTTTGAGGCTCATTCAAGCATTGCAGCGTGTTTGTGCGCTTTTGTTGTGCTTCTTGCATGATAGGTAATTTTCGTTCAAAAAATCTAGGTGGTTTGCATTGTTGTTGGGTCCAATTTCCTTGTTCATTTTGATCCTTGTTGATGATGTTGGATTCGTCAAGTGGTTGTGGTATTTGGGAATGTTTCATAACATGTATGCTGGCTGCTCTGGTCATACCGACCCACCCCCCCTCCTCCCCGTGTCACTCAAAAATGTGCAGCAAGCAAGTGAAAATAGGGATATTGTTATTCAAATGATGGTCGTGACCCCCCACGCCCTGTTACCCGAGTAACATAAGGCATTGTGAGACATTCCCTTTTTGCTTGGTTGCAGCCCCTTTTTGACTAATCTAACAAATATGGATGGGGGCCAGTATTACCTCAGTAATGCAAATACTCCTGAACTAAATCTCGCTTCAATGTGAATTACGTTTTTTGTCCTTCAACAACAGACATAGAAACCTGGTTTGTTTGACATGAGACAATGAAAGCACAAAATGCAGCAAATGCCGCAGTCCACACTTGGGGAATCACTTGCGTGCCAAGCAAATGCTTGCGTTGTTTTGCACAACTTTTTTTGCTTGCTGAGGGGACCCCCAATGGTCTCCACAACTTCTCCACAGGTTGCATGGTTCAAGTCCAACATTTCAAACAATATGAACCTTGTATCAAACAAACAAACGAAAAAGCAAATTTTGATTGGTTTGATCACTTACTCACCGTCAAGCGACCAGTACAAAAAGAACAGGTTAGCGTAAGATTTTCGTAATCAATTATCCACAAAGCAGCAGGTGCCCCTGAACAAAAGAACCTCGTTTGTGGGCTCCCAATATATTGGTTGGGGAGCACAAAGGAGTCCTGTCCATGGCTCTCTGGCGGTCAAGCAGGTGAGGCATGCTGCCTTTTTTGGGGTCCCGGGTACCCATGGCAGCAGTGTTTGATGCCGTCCATCTTCTGCAGATGCCAAAGCTCGTACAGAATTCTTTGATGCAGATGCAGCGCAAGTGCTGGCCCCATTCCTTGCACCCCAGCACCAGAAACACGTTAAAATTATGGAGCACACATTGCACATCTTCGGCGATTTGCTCTTCAGAGGTATGCAGAGCCTTTCATTTGCAGGTGTTTGGGTGTGCAGGGGGGGGGTCCCTAGCTCGAAAAATACATCTAGGTCTGAGTCCTATGGGCAAGCGGTTTGCCTCTACCTCAGATTCGGATTCTGAGCTTGGGTCAGCTTGTAGTGACGGGTCTTCCACAGAGCCGTATCAATCAATGGACTCAGACGATTGGCTTATTCAAGCGCACTAATTTTATCATCAGTTTTCTGTCTTTTTCCTCACTTATTGTTTGGCTTGCACGGATTTGAGTTCCTGTGGTTTCTAGGGCAATATGTATTAGGACAAGTATTGCAGAGTCAAGCCACTGGCCACTTGGCCGAAGGAGTGCCCCAGTATATGTACAGGTTCAACCCGCCAACATCATTTTGCTTTTCGTCGTCTTTGTCCTTAGAAGGCTAGGTCGTGACGGATGGACCCATTGAGCTTCGTCCTCAGTGTACATAGAAATTTTGTCAGGATGCAGTTTAATGATGATTACGACACCGAAAAATACAAAAATGCCACTGATGGAATCAACAACCGGGTGCAGTGTGTCGAAGTTTTCGGGGTTTGGAAGGGGGAGAGGATGCGATAAAATCATGTTTGACTGTGAGCATGTGCGGTACAGGCAGCAGAGGCTTGCAGCCGTCCAAATGGCAGTGGGTACATGGCTGAAGTCCTGCTCCTTTAGCGGTTGTTTCGAGTGTTATTGGTGTAACAGCGGCAACTTGTGGTGTTACGCAAGCATGTCATAATAGCCCGTCACGCCACCCGTCATATGGCAAAAAATGCTTTTTTTTGGTCGTTTATCACGTTTTTGACCATTGTCCATTGTTTTGGGCGTTTTTTGGTGTTTTTTTGTAGTTTTTTTGGGGGGTTTTTTACGAAATAAACCGGACATATTTTGGCACTGCAACCGAAGATTATGCCGCTTTTTGTGTTTTCTAAAGTTAGCCGATGCACATGATCTGCGCAACGCACTCCCCTTCGGATAGGTTCATAAGGCGCCCCCGTAAGTTCAGGTGTGGGTCACCCAATTGTTGCAAGTTCATCATGTACCATCATCCGAGCAAGTGTAGGAGACATGGGATTCCAAACATAATGAGCCAGTGCGATATGGTTGGGGGAAATAACATGGAATGTGGGATTTGGATGTGATATGCACATTGCCCAACGGGATGGGGATGATATGATTATAGTAACATCGGCATGGGTTTGAGTTGGGGATTCTCAGGGAAGGAAAGTATAATGTAGGTAATTCAAAAGGATTCAACATAGTGGTAGTGTAGGAGAATTTGGGGAAATTGCATAGGAATAGAGGTGTCACGGAGGGAACATTCCGTCGGTTGGAGCAGGGCATTTTAGAGCATCACCAATGGGATTTCGGAAGCGAGTAAACGAAGTCGGGTATTGGAATAATTGCAGTGGAATTGCTTCTCTTCTCTTTCACCATGTTGGACCCCTAGAGCATCCCCTTTTGGCTGCGCCCCACCACCCACGGCCCGTGGACCCGATTTCCTAGCTCTGCAGAAGCCGTGATGCTTCTGAACAATGAGAAGGGCATCACTATTTGCCGCATCCGGGTTACACCTTACGTCGAAAGGTAGACGGCACATGACGGGTGGGAATTTGCAAACAAAGACCCCGAGGAAACACCACCACTCTCCCAGTTAGCACCACCTCGCTTGAAAGCCACAACATTGACATCCTTGTTTGCTGCCGCCTCCGTATCATGTTCTTGTCGCAATGAGAAGTTGCATGGCGCAATTTTGCGATGCCGGGTTTGCGACCAAAATGTGCATGAGATGTGTCTACAAAATGGGCAGTGCCTTAGTTGCATTTGCCATGTTTGTGAGTAACCACCTGCAGGCAGTGTGCACACCAAGGGGGGGTGGCTTGTTCGAATTCTAGCCCCCCCCCCCTCCCCCAGACCCCCCAGAGTTTTGGAACCCGTCTTTCTCCAAATTGAGATTTCGGGGGAAAGTGCCTGCGCCGAAGGCACCCAATTTTTTTTGGCCTCCTGACGGGGTATTTTTTTGTTTTTTTCCTACGTGTCTATACTCAAAATTCTCCAAATTTCGTGGAAAATTCACAAATGGGTGAAAAACACACACAAAAAATTGACCCTCGACGTGACCTCCGGGTCGGACCTTGGCTGATGGGAGCCTGAGGTAATGGGAAAATTTTTTCTGAAAGTTTTTTTTTACCCCAGTTGTGTATGTTCCAAGTGATCAGCGCGTCATGGGGATCATTTTGAGGCATGTATGTTGGGGTACCCACCGACCCCCCCTTGGGAGCCCGGCGCTTGACCCACCTACCCCCCCCCCCCCCTCCCTCCAAACCCCGAGAAGTTTTCGCACCCGGTTGGGG
The DNA here is from genome assembly GCA_964036045.1 of Eutreptiella sp. 'Long Island Sound 2002'. Taxonomy (NCBI): domain Eukaryota; phylum Euglenozoa; class Euglenophyceae; order Eutreptiales; family Eutreptiaceae; genus Eutreptiella; species Eutreptiella sp. 'Long Island Sound 2002'. Next base: position 34,067,163 of record OZ038381.1, on the reverse strand, counting down.
TCTAGAATTCGAACACCCCGCCCCCCTCGGTGCACACTTGCAAGAAGTGCCACCAACGAGTGCATCAACGATGTGCTACTCCCGCGTTGATGGAAGCAACATGCCACGTGTGCTCCGCACCAAAGCGTGGGCCTCCGCCTCCACAGCCTGAACTTTGGCGGTTCAATAAGAAATGGTGAGTGGGCCGTCCATGGTTGCGCCACTACAATGGCCCGATGTGGTGTCTAGTCTGCCGCGAATACCCAAAATCATGGGTAGATGGAGACCCACACCTACGGCTTTCCACCGTGAAGGACCACACAAAGTGTGGACTATGTGCCAAGTGTGTGGCACTATGGCCAAGTGGTGGTGCTTCATGGTTCATCGTCGGTGCCTTGCCAAGCGGGGTACAATCTACTATACAGGGCCTCTTCTTCACGATGTACCGTATCGTGAAGCGCGATGGTAACCTCATGGATGTTGCAAGGGATGCCGAATTGGTGCATCGGACCGGTGGCTCTATTACTCCCTCATACACTGGCCGGATGTCTATTGTCACTATCTTGCATGAGATTGTTGCCCTGCACCGGGCTTACGAGGGTGCGGCCAGCTTGCAGAGCCAATTTTTTGGGTTGGCATCGGACTCTTGCATAGATAGGTGTGGAAGTGACACACGGATCTTTGCATGTGCGTCCCCGGTGCAATTTTTTTTTGCACAGCCCGTGACGTGTCACCATGGTTGCGATAGATGTGTCATGCAATGGGGCCTTGCCTAAATGTCTGTAACTGAAATTTCTGTGACTGTGACTATGCATTGTAGATGTCCCATATCCGACACTCCGCAAGACTGGAGGAAGCCTTGGTGGGCAGAACAATCATGCCATCAATGTGGACGGCTGCCCGCAAATCCGACATCATTGATGTCCAAGATTGGGAGGAGGGCATGGGAGAAGAGAGAAGGGGGGAGGGGGAGCAGAATTTCAGCCCCGGATAGGCACACAACAATGCTGAGGTGAGAGAGAGGGAGGGGAGTGAGTGGCCACCTGATTTCTAATGATAAATGAATGAATTAATTAATGTAAACGGCAAGCTGACTTCTGCCCGATGTGCATTTGGTTGTATTCAGGCACCTAGGGTTGAAGCATGCCGCAGAATGCCGCAGCATGCCGTAGCACCTAACTTTGGGACTTGTTGGTGGGGGTTTCGAAGCATGCCGCAGCGTGCCGCAGCACACTGAAAATTTGGTTCAGACTAGGATATTGATACCACCTTTAAGCACCTGTGCAGTGGAGAATGATGGTACTCTAGTGGATAGATGCAATGGCCGTGGTATGCAGGTCCCTGATTCAATTCCCACAGCTGCTGACCTATCCCCCCCCTTTTTTCTTTCTTGTGGTGTTGTCCTTTGACATGCCCTTGTTATCTTCACTTTGTCTTGTGATGTCTACTGTTGAACCCACTACCGAGGGGACAACCCCTGGGTCTGTAGTGAAACCTAGTAAAAAAATTTTTTTTTTAAAAAGTTTTTTTTTTTACTAGGTAACAGTTTACTAGGTAACACGTTTTTTTACTAGGTATTGGGAACCTAGTAAAAAAAAAAACTTTTTTTTTACTAGGTTTCAAAACCTAGTAAAAAAAACAACTTTTTTTTTACTAGGTTTCAAAACCTAGTAAAAAAAAAAGTTTTTTTTTTTACTAGGTTTTGAAACCTAGTAAAAAAAAAGTTTTTGTTTTTACTAGGTTTCAGAGCTTCTGATTTTGCCCCCCGCTCTGCAGCGGTGGGGCTCCCCGATACGGCAGGGGTGAGGTAGCCACTTTGCCCACTTGTGGGCCACTTCTGATTTTGCCCCCCGCTCTGCAGCGGTGGGGATCCCCGATACGGCAGGGGTGAGGTAGCCACTTTGCCCACTTGTGGGCCACTTCTGATTTTGCCCCCCGCTCTGCAGCGGAGGGGATCCCCGATACGGCAGGGGTGAGGTAGCCACTTTGCCCACTTGTGGGCCACTTCTGATTTTGCCCCCCGCTGTGCAGCGGTGGGGCTCCCCGATACGGCAGTTGTGAGGTAGCCACTTTGCCCACTTGTGGGCCACTTCTGAGTGTGCCCTGCATGCTTCCGGTTTCTGTTCCACGGAGATATGTGTGGCATTGCGCAAATGGAATGTGCAATTTACTGCCACACTGGCATGCATTGTGTTGGCATTCGCCTTGGGTGACCGGCTTGTGGTTGACAAGCCCCCTTCTGTAGATGAGGTCCGTCCAAAGGTGGTGATCCGCGGTGAAGAATTTTTTGTTCCAGAGCATTACCCCAAAGATGCCTCTGGGAGATTGGAGTATGACAAAAATCTAATCAAAGAGTTGGAAGAAAAGACCACGGGCGTGATTCGCAACATGTGCAAGCACAACCCTCCCTCTGCACAACCCACCTACAAAGACAAGAAGTCGGACCTCATCTACAAGCGCGTGTTTTGCGACTTCATATAACGCACGCGTGTGTGCACCTCATATATGTATATATATATTTATCATATAAAAGCTCCTTCTTTTCTTGAGCCTCATTTTATTTTTGCTGACCTTGCAATACACGGTTTGGCCCGGGTGGGGCGCCACTTACACAAGTGGCCTGGAATAGACCAGGGGGCACCATGCCCTTAAACATAAATACCACCTACCGTTGACCCCCCCCCCCATAAACTTGGTTTTTTTTGTTCAAATTCAAGTCCAAATTTGTCACTACCTAGTAACCTAGTAAGGGAAAATTTTTTAAATTTTTTGCTTTTTTTACCTAGTAAAAAAAAAAAAATTTAAAATTTTTTTTAAAATTTTTGCTTTTTTTACCTAGTAAAAAAATTTTTTTTTTAAATTTTTTTTTAAAATTTTTGCTTTTTTTGTCTAGTGAAAAAAAATTTTTTTTAAAAAAAAATTTTTTAAAAAAAATTTTTTTTACTAGGTTTTGCTACATTTTACTAGGTTTTGCTACATTTTACTAGGTTTTGCTACGTGCATACTAGGTTTCACCAAATGCCCACAACCCCTTTGTGTGTCTCGGCTGCAGTTCTGCGAACTTTTTATTTTTGTGTGCACTATGTTTAGTTTTACCTCGTCGCCCGCGAAGACGGCCGCCAATTCTGGCGGAGGCTTCGGGTCCACCGACCAGGACGTGGCCAATATGTCCCCAGACCAGATGCGTACGCTGCTGGCTCGGCAGCAGGCGGCATTGGCTTCACTGCAGACGAAACTGGACGAACTAGGTGTCAACGACAAATTAGGCGTACCGGATTTGATAGCCGCAACGGTCACTGAGCTGTTGGCGAAGCCGAAGCTGGTGTCTTGGATGAGACAGTGTGGGGACGCACTGGGGGTCTATGTCAAGGCAGTGGAGAGGCCTGTCGCACGGCCGGTTGGTAGGGCTGGTGGCGTTGGCGATCCTCGGGATCAATTGGCGTATCGGATGTGGTCCGTGTTGGCCGAGTTCCAGAAGGCCTACACGGAAAAGTTTGCCGACCCGGCCGCGCTTTCCGCCTCACAAGCGACCAACCCCCTTGACAGCCTAGCCTGGCAGGACGCCTGGAACCAGGGTGGAGACAAATTTACCTACAAAGGTATCAAGTTTGCCACCAGGGGCGGGGTGTTGCACTGGCGGACGACCAAAGGCCGTTGGGTACCCGAGACGGTTGTGGCATCGCAACCCTGCAAGCGCTGCCTGGACATGGGCCTGAACGAAGAGGCGGCCAGGCACTGGCACTACCAGTGCCCTAACTTGTCCTGAATTCCCGGTACAGGGACCTGGGGATTGGCGCCAGGTTCCTCTGTAGTCAAGCCCGGAGAGGTAGTCGGACAAGTCGTCAGCATACCGGAGACCATGGCTGCCGGACGTTTTCATGTGGAAGCGTTGGTGTGGACGGCTGCCCGTTCCGGTGTTCGCCCCGACGGCGCGGCGACTGTCGCCATGCGCAGGTCTGCGTCCAGGACCACCCGCCGCTATCAGGGTTCCTTGTTCGCGGTCGCGGATTTCGAGGACGAGCGTGCGCTGCCTGTTGGACCCCTGTACGCTGTATTGAAGTTCTGATGGAGGCTGTCGGTAGCAGGGACAGCAGCAGTCTCCGCCTTGACTGTAGCTCTGGACTGCAGGTTGCTCCCTTGGCACTGTGCAGTCTGTTTTTCATTTTCACATGACCAGACAGGGCCAGTCGGAGGCACCCCGCGACTACGGGTGCCTTTCTCATGCCGTGGGGGGGTCAGCAGCTCGCCAACGTGGAGAAGTGGTCAGGGACGACAACGACCAGACCGGCCGACTGGGATATCAGGACGCGGAGGAGACCAGGACGCCCCGCGGTGGGTCTCGTGACGACGACGGTGAGGTGACCGTGGGCCATGTCGATAGCGGCCTGCCTCAAGCAAAGCCCGGTGGAAGCATTCAGGGGCGAGAGCGGGGGCAGGGAGGCGACAAGTGCCAGGGGGTGCACGGTGCAGGTGTGCCCTATAACCCCCTAGCAACGATACAGGCCGGTGTGGCCCGCGTGGAAGGCCGGCCTGGGGATCGACCCTACGGTGATGGCGGTGAGGGACTCACTGGATCAGACGACAGCCCCGCCCCGACCAAGAACAGTCACGGCGATTGCTGGCAATGGCAACGATGCAGCCCCGGCAGGAGCACGCCAGAACAGGCAACGAGTGCGATCCTTGGAGGCCTGACGATCAGTTCGACATGGAGTGACGAGACGCTGAGCCCGGGCGACTCCTACGACTGCCCCAAGGTTGATGTTGGGGGGGGGGGCAGTTCCAGGAACCAAGGGTCGGGGTCCCCAGGAGCCACCGAAACAATCACAACGTTGGGCATTCCGCCGAGGCCGGGGGGCCCTGGCCTAAGGGGATCGGGGCTGCTTCCTTTCCGGCGGATGCTGCGGAGGCGGGAGTGGGGGTCAGCACTTGGATCACCGCTGTTTCCCGCGAAGCAGGCGGACCGGGTGATGGAATCCACTGTGACAACAGTGCGAGGCTCACTAGGTCTGGCCCCCCTCGATCCTGGTCCTGTGGCGACGGCTGCTGGCAAGGGCGGGGGTGCAGCGGCAGCAGGAGCGCAACAGAGTTGGGTACGGAGGTGATTGATGGCCCCAAGGCGGCGACACACGCACAGGAGGCAGTGGTGCACACTAACTAGGGGAATGGCCTACGCCCTTACTCGCCAAGCGCGATGCGTGCCCGCTTGGGCGCGGTTAGGCAGCCCTAGGAGTGCAACAGCGGCAAAAGCGAGGTTGAACTGGGCATGGAGGTGCCTGGTAGCCCCCTTGTTGCAAGGGAAAATGATTTTGGGAGAGAGGACTGTGCAGATGTGGAAGAGCTCGTCGAATGGTGGCAAGACCAAGAAAAGGGTTGGGACTCGGACAGGGTGCTCGATGAGTGGGATAGTGTGAGGACAGGCGACGGCTTCACTGAGGTACACAAGACGGTGTTCCCCCCAGAAAGTGCGGACGATCGGCCACTGGACCCGGAACGGCAATTGCTGGTATGGGATCACCACGTTCTACTGCGAGACCTGCAAGTGGTCGTGCTCCAGGTACTAGTGCAGATGGACAGGGACTGCGGGCAGTTTGCAGCATGGTGTCCTGAATAACTTGAGAACGTCATCTTCATTGCGGGGGCTACGGTGTTGGTGAGAAACGTGAGCCTGCGAGACCTTGGTGTCATACCTGGTATGCTGCTGGAGATGAGGGCCTGACTAACGGGGGGAGCTGGGGACTCACACCCGATGGCGGCGCTGGCATCTTCCGCGTGCAGAGGTACGAAACCTGGAGGGAGTACCTGGCGGGCTCACCGACGACAGCCGGGGCATTGACACGCGCCATAGAAAAGATTATGGGCCGGTTTGAAGGCGACTTGCCCTCTCTGTTGACGAATGTCAGCGTCACCTGCCCGGGGCTAGAGCCAGAGCATATGTGGACATTGCTGGGATGTTTTGAGACGTATGCGGGCGCCCTGTTGGATTTCTCCGTGATGCGGTACGTGCAGGTGCGCCGTGAAGAGTGCCATGATCCTGAGGACTGGGATGCGTTGCAGGAGGCCCGCAGAGAATATGACGAGGTCGAGCATCAGGTCAGATTGGAAGGAGCGAACAGAAAAGAACAAGATGAGCACCTGCGGGAGCTTGACAGTAGTGACGAGGAGGAGAGCCCGTACGAGGTCCTGAACCCGGAGAACGTGCGCAAAATCAGGAAGCGACCGGGTGCGCCCAAATGGACGGTAAGACTCAGCAAGGCCCTTCGAGACTACCTGCAGCAGCCGGAAAGAGCAGAGGAGCATAGCCTGGCGAGTACCATATGGGAAGTCATGCGGAAGATGGATCGCCAAGGGAGTGCCTACTTGAAGGAAGAACAGAAGAAAAAGCACAAGAAAGAAAAGAAGAAGCGACGCAGGGAGCGCAAGAAGGCGAAGAAGGCGGGCCACAAGAGCAAGAAAGGCAAGGGACGCGAGTCGAGGGATACTGACTCCTCCAGCGGAAGTTCCAACGAGTCGAGCACCAGCCTGGACAGTTCGTCGTCCTCCCAGTCCAGTGGCAAAAGTGGACGCCAGAAGGCCACACAACCAGCGAGCGCCGGACGCAAAGGAAAGGTGGAAATCCGGGTCGTGGACGGGCGGCGGGAGTTTTGGTCCAAGAAAAGCCAGCGATGGATCGACTGTACCAACCGGCCAGAGGTGCCATGCCCCAAGTGTGGGCAACGGCACTGACACCACGAGGCCGAGGCCTTTGGCTGTGGGGCCTGACTACGAGAGCATGGTGGGGGCGCGTTGGATGAGGTGGACAGGGGGGGTCGGGCGCTCCGCGAGGCCGTGCAGCAGTACCTGGATGCCATCGAGTCAGAGCCTGGACACTCCTGGTTGTCGGCGGCAGCGCATGCCCTGGAAGAGAGCACTAGGAGGGGATACGCAGCAGCCCTCCGGCGGCTGCGGAAAAGAAGTCGGGAGCAGTTTGGGGCGAGCCCACGCCAAGTTCTGGAGTTGGAGATCAAGGAAATGGTGGCAAGTGAGAACGCGGAGTGGAACCTCAAAAAGTTACTGTCCGCCTGCAGGCAGTTGGATAAGTTACGGCTTCATCCCAGAATTGTGGAAACCGGGGAGTGGCAGGTGGTCAAGTGGTTGGCCAAGAGGTGGGTACGTGGCGAGTTAGCCCCGGTACGCTGGGCGCCGATGGAATTGTTCGCCTGGCTGGCGGAGCAGATTGTGGACTTGGCAAGCGCCGAAATCGTGGCGTTGGCCTGCATCAGCGTGGCGTGCCTGCTGCGAGTGGGAGAGGCGGCCACGGTGCGCACCGGTACACGTGGAGACGTCCGGTTCAACGGCGAAAAAGGACGGCCAGGCATCTGGGATGTGGAGGTCGGTCCGTGGACGAAATGGTGGGTACTGTTCCTCTGGGAAATCCGACGACTCAAGCACGGGCGTGCCGACTTGCCCTTTTCCTTCCAGGACGCGACAGAGTTACAGGCCGGATGGAAAAATATCGTTGGAGGGTCGGATTTCAAAGGGTACAGGTGGCATGCCCTGCGTAGGTGTGGAGCGGCGGCCCTGTGGTTTCTGGGGCGCCCGCATCCAGACGGTCATGCTCGCGGGAGGGTGGGTCACCCCCAGTGTCACCAAGGATTGCTGCCACCCAACGCACGCGTGGTCCTGTGAGAGAAGGATGCACCTCCCGGTTCCGGTGGACTGGGTGGGGGGGGGGGACAGGCGGCGCGTTCCAGTACAGGTTAGAAGAACGACCCGTGGATAGTCTGTGGGCGCGATGGATCCGAGTAGATCTGCGAGACGCTGCACCTCAGCGATGCCCTGGGGCTCAGGCGAGTGCAGTCGGCACAAGGCGACGGAAAAGAAGCAAATCCCTGGAGCCCACGAGTGCCGCGCGCGCAGAGTACGACAGCGAGTCCAGCAGCGAAGGAGAATACCGGTTCATGGAGTGTGACCAGTGACGTGTTGGAGGGCTTCGGCAGGCAAGTGGAAAGACTTATGCGACTACCGGATGTCCCGCGTAGGCAAGCAGGCCTTATGGCAGGAGGGCAGATGGTGCCGGGAAGGCTGGCAGCTACTATTGACCCGCGCAGGGGGTTGGCAAGGCTAACGCAGGCCCTGGAGACCATCTCGGAGGAGGGCCTCAGTGTGGCGTCGGAGGAGTCATACTATGATGAAGAAGAGCTGGAGCCGGTGAGCTTGCAGCTTGCAAGGCGGGGGATCGGAGATGTGGGAAAGGTTAAGATGGCGGATACCATTTGGCGGCGTTGCGTGCCGAAGGACCTGCTGCGTACGTACCCTGAATGGGATAAGAAGTATGCCACTGGTATACCAATGGTGGACACCCCAGCTGTGGGTGACATGCTCAGCTCTATTCGCGAAGCGGGACCTTTGAAAAAGTGCAGCGAGGCCCGAGGTACCAGCAAAGCGAGGGTCATTCCTAAGAACTCGCAGAAGTGTGCACTCATTTTTTGTGTGTGTTGGTTTGAACGACGCAGACTGGCGTAAGCCGCCGAAATTCCGTTTACCCCAGGTAGAGCAGGTGACTCGCCTGATGGCGGATGCAGGACATAAGGCTTTTCTGGGGAAAATAGATCTGAGCAATTGTTTTTGGTCTATTCGCATGCCGTACAGGTGGTGTCGGGTTTTCCGTGTGAACACGCCCCAGGGCTGCTTCCGCTGGCTTACTCTGCCCTTTGGGTGGAAGTACTCGCCAGTACGTTGCCAGAGACTTGTTTCCGCGCTAGTCAGGAGGGCCCTGCGTGACTTACGGGCGAGAGGGGTTACTTACATGGACGATGTCCTTGTGTGTGCGGTGGGTAGGTGCCGTCTGCGCGTTGCTACGCGCCACGTGAGCGGTGTTTTGGGCCGGGCAGGGTTCCTGATTAGCCCTAAGAGTGTGATTGAGCCTGTCCGGACCTTGGATTTTATTGGGAAGCAATTTTCTGCTGTTGCTATGACTGTGGAGAATAAGCCCGGGGTTATTGGTGGAGTTGTGGCGCTCTGGCTTTTGGGCTTTGTCCAGAACAGGCTGAGCGCACGGTTGGCTGCGCGACTGTTAGGGAAGCTTGAGTGGGCTGTGAGGCCCAATGCTGGGCTGGCCCCATTTGTTGCGGGGGGCCACTGTTGGAAGTTGAGCGATTTTTGTGATTTTAGAAAGGGCATGCGTAGGGCGCTGATGACAGCCATTGTCTTTGCCCTGACCCCGCAGTGCTTTGCGCCTTGGCCCTGGTTGCCTCAGATGCCTGCGGCAGAGTGTGTCTTTTTCACAGATGCCGCCGAGAGAAGTACGAAGGGCAGGTACAGGATTGGGATTGTGAGGGAGGGCAGGCGATGGCTCAGCCGTAAGGCGCCCAAGTGGATCAATACTTTACAGCAGGCAGAACTGTATGCTGCAATTTATGCGATGCGCTTGGGTTGCTATATGCGCTTGCCTTATGTTGTAGTTGCCACAGACAGCGACGTTGGTAGGGCGCAGATTTTACGCATGCGTGGGGGTTTTTTTTTTGCGCAGCCAGCAGCGACTACTTCGACAGTTGTTCTGGCTCAGGAGCTAGAATGATCGCCCTATGGGCGTTTTTAGGGTCAGCACGGATTTGAATCCTGCAGACCCGCCTAGTAGGCTGGGATCCTTTCACACGCACAGTGATGTTACTGACAGTGTTAAGCGCCGGCAGGCAGCTTGGAAAGGTGAGCCGAATCGCTTTATTTGTCTTGATTTTCTCCCGAGGTTTGCATGGTGTCTGCGATGATCCTCGCATTCGCTCGTATAAGGGTTGGCAGCTTAGTCTGCATGTGGTATGCAATGCCTGTTCGTCCTGTGCTTGCATGTGTCCTGCATTTGACTGCCCTGCGACCGACAGCCGGTTTGAACCGTCTACATGCCTATCGGAGTACTTGTCAGCCTCGGTGTCGTCGGGGGTGGCCCGATCGACACTCCGCAACGTGGTATCCGCGGTACGCAGAGCGGAGGACCTTGGCTTCCTGTCGCCCACCGTCCTCCCCATCCATTGGAGGTTGGCTAAAGGGGGGCTGTCATCGGGACGCCAACCCTATTTCAGTCCCCCCACGCTGTCCTTCTTGGCTCAATCGGCGCGCACCCGTGAGCAACGTATTGCGCTGGGACTCGGGTGCATCAGCTACGTGCTCCGGTTACGACCGTCCGAAGCAACCACCATTGCAGCGCGAGACCTGCAAGTATCCGGCATGGCTTCCTTCATCACTACGAAAGTGGGGGGGGCGTCGGAAGAGAGACCTCTGGGCCGCTGGGCAGCCGGCTCGGCTCCTTATCTCTTGGCTATGGTGGATCGGTCAGCGGATCCGGCACAGCCGTTCGCGGAGCGAGGAGCATCAGGATTGGAAGGAACCATTACGGACGTGCCGCGGGATTCCGGATGGAGCAAACTTCGATGGCACGCGTTCAGGCGGGGCGGCTGTGCGGCGTGCTACCACAGGGGTCCCCACCTCCGGTTCCTCCTATGGTGGGGACGGTGGCGGCGCCTTCAAACGGCGCTGGAATACACCACTAGATACACCGAGATACACCGATCCAGAGGTTGTGGAGCCCCTTCTTTTGCTTGTGGCGGAGGCTGGAGACTTTGTTGGATCTGTGTTGGAGATTCCTCTCGGGGACCTCTGGCCGGAGGCCATGTACGCCAAGGAGACGGTCGCCATCAAAGACCTGGTCAAAAGGTTGGGCACTGTGCCTGCCGCCAATGCACGTGCACCGAAGCAAGGCAAGGATGGTACAGACGACGAGTCCTCCGGTTCCTACTCCTCCGAGTCTTCATCCGAGTCGTCTGGATCCTCCCTTGCGTCAGCTGGGTCTGGCACCGCAGCCGCGAAGCGCAATGCTGGGAAGTCCACGATGGGTACCACCTCGGGCAAACGCGCCGGGGGCACCTTCGTCGTCGGGGCCAAGTCTGCTGCAGGGCGCCGGCCGCGTGGCGGCGGGACCAAACGGAAGCGGGGCCCAACTGGTGCCTCAACCTCCAAGTCCACAGGTGGAGCTACGAGCGTTAAACCGGCGCCGAGGCGGTGGAGGTTGCCTGTTGTGGGCAATACCGTACGTGTCCACGGCCCTGTACCGGGTGGCCCGAAGGTGGTGTTGGGTGGTGGCTCAATCGGGAGTCGTCCCGCCGCCGGGGGCCGTCTTCGTGGGCTCGGCGCCGACGGGAGTGCGAGCCCCGCTGGTCGTCCCCAAAAAATGCCTCGGCGGGGGGAAAGGTCTGGAAGCTCTCGCCCGGTGGGAGAGTCGGCAGGCGGCGAGGCTGGAGCCGGTGGTGTGGTGTGGAAGTTCAAGCCGCGAGGAGAGTACATGCGCAACCCCATCACCCTATGAGGGCAATGAGTCCCGTGAGTGTGTTATGCGACCAATTGGCCGGAGGGCCCCGGGGAGTGCCAAACAATCACAACGGTGGATCTCCCGCCGACCCGGTGGTACCTTGGCTGGGCGGTATGCTGGGCCCCCTGAATGTTCGTGATCAGTCCTCGCCGGACCCGGTGGTACGGCCCGATGGCCCACGGCCACCGCTATTTCAAGGGGGGGGCGGGGGAACCTCTTTTCCTGCTCCTCCTTCGCTAACTGTCCGGTAAGCTGGCGTGGTTGTCCGTGGCCCTTAAAACAAACGTCCGCCTGCTGATGTTGAGGGCACACTTTTTCTTGCTGAGGGCTTTTGTAACGGCCGAGGATTTTAGACTCCCTGAAACCATGAGCATTTTTCTGCGTGTGCTCGCCGAGCTCCAGCCGGAAGGTTGGGCCAGCTTGATGCATGTTCCCACATCCCCCAAGCCGGTCTTACAGGCGCCGGATCTCGAGGTGGCGGCTTAGGGATTGGGAGATATAGGGGCCTACCACATCTCGGACGCATTATGGGATGAGGTTGTGGGGGAGGGGGTGGATGTTGAACGGTTGGTTTCCGAGTTTGCGCCGGAGGTGTCCCCCCCTCCGGCGGTCCTCCACAAGCGTGAGACGGACCCGTTGGTGGAGCCTGGAGGTGGCGGGGTTGGTGGAGAGGGTGGTGGAGCACCCGGGACGGCCCGCCACGTGCTGGCCCTTTATCATCCCGAAGTCCTCGGAAAAGGTGTCGGTCATTTTCCACTTGGTAGATTTCAACGACACCATGCCCCGTCCTGCACGTTTTTCGTTGTGCAGTTGGGAAAACATGGCAGATCGCCTCAGTGCGTGGACGCCACGTGAGCCCCTATATTGCACGCACATAGATTTGAAAAACGCCTTCTGGTCGTTCGTTTTGCCACCGAAGGCGGCGAGGGCGTTTCGGTTTGGTTTTCGGCCGGGAGGGGGGGGCACGGGTCATGTACCGCATGCGACGCATGCCGTTTGGGTGGAAGTTTTCCCCGCTACTATGTCAATTGGCCTTGCAAAAGGTAATAGAGGGGATAGTCCCACCGCATATGATCATTTTCCATTACTTGGATGATTTTCTTTTGATGGGTGGGTGTCCCGTGGAACCGAAGGAGGTTGCGCGTCGGGTGGTGGAGGCTTTGAAGGCGGCAGGATTTTTGGTGTCGCCCAAGTCTGTCCTGGAGCCAACGACGCGCATTTTGTTCTTGGGGAAGCATATTGACACCCAGGCGAGACACATTTGGTCCTGCCCGCGTGCGTTTTTGCAAATGTTTGCGCAATGGCTGCGTTTGGCGGCGGCGGCCCACCCGCACCCCCGTCATTTAAATTTGGTGTTGGGCTTTATTCACTGGCATGTGCGGCCGCGTAGAGGCATGGGCCCGTTTTTTGGCTGGAGCTTACTGCTGGCAACGCTGGGGGGCTGTGGGACAGCCGGTCCCTCTTAAGGTGCTGCATGAGTTGGCCACGGCAATTGTTTTTGCTATGGAGCCGTGGTCCCCGCCTGGTGCTCTGCGGTGGTCCCTGAAGTGTGCTATGGGTCGCCCGGTGAATCTTCGCCGCCATGCATTCGCCACTGTGTTCGTGGATGTGGCCTTGGATGTGTTCCGGTATCGCGCGGGTTTGTTTCTGCCTGGTACGCATGAAGTACGGTCTGTCGTTGTTCCACCCAGCCGGCACTCAGCAGAGTGCGGAGTTGTGGCGATCGTGTTGGGCCGTGCAACTAGCCAAGCGGTTGGGTTGGAGATTTTTGGTTTTGGTTACCAATTCACAAGTGGCAGGGGAAAAATGGTTTCTTTGCCTCGCGAACTTGGCTGCATAGGCTCTTGAGGTCAACTGTTATCAGGATGACAGAGTGTGGACTGGTGGTGGGACTCCACTAGATTTCAACGGAGTTTCAGCCGGCAGACCCACTGAGTCGACTTGATGCGCATCCTCGTCCCCATTGCATGCTTTGCGTTTGGCGCAAATCCGCTGGAGCCTTGTGCCTGCACGTGTGCCGGGGCCTGATTTGCTTGGAGTGGTTTGGCTGTGAAAGGAGCACAGCGTTTGAGGGCGCCAAGTACCATGGGTCTTGAGGGGGGCAGGGGTTAGGCGGCCAACAGGCTGGTGGGCCCCGGAGAACACCAAACAAACACAACGGTGGTTCTCCCGCCGACTCGGGGGTCTTTCTGCCGGGTGGTATGCTTGGCCCCTTTGCATGTTCGTGGTCTGCCCCCCCCCCCCCCCCCGCCCCCCGGGGTCCGTTGGTACGGCCCGTGTGCCGGTGCCGGGTTTGATAGGGGTCGTGGCGTTGTGTGGGGACCAAGGGGAGGGGTACCGAAGGTGATTTCGAGCCTGAGTTGTTGCTTGTGTGAACTCCCGTCTGCCCCTGTTTTTCTGGGCGTATAGTAATTCACAACCCGTTGTGTGTCTCGGCTGCTGTTCTGCGAAATTTTTATTTCCAGCCCCCCCCACCCGTCCGTCGGCACAGCCACTATGCCCCGTGCTGTTTCTTTGCCATGCTTCCGCCCGCTGCCCCCGAGGGCGCCTGTGGATGCCCACTGGCACCAGGCAGTGGAGCGGTTGCGGGCGCGCGAGCGGCCGGTGCATTACTATCGCTTTTGGTTGCGTGAGTTTACCACCTGCTTGGCTGGTCAGGCGCGGTCTGAGGCGCGTCTCCGCGATTCGGCACGTGCGCTCTTCGTCCTCATCACGCTGCGCCCGGGGCTGTTGCGGCTGGTGGACCTGCTCTTGGGGGCCTTTGCTGTGTGGGTGGCGAGGGGTCTCCGCCCGTTGGCCTGCATCAGCCGCACTAACCATGGTCTGGGTGTCGGCTTGGCCGTGGTTCGTGCGGCCCTGCAGGGTCCTGCAGAGCCGGTTTGGTTCAGCGCACTGCGCGGCTCGGCGTGCACAGCGGGTACACATGCGTGATGCGGGGAGTGCTTGGGTGGTGGAGCGTCACGTCGCTCCGATTTGGGACCTTGCCCCCGTTCCCCTGCGGCGTGAGTCGGACTGGATGCCGCAGCTCTGGTGGGACAGACCGGTTGATCGCTTGCTGGTGGTGTCGGGTTGGTTAGACGTGCAGTGTTTGGGATAGGCGGGGCACTTCGTCGGGCTAACCTGGGAGGGTGAGGTGCTGTGCTCCCGTTTTGGGCGTGTGCGGGTTGGGGATGTGGGGGAGGCGGCGCGGGAGATCCTGCGACGGATCCCCTGTGTGGAGGAGTTTTGGTTTTTCCTTCTGCCGCCGCCGGGCGCCGTTGGTGAGTGGCCGGGCGCGCACCCATTGCCCCCACACACTCCATGCTGGGAACCGCGGGTGGGGGGTCGCCGACTCTTCCTGGCGGCCACCACGACGGCTGCTGATTGGCTGGCTCGCCGTTCCCCGGTTTGTGCCTTTGTCGATGCTGCGTGTGCCTGTCCGCCCGATGATTATTGAGATCCTGGCTTGCCTTTTCTGTTTTGTTCTTTTCTGCACTTTGTGAGCCGCCCTCGGAAAGTAAACACAACGGTAGTCATCCTGCCGACCGGGGCGCTCACGTTATATTGAATTTCTTTTGCTTCAGGGTTCTGCAGCCGGGTCTTGTCCCTTGTCCTTGGCCTTTCCTTTGCGTTGCTGCCCTGACCCGAGTGGGGCGCCGGCACTTGCCCCATCGTTTGATTACGGTGTTGGGTTTCTTTAATGACGCTGCAGTGACCCTCTTACAAGCTCGCGACGTGTATTGCACATGGGGGAGCGGCGCTGTCGCAATGCGGTGGCTTGTGACGTTGTATGGTTGACATTGGGTTTTTGGTGACATGGTGCATACACGAGGGTTCCCTCGGACGGGCTAGTTGGGTCCTGCAACTGTGACTGCAGAGTTGGCTTTGCTGAGGGTGATGGTCTATTGTGTTGCCCCTCGGGGGCGCGCCGTCTTCAGGATGCGTTATACAGTACTCATCCATGGCGAGCGGCCATAGTACTGTCTCAGACTGATTCCGAAGGTGATTTCGATCGTGAGTTGTTGCTTGTGTGAACCTAAGAGGAACAGGGGGACAATCAGGAGTACCGTTTGCAGTGGGCAATTGGAGAAGGCATTGGGCAGTACCTATGTTGTACAGACACGCAGGGTTTGTGTTTGATGTAGCGGTTTGCCTCCTTTGAAGCTTTTTGGAAAATTAGGTGACCCCCACCAACGGCTTGAAGCATGCCGCAGCATGCCGCAGAATGCCGCAACACAGCAAATTTTTTTGGGGGACCTTTTCTGGGGGTTCGTGCCTGGTTGTATTGTCCCTATGCATGGCAATAGTTGGGCAACGTACGTTAGCTCACCTGGAAATGTAAAGTTGGGGCTCATTTGGGGCTAAAATGGCTCATTTGGGGCTAATTGGTGTTTTTCAAGGGAGTTAACGTGAAGATTTGGGGCTTTCGGGGCTTCGGTGGGGTTTTACGATGTACCCAAAGTGATTCCAATCCGTACTTCAAGGGGACTTGACCGGGGGGGGGGGGGGGGGGCTTTTTTTTCGACGCCTCATTTGACTGAGCAACCTGAGTGAGCCGCCACTTAGCCGCCGGTGAGCCGGCTCACTTAGCTCTCACTTAGCTCTCACTGAGCATGCGAAACGGCTCACTGAGCGCTCACTGAACGTGCACGGGCACAAAACTTCCACTTTCACATACTCAACGGGTTCTTCGTCGCAATGCACGTTCCACAATCCTCCTCACCATGTTTTGCTTCCCCTTCCTCTCCCTCCGGGAACGCGACCAAGTCGTGCACCGGCGTTGGAAGAAGAGGGAAGCTATACAAGTTGGCGGCTCAACCCGTTGAGCTTACAATGGCACCTTTGTGGGACCTCTTTACAGTGCTTTCCCAGCTCGGAGGAAGCACCACCGTCATGTTGGCCCCACGGAGAAGATCCCCTACCTCTTCAAACCTTCATCAATGAGCAGACGTCGGGGGATGAGGAATGGGTGAAACAACATGAGGTAGCAGTGGGTATGCCTGATCTCGCCAAAAAAAGCATTGCGACGTCCGCTGCTGAGGAGGTCCCCAGAGACCGAGACTCCTTGAAGGGTTTGCCCCTACAACAATTTATGGAATCTCTTGTTACACTAATGGTAAGCAGGCAGAAGGTGATGTATGGTATTGGGATGGAAGCAAGTTGTCTTCGGAGGTAGGAGGAAGAAAGGTGTGTAGGGCGGGCGGTGCCATCCGGCCATCACTTGCGGTCCTCTACAGGTCATCACAAGGGTTACCGGGCCGCAAACTTTGAACCGTGCAGGTGCCCAAGGTTTTGCAGTCAATACGGCCCCGGCTCACGCCGATCAAGAATTGACTTATGACAACAAAGTAGCTGTAGACCACGCGCTGCAACCCCCCCATAGGGAGTGCTCTGATATGGATCTACGGATTGTCATACAGGACGAAACAGTGAATGCACCACTCCGTTCTAGGTGGGTCCCTAGTCACAGGGACATTGCCAAAGCCAAAACTAAGGAGGAAAGGGTAGAAATCAAAAGGAACGATGAGGTTGATCGCCTAGCAAAAATTGCCACAGGCTTGCCCTCGCCGGAATGCACACCCACTTAGCCGGGTAATATAGCTATGTCAAAGGAGGTCTGGCGCCCACCCCAGCAAAAAAGTGGATCATTAAGAGGATGCATTACAATTTGCTTGTTGGTACGCATTGAGTGTCTTGGCTCCCACTCACAGGTGGATGTCGGATGACATGGGTTAAGTGGCTTTGGGGTAATGAGCGCTGGGACGGCTGTGGGGCACCATGGGATCACAACGTAGTGCGGTGCCCACTATGCAATCACAAACACCACAGTACACAAGAGACTCATGCAGTGAGTGGTCAAAAGGGGCCCCAGCATTTCGTAAAGTATGCACACAGGTCATGGGGTCCATGGGATGAGTACTCGGAGGAATGGTATGCATGCTGTGAGGACCAGCACCATGTGGCAACCTTGAGAATCCCCCAATCCTTCTACGATTAGTTGCCAGAGGGATATGGACCTCACTTTAGGGAATGCGTCACACACCACCAGTGCATGATGCTTCAAATAATCTATCAACTAAGGAAGAAATTCACTATGCCCCCTCGGGAAGAGGAGGAAACCAAGCCCAGTCAGTCCATCAAAGCATGGTACGGCGAACTCAAGCCAAGGATGTGCACCCCGGACCCCAATCCGCAATTGTTGCAGCAACACGTAATGCATCATCCAAAGAAGAACAAAAAATCCAAAATAAAACAACCCGTCCTGGCAGCACCACCTAGAACCCAAGAGTACCACAGGAGTCTGAAAGGAGGAGAGACATATCACAACAAGGTAAAGGCACTAAAATACCTTGATTTGGCAAAGGATCCCGTAGGGCTCAAAAGGTAATGGAAAAGTTGTCCGCCCCTAGAATCAGGTATCAAGCTAAAAGGATGTTGCAAGCAGCAGATAAACAAAACACCAAGTGCCAAGATGTCCTCAAGGCAAGGCATTAGGACGGCATTGGGTACCGGAGGGTAGGCAAGTGGTTGCGACACATGTCGCTGGCACACTGCGGTTGGGAATACGAGGTGTGGCAGTCGCAACAGCACACGCCCTCCGCGAATGCAAGCAATCTATGCAATGGGGCACAAATCGAACACAAGTCTTTGCCAGCAACCCCCTCCTGTCCCATACTTCAGGCTGCCACGTGCAAGCCCCCCCACCCCCAAAATTGGAGAAGAAATCACAGAAGAAATCGGCAGAGCAAATCGGCGAACCGATTTTTTGGCAAAACAGCTTCCCAGTGACCCGGATGTTGGTCCTAGGCCCCAAACACACCTTCCTTTTGGTTGCTGTGTAGTTAGAGTCATGTGGAAACCCAAAATGTCTCTCAATTTTTGAACAAAATTTTTGTCCCTTGGTCTGTACATCATCCTTGAACAGTAGTACGCTAGCTGCAGTCATTGGTACATGCACCGGGTAAGCATGCTACAAATGATTGTCCAATTCCCACTGTAACAATTTTTTTGTTTGACGAAGCTGCCACAGTGCTGCAACAGTACAAAATAGTCCCGGAGTATAGGTACACTCTCAGAACATAACATAGCTTCTTCCCCTATTTTGGACAAGGGTCAAAAATGACACAGAAGGAGCAGAAGAACTTGCGGAGGCGTGACTAAGCAGTAGGAGGAAATGCGTCCATGGCGCCGGTGGCCAAGCGCCCATGCATCACTGGGAAGATATCGGGACGAATTAGGGCATTCCCGGGCTCCCCCATGGACATGCCCCAAGCCAAGAGGACGCGTCACAGATGAGATGATGGGGTACAAACACGGTCGTGGCGATCCAAGATCGCACTAGTGGTATACTACCTATAAAATAAGTGTCCACCCACCCTTTGCGTTTACAGCAGCCTCCTGCTTCAAAGCGGCAAATTGCAAGGAGCCAACACGCTTTTGTTTTGTCCTGAACCCAAGAGGGGCTCTGGAATCTGTTGTAACCCTCCATGTTTCAGAGGGTTTGAGTCCTTCTGTTCTGCACATTGTGTTGTTGCCCAGTCACGTTAGGTGTTTGCAACTATGTTAGGTGCATGTGTGAGGCAGGCTTCGTTTACAAGGAATTAAGTGAACTGGGGAGGGGGGGTCTGGGTGGGTGCCCCAGCCTGGGTGGGTGGGTCCATAGTCTAGGACCCCCCCCTGTTTAATGTTAGTGTGCAGGCTGGTGGCGCTTTTTTTTTATTTAAAATGTGGTGAACAACCTGAATGGGAGGTATCCTCAGCAGAACTAGACTGCAGTAGAATGGCAATGCAACTGTGTGCAGATCTAGAGGTCTGTGGTTTGATTCCTGGTCAGGGCAACTGTTTTGATCTCTGCTTTTTTTGCAAGGTTGGGAGCTACAGTGACATTTTTTGTCATGCCATTGGGGTCGCTTTGTTGTGTACCTGCAGACCTGTGTATGTGCAGACCTCATTGTTTGATTCTGCTTTGCTATGCAGCAGCCTGGGAAGTACCGCGGTTGTGGAGTACTCATATCCAATGTGGGAACGGCTGAACGTGAGCAAATCAAAAGTGATCGACACCAAAAATGGTTAAAAAGCCAGCAGACTACAAAGACTCTTTCAGCATTTTTTGTGAAGGAGCCAAACCCTGTGGGCAGCAGCAGCAGCAGCAGCTGCTGCTGCTGCAAACCCCCCCCCCCCCAAAAGGCTCGACCATGTGCTTCGGCAGCCGTGGTAGCATCACCTCAGGTGGGGCTGGGGAGCCGTTCAGCCCCGGGAGAGCGCCTCAACCCCCCCCCCCCCCTCAAATGTTTATAAGAGGGGGGGGGGGTCTGGGTGGGTGGCTTGGTCTTGGGTGGGTGGGTGCCTCAAAATCCCAAAACCCCCCAGCCCCTTATAACGAAGCCTGGTTTGAGGTGGGCCAGATTCGTGTGTTTGGTTCCCCCATTTGCCTCGTTCGGTCGTCAAGACTGATAACTGATGCTCCTCCTGGGCTTACATGTCCTGTACTCCCTCACTTCCCAAAATGAGTGTCAATTTCAACAGACCAGCCTCCCGCTATGCCCCTCACCTACTTTGACCTTTGCAAGCTCATCGTCTCTCCCTAGTACTCCTCCCTTCGCCGCACGCCACCCCCCTCCCAGGCAAACCCGCCGAGACCCAGAAATTTGAAGACAACATGAAAGAACTGAATATGTTTGAGGTGTGCAATGCTTTTATCTTATGCTTTGGCACTAGCAAGTGGGTGGCCAAATGGAAACACCAGCTGGTGGGCACTGCAAGCAGGGTGGTCGTGGGCTGAGGGCTTGACTTGCTGGGGAGAGGAACGTAGAGGAGTTGTGGCGCAACGTGGATGTCAACCAAGTGGGGGTGGTTGGGCGAGAGAAACGTGGTGTTGCGGATGAGGTCGTTCTGGTAGGTGATCACAAACAGGAGCCTCCTGTGGTGTGGTAAAGTGCAAGTGTGCACGCTTCCCCTGTTCATAGCCTGGCCGTGCAGCCACAGTCATGGGAGCTTCTGGCTTTCACATGTTTTAGATTTATGATCACAGGGGAGTGCAGACGTTACTATGTGGGCACAGAGGCATCCATGGACCTGGGGGAAGTGCTTTTGACAGATTTCTGAAAAGGTGTCTTCATTCTCAGATGGCTGGACAGTGAGATGTTCAGTGTGCAATTTTGGAGCCATGGCACAACTCGGACCCCAAATTCCCCTCCAACCAGAATGAAGAACTTCCGCGTCATCCATTTGGTGCTGATCTTTCGCCCCCATTTTTACCCCCAAAATGCTGAACCAAGGACTGGATGTTGATCAGAGTCCCTGCTTGTTCGACAACCCAGTCGTTTACTGAAGTGGGGGATTGGCGACATTTGCACACTGCCACGTGCGGCAACCTTGCGACCCACGACCCCACGTGTCCTTGACCCTCCCCGTTGGCCAGAGGTGCGGGTCATGATACTGTGTCCTGCAGTCTCCCTGCTTCCCCTGAGCTGTTTCATGAGCACATGGGGGCTGCGCCTGGGGTCAGAGGATTGGACTCATTCATCACCTGGGGGCCATCTTTCCTTCAACCCCCTCCCCTGCCACCGTTTGCCTCATCAAAGGTCAAGCCAAGCAGGCAATAGGGCATGGGCCATTAATTTGCCTGTCTGCAGAGTTGCCGTTGTCTGGTATGGAGTGTATGCGCCGCACCCCAATGGTAGCATTTCTGCCCCCCCCCCCCTTTTCGTGCACAGATATTGGCGGCATGCATGGGGAAAGATCTGCCGAGGGCCACCCGAGATCTGACGGAGGAGGTGATCAGAATTGCGCTGGACGCGAACAAGAAGGACGGCAAAGGTGCTGCACGCAGTTGCATGGGGACCCTCTGGGACCCTCTACCATGTTCCTAGCCCTCGCCAATGTAAACAATGCACTCAGATACAGGCAGCAACAAATGGGATCATAGCTCAATGTTGAGGTTGATAATGAAACAGTGCTGCAGGTGACACAGCCCTCAGACACCTTGGCAGGAGGCAGGAGGGAGAATTGTGCCCGTACCTGGAGTTGAAGCCTTCCACCAAAGATGTAGCATTGCATGTCAACAAGTGTTATGCAAATTCAAGCCCCCACCAGCGAACCAGTGCAGTGAGCACGACGAATACGTCGGCCACAAAAGTAGTTGCAGCCCGTGTGCAGCCCGCCTGGCAGTGCACGGGGATTATTTTGGGCCTCAACGACGACTGGACTGCCCCGAGCGCAGTACACCTTTTGGAGGGGGTGTGCCAACAGTAACTAGGCTGCCGCACACCCCTGAGGAGAAGGCTCTCCGGGGGACAATGGATCCAGACGCAGCCAAGGAGACTGTGTGGGCGCTGTACAACGCATCAGAAGAAGCACAAAGACAGATGAGAGCCCGAGAAGTAGAGTCGACACCGCAGAGTGTGGGCGCAGAGATTCCGCCCACACTGTTTGTCTGCCTCCCAGACATTTCTGGCCTGACTGGAAATCGTGCTTGTCGTTGTACCAGTGCAGTTGCACTGGGTACAGCAGCTGCACTTGCCCTCGTCGATGACATTTCGTGGCGGGGCGCTGAGCTGTCGCTTCACAGACCGGTTCACTTGAAGGCACGGGACTGTGGCACATCCTCCCTCAAGGTAGGGGAGACCCCGCGCCCCACACCTGAAACAAAGCATAGCTTTCAACCATCACTTAGTTGGGGGACAGGGCGGGCGCTGCAGGGCGGGCGCTGCAGGGCGGGCTAAATGGATACCCCCGAGGGTTGGCAGGGAGCCTCCGGGAGCCTCCACATGCCAGCTTGTGATGGCCATGGGCATCTGGCAGGGGACTGTCAGGGTCTGCAATCCCAGAGTCCATCTGATCCACACTTGTGAGCATGTGTTGGTATGTATCCCAGTCCAAGCTACCAAAGGTCTTTTTCAGGGGCGCCAAAATGAACAAAACAAAACCTCCCTGAGAAGAAGGGGCCAACCACAACAAAACCGCACAGCCAACCAAGAATAGCTATGTAAAAATGGATTTCACAGAAACAAGTTGCAAAAACTATTTTTGTGTTTCTGGGTGATTTGGCAAACTTTTTTTTGCGGAAATGAAATTCAAGCCACCCAAGGAAAAATCACCTCGAAGAGAGGTTGTTAGATCAAGCGTAGGCGCGAGCGGCGTATACCCCCCTTTTTTGGGGTCATTCGCGTAGCATACCCCAAGGCATGATATTGGATGTCCAACCCCTTGTAAAATCATTATTTTGCCCAATAAGACCATCCTCCAATGGATTTTTTGATTCTGAGGCCTCTACCCCCTAAAACCCCCTAAAACTGGATATCACTTTTTGGGGGGGGGGGGTGGGGGGTCAAAAGTTTTCGCTCAACAGGCTTCAAGCAGTGGGGAAGCGTAGCGCTATCACGCCACCGCCGGCCGAATGGTAATGCAGCAGACGCAAAGTTTCCGGTCGGTGGTTCGAATCCTGGTCTGCTGACTTTTAGCGGCGGCGGCGGCATCAAATTCAGCAGACCTGGGTTCGAACCGCCGACCAAAGAGACTCCGGCCGGCTGCATTACCATTCGGCCACTACTTGGTCTCAAATGAAGTGTCGCCCCACTGCTTGGGGACGCATCTGCCACTGAGAAAAAACCCAAACTGTGTGTTTCTGTCTGACTGACTGCTGGCCTGGCGCAGGGACTGAATGGCTGACTGTCAACCTCTCTTCAAGGTGCACTGCCAAAGGCAATAGAATTTTATTCTTCCGCGAACCAGTAACAGTGTACTCTTCAAGCCCTGTGGAAACCAGCCCACAGCACAGGCCCACAGGTTTTGGCTGCCATTGCGGAACCTGGGGATAAATCGCAATGCTGCTAGGGGATTGTGGTGGAGAGCGGGGGTGTATCGGAGCACGTTGCATGGTATTTGGTGGTGTCATCGAAAGGTTAGGAGCTGGCAGTGGCTCAAAGCAGGCTTCTCCCGAGGCCCCAATCACCTGTACAGAACATGAGCTGGATGACAAGCCTTGGATCAAGGATCCATTGAAGGAGCATGCTATTGCCATCAGCAAACGCAAGAAAGCTGACCAGGAGGAGCAGCGGCGGCGAGTACAGGAGGCTCAGAAGCAGGAGCAGATGATGCAGATGATGGCGGTGTGTGTGGCTGGGCATTTAAGACACACGCCCCAACCCTGAGGAAGGGCATGCGCAGTGTGCAATCTGCGTGCAATGGTCTTGTCAGTGCAATGAGGTCTTACCCTGTGGATCAAAGGCAAAGAAAGCTCCAGATCCGGGAAACCCTGCTGCCCAAACAAGTTGTGCCATTTCTCTTTTTGTAATGATTTGTACTGTTACCCACACATGTGCGCAGGTGGCCGGAGGTTTTCGGCCTCCAAGTAACCCCTGCCCCCTCCCTGGCAAGACCCTGGTAACAGTGCGCCCTTGGCTCTGGTGCATGCATAGACTGGCAGAGCCTGGGCCAACAGATCAACAAGCAATCTTTTCAAAGATGTTTCCAGATCACTTGGGATGTGCAAACAACGGTGTAGACCATTTCAAGCTTGTTTTGGCACCTTTTGGCCACAACAGTATTGAAAATGGGCCTTTGGGCGCATAAGGTTGATCAAAGGCATGTCCAAGGCGCGTCCATTCATAAACCCCCCAGGTGATTAAACAGATATTTCCAACACATTTAGAGAGGGATTTAAACCGCCTATCCCCCCCTTGTTGTTGGCCCTGGCCATGATTCTCTTCCAAAGTGGGGTGCCAGCGATTGGGGGGGGGGGACCCCGAGCAGGGCCAACAACTTGAAACATCGTCAAATTTTCAGCAGAAAATTTTGTGTGGACATTGTGTAGGCTGTGCACCTGTTGGAGCATCGTTTTGACATATGCTTTGTACCTCCTGCATCTTTGTGGCGCTTTTGGAGCTCACTGCTTTTGTTGTTTTTCACCTATGTGTATTTCTTGAACTCCACTGCTTGCAAATGTGGTGTTAACCTTGGTAGCCTTGAGGGTTTTTGTGCCTGGCATTGCATACGCTGTGACCTGTGTCCTCAGGGTGTTCAGAGCAAAATAGTCTTGCATGCCCATTCGCTAACACTATGGAGCCAAGAAACAGCGCAACAAAAAACGGACAACACTGGTGATTTTTAGGTAAAATCCCGGCCAAAATTCTTCGTTTCAGGTGCGGGGCTGCCACAAGGGGGGGGGGTGTTTCTTTTGTCCGAAAAGGGGACCAACGTCATGAGTCCAGTCAGCACACCAGGGTATCTGTGCACGGGGTCATTTTTTGGCACAAGTCCCCTGGTGTACAGACCAGAAAGCAGGTGGGTGGGTGCGCACAAATTCCATGGTGTAGGTGGGTGCGCACAAATTCCCTGGTGTACCGACTGCAAAAGGGGATGGCGCGCGCATTTCCCCTGGTATGCAGACCAAAAAGGAGGAGGGTGTGCACGGATTACCCAGTACAAGTAAACCGCCTCTGTGCACACACATTCCCTGGATAGCTGGCCGGAAAGAGGGTGCATGCACACAAAATGTCGCACCTGCAATGTCACACATGGGGGTATAGTAATATCCATCGGGTTGGGGTTTGATCCGATGACCATTAAAGTTACTAGTCTACAGTTTATCCAATTCAAGTAACAGTATTTATACACAGGGTCACACAACCCCTGTTCACCTGTGTGCTCATGTGTGCTCATCAGTATGAACAAACACTGTGCAGTGTCTCACACTACTGTCTGGCATGGTAGCCTATTGTACCACCAATTGTATTGTATGGTCACTCTGCAGTCAAATGTATGGGGACTGGGCCTGGGCCCGCAATGTCCCTCGTAGAACCCATGGTCCCTCACTCCTGAATTACCGTTGTAAGGGTGTGTGTGGGTTGGTTGGGTTGTGTTGGGGCGCGCGGGGGGAGGGGGGCATCTGTGCCCGATGATACGTCCTTCTGCCAAGATTTAGTTCATAGGACTTAGATGCAGTGGACTCGCTTTGCATATTCTGCACCTGCTTACCTAGTGCAGCGAAAGGCGCCTATGACATGTCACTGAAGAGCTTTTCTCTTTGACTTTTGCTTTGCACTTCTGCTTTGTGCTTGACGGTACCGGTCGTGCACACGCATCCGTATCCCATAGCGGGGACGCCGCGGCCGTTGGATTTCGTCACGAATACCGTTCAGCGCGTACTGGCTATCCGAATACCTCGTATCATCGTTACAGTTACCTCCACCGAGGCTGCTTTTGATCCTCTCTCGCCTTCTTTGTCTCCTTTCTTCTCTTAATTCCCTGCCATGAGCGACGTGCGACCATTAATCTGTGGTATCTGCCACAAAGCCGGACACCGCCCTTTTCAATGTCCTGAACGTACTGATAGCTCTGCCTCGTCGACTTCATCTGTGGGACCGCCAACAAGAGAAGTTGACCCCTGCTGGTCCTTTCGGGAGCGCCAGTACGCAAGTCAATGTGACGTCCGCGCTGACCGTATCAAACGAGGCGTATGTGTCCCCTGCGGTTCTGCCGACCACTGGTGCCGTCAATCCCCTAAATACGTCTCAACTATGGGAGCCGCGCCAACCCGGTCTCGAGGACCCACAACGTCGATGTGGTGCATGCGCTGCGGAGTATCCGACCATAGCACCGCCAAGTGCAAGCAATCTGGAGCACCAATTTGCCTTCTTGATGGAGGCCAGGACGCCTTTCCCACATGCCTTTGGTGTGGAGTTCGCGGACACCGATACAGTGACTGCCTGCGCCGCATCCCGTCTGAAGTGCAGAAGTTGACTACCGACCACTCAAAAACTTCCCAGCAAACTGAATCTCACAAGCAGGATATCGCCGAACTGCGTTTGGAAATGACTTCTCTGCGCAAAGGCCTCGAATCCATCAATGAGCTGCGATCCCAGATGGCAGACTTGAATAGGAAGGTCGATACCATCTCATCTTGGAAACATCCCCACATCGCTGAACATGCCAACCTGAAGCTATCATTTGAGCAACATGTCGCCCGGTACGATCTCCACGTCAAGGAAACCTCTGCCACTACCCGTAAGTTCGAAGACTTTCTGCACAACACGTGGCCTGAGCACAAAAAACGCTTCGACGATTTTCTGTCCAACGCACCACCCGTTCCTATCACTGCCGCCCCTGCCGGTCCGTCCAATATCGGTGTCGAACATGTCAAAATCTCCACCCAAGAAGAAGAAGGGGACACTGACATGCGGAACTCATCTCTCGCCGGAAAACGATCCGCGTCCGATGGATCACCAACAACACCACGAAAACCGAAACGCAGCACGTCGGCTACAGACAAATGGTGGCTCAAACTCCAACCCCTGTCCCCGTCGCATGCTACCTCTGCCTGGCACGATGAAATCCTTGAAGCTGTTGTTGCGGAATGGGACTCTACCAAGTGGGACCGCCTCATTGCTTGGACCGGTGAATGGTGCGACCCTGAAATGTGCGCGACAGCGCGCACACTGCGCTCCTCTGGCACCACGAATCGTACCCTGAAGTCTGGTCTCACCACCGTCTTAACCGGCGCCGCCATGCCTCCAAAAGTCTTTGGCTCCCACCCTCCTCGGTTAAACGTCTAAGCTCAGCACCACCGCCAGAACGCGACCCCGACAGCACAATGGAAAATCCTCCAGCTCTTCCCGTTCCCGTCTCGGATTCTTCCTCTGTGGCCGCGGCCGACTCTTTTGACGACGATGGTGCGGGTTTTGACGACGAAATCATGGAAACCCGTCGAGTCCTTGGGGAGCTCCAGCGTAAACTGGCTTTTGCGACACACATCCTGGATGCCGCTGTTATGGCACCCAAGTTCCGTGAGCAACTTTATGAGCCTCTCTCCCTCCCTCACCGACCCCCTGCTGTGATGTTACGAGACTATGGACTACAGTCCTATCAATTACGCCTTTTCCTTTTTGCTAAGGTTGCCTCCAATCGTTCTGTCTTGTTTGAACCGTCCACTGCAGACCTCATCATACGCAATGCCGAGCAACAATCTTCACCGACGTGGTTATTGGCTGCCTCTGAAACCCCCCCGGCCACTACATCGTACCCGCCTACCTTTGTCACACGCACGATACTATCCATACTATGCGCCGTTAATGTATGGACATACAGCCCAGCCCTCTGCAGCACTACCAATCTGTGCCTCAACAATACATGGCAGGACCTTACAAATTTTCCCGATCAGTCCACACACTTTTTGGCAGCTACCACCAACTCCCCCGATTACCGTCCCCCACATACCAAACACCTGTGGTTACCGCACCCCACGTCCATGCACGCCCCCCTACCACGTGACGTAAAACTGTTTGCTTTTGCCGATTTTCAGAACATACGGTGGGGCCTGTACGGCTCGTCTACAGCAGCACTGCTGTCAAGCTTACAATTGCTGCGGCTACACTCTTTTTTCAAGTGTCACCGGTCTGGATGGTCCAGCATGTGGTCGCCAGCCCCTACTAGTCCACAGTTACTTCGCTTGTATACCCAGGGTATCAAAGCTGCACTCCTGTCTTCCAATCTGGGCGTCTGGGCTAAATTAGTTGAAGCACGCCTCCCACACCTCCCGTACCAAGCACACCCGGTGTTACAATTGTTGCGCGGCATCTCCCCGCCAGCACTTCTGGTGCCTGTCTGCCCCTCCCCCCGGCATGCTCATTTATGCAATGATCCATGTCCATATGTTGTGCATTTACGTAGGAAAAACCACATTACCCCTCCTCCAGCGACTCCGCAAACACGGTACTACAGCAGATGCCTGCACGGAGGATTCTTCCTTCCACGAGATGCTAAGAACCACAGGACTAGCTGAGTGGACCCCCGTCCCCCTTCACTTCACCGCAGACGAAATCCGCGCCTGCTTTCTAGAACGGGACTGGTGGTACCGCCTGGAACGAAGGGCACTAAACGACTGCGCCCCTGCAGTGCCCGCCGAAGCGTCACCGTCTCAGACACCAGCGGCACAACACTCTAAACGCCTGAACACACTTGTACGTCAATTGCAGACGGCTACCCGCGTCCGAGATTTTGTGCGTCGCCATGCTGTCGCAAATGAACTTCAAGCGTTAGCAACCACCATGCAGATACCCCTTGTTCGCACTGCAGCTGTCCGCGTCCCGTACCTCACTCTCCCACAAACCCCTGCCATCACCAGAGCTATCAACAAGCTAGTACACAGCATGCCCATCAGCCAGGCAGAGCGACAGGCAGTCCGGGCACGCATCGTCATTCTGCGCACATTTCCCTTGAATGTCCGTCGCACTTTCGAGTCTGCCGCCAATCGCCACGCCCGCGAACCCGGTCGCCCACCCTATTGCTGTACCCCCGACAATTTTTCCACATGGCAAGCAGCTGGCAATGTCCAGTCAATCCGGGGTCATTTTTGTTTGCTACCTATTGCTATCCCCCATGAGAACAGTACGTTGTGCAGCACCGACCCCCTGCCACTGCCCGGCTGCAAGTCGCACCAGGCGGCGATTTCCAATCTCAACCAGTTGGCGCGGGCCCTCAATGTCACCCCCTCTCTCCTGCCTACCTCAGCAAACACCTCCCTCCCACCTTGTTCCGTGAGCCTGGTGCTCTACGCCAGCGAGTCCGACAAATTGCCTCTGCCCTCGCTCCACATGCTGTCGTACGGGTAGTTGACAACGAGCCTGGCGTCATGTGGGGTTTCTGTCGTGCGTGGGACGAACTTCAATCATTCATGCGCCAGCAGGAATACCACAAAGAAACTGCCTCCCCCGACTCCATATTTCAGGCCATCCAGAGCTCAGCCAAAAATCATGCATGGCCATTGAACAATAAAGCACGCCTTGCTCTCTTATACCTCCTAAGCAAAGCAAAATCACAGGTCCAAACGGAAATACTATGGAGGCCCGTTGCAGTGTCCCCTGCCCCTGTAATTTCATGCAGTCGATTATGGGTAGCGGCGCGTGCCTTCACTTGCTTTGTACGCACCCTAGTCTCTGAGGTACCCGCCTGCTTCCTTGTCCTCACTCTGAATGATATGGGTCAGTGGGTGAACCGGTTGTCCAGTTGGTCTGTTGAGGTTATCGGAGAAGCAGACTGCAAGGAGCAGTTTAACAACGTCCACCCCGCCACCGTTGTCCAACATATGAAGGAGGCGTCTGCCTGGTTAAAACAGCAACGCCGCTGGCGAGCTACCACATTGGGCTGGAGTATACACAAAGAAAATAAGAAACTCGATAGAGCTGGTGAAGCGAAAAAGTCCACTTTTGATTTTCTCTCAATGGATGCCCTAATTGAACTCGTGAGCTTTTCCCTACTCCAGGATAATGTGGTCGTGGCGGCTGGCGAACCTTGGCGCCGCAGCGGTGCCATCCCAATGGGCGGACCCTTTAGTGCCCAGTTAGCGGACCTGCATTGTGTGTGGTGCTGTAAAAAATTCGTCCACTTGTTGCGCCGTATGGGCGCTATGTCCGTGACGCTTGACGGGATTTTACAGTGGGCCCTTCGTGACGGTAACAAAGTGGCGTTACAGCAATTCCGCGACAATGTCATGGTCGCTGCAAAGGGCCCTGCCCCCCACCTTGCAATGTACCCTGTTTGCCAAGCTCTCGAAAAGGCCTGGAACTTGCATGTTCTTTACCCTTGTCGTGATAAAAACTCGTCAGCAGTCTGTCAGGGATCCTGCATGGGTACCTCGGTCCGGTGCATGGGCGTCACGGTTTACGTGTCCACCGATGCTGTTTTTTGTCATTCGCACCCCGATGCTCTCGATGCACACGGACAGTTGAAGTTCGGCGCCCCCCTGCAAAGTTTCTGGGCCACTAACACTAGGCGCACCACCAATGTCTTCCTATCCCCCCTCTCCAACACACTCCCGTTCCTACAGTCATGGGGTGCATTCCTACTGTCGTGTGTCCTGTGGATGCAGCTGGCAGTCCTTTCTGGGTACCCAACCCACGCCGTGCGCACCTTCATGCAGTCCGCGGTACACCGCCTTTTAGCAAAGACACCTTGGGATGTGACAGCCACAGTACAGTGGATTCTTTTCATCGTACGGCGCCTGCCACAGTCGCTCAGTAACAACGTGTTAGACCTGGTGCAGTGGCTGCAGCGCGAGGCGACTTACCAGGGTGCTTTCTATGCCTCCTGGCACCCGAGGCACCATGGGCCATGTTCCGATTTTTGCGGTGACTGGTCTGCTGACCTGCCGCTTATATTATCTGTGTCTCGCCTGCTTTCTACCAGCCCACGGGTGGATTGGGGAGTCCACTGGGGGAGGGGGGCATCTGTGCCCGATGATACATCCTTCTGCCAGGATGTAGTTCATAGGACTTAGATGCAGTGGACCCGCTTTGCATATTCTGCACCTGCTTACCTACTGCAGCGAAAGGTGCCTATGACATGTCACTGAAGAGCTTTTCTCTTTGACTTTTGCTTTGCACTTCTGCTTTGTGCCTGACGGTACCGGTCGTGCACACGCATCCGTATCCCATAGCGGGGGTGCGGTTGTGCGTTGTAGTTGCATTATTTGAATTGCATGCCTCTTCCAATTTATTGGTTTGAATGTTTATTTAGATATAAGGGTATTTCTTCATTAGATATTTTACAGTATGGAGCCCATTTTTGACCCATTTTTGGCCCCGAACCTGCCCATTTTCATGGCATGTTGGGATTTTCCATGGCCCTAAACGCGTCACCACGGGCTCAAAACGGGCTTAAAACACTTGTTTGAGCATGCCAAGTGGTCTGGGAACAACTTTGGAAAAAATGATTTTTTTCGCCCCAGGGACCCTGGTGGACCCACTGTTGGCCCCCACCATGCGCGGGCCGGGCTGCCCTCCGGCTCCACCAAGTGACCAATGGTACGGGGGTCTAGGCGTCTTGTTGGGCGAATTTGAGGCTTGGAAACCACAATGAGTGGGGGGTTACGGGTGGACTAGGTGCCCTCCGAATTCGGTTTTGAGCCGCGTAGGCCAAGATACGGCCCATTTTTGGTTTCGGGCCTGTTTGACACGCGTCTTGCAGAAAGTGTGTTGGGGGGGGCACTGTGAGGATGTGAGTAGTAGCAATTGTGCCGGTTCCTTCTCCAAGCCGTAGGATGGTTACCAAGTTGCTGGACGAGTTTAGGCCACATACCTATTAGCACATGTTCCTCGGGTTTCTCTAATTTGCCCCACCCCTGTAGGTTAGCATTTACAAGATCCCACCCTGGATTTTAGGGGTGTGTAGCCCAAACGTTGCCATTGTCGAGTGACGGACCGATGGCTTGTTTCAATATGTACCCTTTGTGAACCGTCCTTTGAATCCAGGTCGTATTTGACCTATTTTTGACTCATTCTTTACATTGTGCCTTGCTACCATGCCCGTTTGCCGTGCTCTCTTCTCGTAAAATTCAACAAACATAAGGATGTCGAAAAAGCACTTTGGTACCGCCCTGGAATTCACACATCAATTCACAAAAATTTACATTTACACACCCATTCTCACGCACATTCATGGATCATTCACACGATTTAATCGAACGCCAATTTCACAGGAATTTAGCACGAATTTCGCACGAATTTAGCATGAATTTAGCATCAATCTCACGATCATGTCACATGTGTTTCCCATATGACACACATTGTTTCCCGTGTGCAACGGAGCTTTGTTTTTGAGATGTTGCAACACTTGTCTTAGCTAGGGTCCCTGCCAGATCCCGGCGCCGGCACCCACTCCCACTACCAGTCCCGCCCCATCCTCGCCCATGAGTTGGAGGAGGCTCCGATGACCTCCATGTGGGGTCAATTGCGGAATGGGCGAGCAAACAGCCACCCCCCCCCCCTCCCCCCCGCGGTAGTACACATTGATATGCAATCTCCGGATCGCACTCAAGTGTACTACCGCAAGGGGTGGAGTACAAGGCTGTGGGTAGGGTTGAAGGGGGCGGTTCCAGGGATTTTAGCCCTTAGGCTTATTCCGGGGGAGAAGACGGTGGATAGTCTTCTGGGGATTATGAGGGGGCAAGGGCAGGGTAAGCCTAGGGAGGGTGTGTGCTAGGTGTACCCTGTGGACAACTTTGTCACCCTCCCCCTGGGATGAGACATGGTCGCCCTTCAAGAATTTGACCTTCGTGAAGAGGAGGACCACTCCACCCTCCGCTTTCCATGGCACATCTTCCAGTCCAGGTGGGATGATCTTGCCATCACCCCCACCCACCCATGGGTTGCCCTCGAGCACCCGCTTCCTGACCTCACCACCCCCACCCTTTACACCACCACATCCTAAGCCTGGCACCGAGGCCTGGCCCTCCTCCACCCCTTCATCACTGCAAACCCCCCGTCTCCCCACAAGCCCGCTGCCCAATCCCCCCCTATATGCCCCCCCCCCCCTTGAGGAGAATAGGGTCCCCCCACCCCTTTGCCAATAGGTTCGTGGACGGCCTTGGGCTGTTGGAGGGGGAGTGTGGCCATACATTCCAACATGGGCCAAAGTAAAACAAATCTTCGAGGGAGGGAGCGACAAAGTGGTCTGGTCTTTCGACCACATTTTGAACGTTGAGCGTGCGGATGCTCGGCGCCGCATGCAATAACTCCCCCCAGAGATGGCACTCGAAGCCCAGCAATTCGATTGCCCTTACTGGGGGACTTCTGTGCAACATGGTGGAGAGGCTGGCCACACACATTGGGGGGTTCGCGGATCTCCACCACTTGACCCTAACCGCAGTGATTGTGTCGCAGGCTACGGCTGACCAAATTGACCATACTGATACTTCCAGGGACCCTTGTGTGCTGCCCCCAGTTGATGGGCAGGTGTCTCGTTGTCATCTTTCCACTCTCCTTGTGTTGTCATCCGAATACTGGATCGCAGTCCAAGCAGGCTCTGTGTACGGTGAGGTGAGTGAGACACGCTTTGATGAGTCGCACCTAACCGAGATCCGTTGGTGGCGGCATCCACATGCCACCATGGCATGCCCCCCCCCCCCCCAAATGGGATGCCACGACAAGGGGTAATTTTTACCCAATGCACGCCGGACAAGCATCACCGGCACATCGTCAACAATGCAACACATCTTGAACTTGTGCCGGTGCTGGCAGTCAAAGGTTTCACAGGGACCCTAGATCAAGACGTGGTGCCAACTTGGCACCAGGTCTTGTGGCTGGGGAGGGGGACGAGGGAACGGTGGGGCTTACCAACAAGGATATGATGGATGCCATCTTTAACCCCATGGAACCCGGTGTCGCTCGCACCTGTGAGTTCCACCCCACATTCGTCTTGCGGAGCAGCCCCCACATCGCTCACCTCCCAGTCGGGGAAGTCAAAGTCATTTTCTGGCGGGAACCCTACCAGCTCGAGGTGCGCAAGATCGGACCCACCGACACGGATGCCACTGTCTGATTTGCCCTCAGTGGTGTCACCCCACCAACCCGCCCCGCAAAGGCATGGCAGCTCATCAACGCAGCCCCGGCCTGTAGGCCCCAGAAGCAAACAAAATCGGGGCCGTGGTCTATCACATGCCTGTGCAACGCGCAGGTACGCCTTTGGGCTGCACACTTGGTTGGGTAAACACATTGCATGCCATTTTCTCGCGAATTTCGCACAAATTTCACATAATGTGAATTTCGAGTCGAATGTCTTGTACCATGAATTTCACACGAATTTCAAACCAATTTTGCAATAATTTCGCACAAATTTCACACAAATTTCACACGAATTTCGCATGAATTTCACATCACTTTGCCACGAATTTCACACCAATTTCACATCGCTAGTGCACAACTCTCACGGAGCCTTCACCCCAGCTCCTTCCCCGCTGAGAGGCACTTCAAGCCCCATACCCCGGAGCACCCTGAGAAGGGGCCTGCGTAGCAGGCTGACAGCTCCAGCCGGTCCCACTGTGGGTCGTAGTCCGGCCTGGAGACCCGGGCCAAGTCCGAGCCCGAGCCGGGTTCGATCGCCAAATGCATGTCATCCCCATGCCCAATTGTGGCACTAGGGACACAGGGTACAGGAGGCCCCGGGTCGACAGGCTGTCTATTTGCCCACACAAGGGCACACCATTTGCCTTGAAGGTACCCCTACCCCCGTGGAGGGGGGGTCACAATGAATTTTTGGCAGCAGCCTTGAGTTTGAATGTCACTACCCCCGACCATGCATAAGGCGATGCCCCCCACACCATCAGCTTCCCCTGTCCGGTGACCAGGAAGGAGGGTTTTGCCGTGGGGTGGGCGCGGGAGAATGGGATTTTGGTGGCTCGCTTTGGCTACCGTCTCAAGAGCGGTGGCTGGAAAGTTGATGCCCCCATCCACCCTCCGGGGGGGGGGGTTCTGCAGCGGGCTGGTGTGTTGGCCCTCAATGCCATGAGGGATTGGGGGCCACGCAATGATGACTCGCTAGACAATGCATGGCTCTGCATGCACAACCATGCTAGCCGGGAGACTCGGGCGGGGGCTGAGGGGAGGGAAGAAGAGGGGGAGGGGGATGACGACGCGAGGAGTCGGTCGTCAGCGGGCATTTGCGACCCGCGGGGGAGGAGCCGCGGCCCAAGGGGACCCGGACGGCCAAGGAAAGTCCCCTGAGCAGCCACCCTAGCTCAAGAGGAACCCCCCCTATACCCCGACATCACCCATTGGGTGCAGCAACAACATCAGGCGGAGGAGCGTGACAAGGAGTTGGAATCTTTGTGTAGGTAGCTTGAGGTCCCGTGAAGCAAGACCCATGTGGCCGTGGAGGCGCAGAGGGTGGCGGAGTAGGACAAGGACCTGCTTTAGGGCCAGGTGGACGCCCTGAAGCAGCAACTTTCTGCCTGTGCTGGGCAGAAGCAGCAGCAGCAGCAGCAACAGCAACAGCCCAAGTAGGCGCTGTAGTAGGCCGAGCCCCCCCCCCCCCCCCCCATCAACGCCGAGGCGGTTCGTTTTTTGCTTGCGAGCATGCATGCATGCATGGAGGCGTCCGAGACCATCCGGGGGTAGCTTGCTGCGGCGCAGGAGCTGGTCCGGTTTTAGCCGCAAGCGACAGTCTCAACACGCCATTGGACAGCGTTCTGCCGCACGTGGGGTCTGCGTTGGAATCGCACGCGCGTGTCCAGGCCCACTACACCCGGCCCGTGTAGCAGCAGCGCCCACGGACCGCAATTTCAGGATGCCCGTGGAGCCAGCAAGCCCGCAGGCAGGCAGCCATGGGGGTAACGGCAACCAGGTAGCAAGCTGCCAGGGCATAGGGAGCCAGGACCGGTGAGGCCCGCGGCAATGCAAGGCATTGTGCCATTCACGTGCACCATGGTATCCATTTTTGTGAACCATTTTTGTGTCAAATTCGCGCAAAATGTGTGCAAATTTCGCGCAAAATTTGCATGAAATTCACAATCACAGTAAACTCACATTTGTGTTGGCATTTGGCTGTGAATGTGAATTTTGTGCGAATTTTGCGCGACCGTCGCACGAATTTCGCACGAATTTAATCAATTTTTTCAATTTTGCTCGTGGAGCTTTCTTGCCATGAAACCATGATTCCGGGAGGTTGTGACGAAAAGTAGTCGTGCAGTGCATACATTCAATTGTTTGTGATAGCGATCGGTATTGCATTTTGCTTTGGTCAGCGTGCGCACAATGCCCCGCGGCACTGCAAGCAAGGCCCCTATTCCCTTCCACACCTCACGTTTGCGAACCCACATCCACGGTAGGCCGAAGTCACTCGTAGTCGAAGGAGGTAGTCGGGAGCCCCTTACACATGACAACTTATCCCGGAGACGGGGCAAATAGTGCTAACCCCCGAGAAGGAGAGCACGTTGCCGGGCTCAGCCACGGAACCCACCCTATGGGACAAGACCATCTGCGTGGTATGGCGCTTCCGGTCACTCCACGTATCACGGACGGAGGCCCACCACCCCACACCGAAGCTAGCAATAGGCGTAACGTGGCCCGATGTCTACGACACTCTACGGCAATTAGCTGAGACCAGCCGCTCGAGCCCTGGAAGCGGTAGACGGGAATGGCACCATTATCTACGGTGCAGCATGCCCCTTGACCGTGCGGGTGAGGCACTTGTACGAGTGCCGCCCCATACCTCCCGTAGATGTACAGCAGCCTGGATCCCCCCAGTACCATTCGCTTCCCATAGCCATTGACGGCACTAACGGGCACTAGGCCGGCTATGTGCATTGCACAATGGGGGGGTACCACTAGTCCTCATGAGCTAGCAAGTTGGTGGCTAATGGGAGGCTCCGAGCAGTAGAGCACGATCTATACGTTGGCGCAAGAGGTGGGTATCGACTAGGAGCTAGTTGACACAAGCAAGGTCACACTGTAGACACCGGAGGGGCAACACAACAACCCCTCTTTTTCCTTTGCGCCGATGGAAAGGTGGGAGAAGGAAGGGATGCGGGGAGGGACGGGCAGACACCATGCCGGCGATGGAAAGGCTCCGCGGAGGCAATGCATAAAAAACGAGGAACACATGGGGCTTGGGCGGCCTAACCATTTGTTGCACATGATAGGGCTGGCTGACCAGGGTAGGGTAGGGTCAAGGGAGGCAAACGGCCAAGTGACTGTGACCTCCACGAAGCAGGATCGGTGGGAAAGGCACAAGAGGGCAATAGTGGGTGGATCAACTGGTGGAAGCGAGCCGAATCAAAGAATTGGTCGAAAGATTGTGGATAGTGGGTGGAACGTAGGGTGGACTGCTATGGGGGAAGTGGTAGGGAAGGGAGTTAGGGAAGGGAGTAGGGCATGGGGATGGATGGGGGGGCTGGGGTTGGGAACTTGCAGCTCCATGATTTGGTCCTAGGATTAGGAACGTGTGATTGGCAAGCAGAAGTTCTATGAAGGTGGTGGAGCAAGGGGATGAGGGGTGAGGGGGGGTGTCGGGTGGGCGAGGGGGGGCGGGGTTTAGTGGGGCGGGGAAGGGAGGTTGAAAAAGTTCCTGTTCTTGATGGGTGACATTTTGCGCATATGGTGTGGGGCAGGGGCAATGGTTGTGGTTGGAAAAAAATTTCGCCTCCATGGGGAATCCCCTCCCCCCCCCGAATCGTTACACATAGCCACCTCCACCCCTTTAGAAAATCTCCGTTGAGGAATGAGTTGTGTGTCCCGACCCAAACCACAGCAACTTGCGACTTCATTGGAACCTTTGGGTACTTGGGTATGCTTCTCAATGAATCCCCCACTTCTCACCATGTGCCCTCCACTTTTTGTACCACATCTAGCCGATGTCCCAAGATGTCTCCCCCTGCCAAGATCCACGTAGACCACTTTGCAATTTGATGCATCCCGGCTAGCCCCAAATCTATCACCCTTCACAATCCTCACCTTTAATACTCTACTACCCCAACCAGCGCAGGATAGCCTTGACAAGTTTGCACCAACCAAACATCAAATCAAATCACACATTTGCCGTGCGTGTGGGTTGTGGTTGCATGGGGTAACACTCAGCGCATGTGATGGAAACGGTGAAGTTGCAAGGGGAACAGGGGGGGCAAGGGGCTAGTGCAAGGTAGTTATGAGGTCCCTTTTGGCCAGCATTGCCTGCGTAGGTACCTGTGGTCTTCTACGCCATTGGCCAGCCAATTTTCTTTCGGCACTTTGTGCTGATTGCCTCTTGTGCCCACATGCAATAGTCTAGACTTCTTCGTGGGTAGGGGGGAGCTATCCAGTCACGCGGGGACAATTGGAAGTGTGGTGCATATGTGTTGGTGTCTAGGCACTTTGCACTCGGCCATCTTTCACCATCACAGTTAAAGGGGCTTGCTTTTTTTTTTCAACCTTTCCTGTGCATTTTTTCAACCATGCTATTTGTTCTCTCCTTGCAAGGCAGGAAAAAAACCAGCACGGCAGATTTTGTTCGGCTGCTCTGTTGTACCCATGTTGGTAATAGTAGTTGTTGATGAGCTGGTGGCATTCCCATATATCTCTCATGGGGTTGGTAATCAACACCCTTCATTCTGCCCACACCTCAAATTGGGACAAAACGTGTGCCCATGGGGGGAGGGGGGCTAGGGAGGGGGACTACAACTTGTTGAAAATTGCTCGCTCCCAGCACGTAAGCAAGAGCAAGATAGGCAACAATCCTAGATCCTCTCAACCCCACCCACCATAATGTTGTCCATGAGCCATGCAACTGCCACTGCCTACCGCTGACCTCTTCCTTACCCAATACTCACCAATTGGCTCCTCTATTTTCAGAGCACACATTAGGGACACCACACATGCAATCATTGGACATACAAGATGAATAGCAACATCACTAAATAGCGACTACGGAAACATAGAAACTCATGAGGAGGATGAAAGAAGGCAAGACATGCACAATCAAGGCCCCTTGGATCCCCCATCCCTTGGCCCCCCTCTCGCCAAGCCAATGGTTTCTTGCAACCATCCTCTCCAATCATTCATTGACCGAGCACCAATCAGGGCTAGGATATGCTTGGTAGTGCACAAGCAACATTGGAGCATAGCAGAAACACAAGTGGCCATGGGGCTGTGGTTGTTGGCCCTAAAACACATGCAAGTGAGGCACCTTTCGGTAGCCAATATGATGCCTTAATTCATTCAGCACCCCAAACACTACAAGCAGCACACTTGGACTACTGCTCACAACGGTCCACCAAAAGCTTGTCTGCCCCATTTTCGAGCATAGACAAGTCCACTTTGGGCCTATGGTATTGGGGCGAAGGGCCCCGCATGTATTGATAGTGCCAATAACGATCATCACCATGGCTGGCACCTAGCCTGTGAGGTTCTATCAGAGGAGTCAGAAATTGGTTTCTAATTGGCTCCACAAATGCAATAGCGAGGGGACTCAAAAAGTTGTGAACCAGATTAGAAGATGCCAAACGAGGATGGAGGCCCAGGTAGCTATGTTGGCAGTATGTACAGAAGGTGGTGCACAACAATAGGGCCAATTGCCTCTGCATTGTGTTGCAGTTTCAACACTCACCCCATCTTTTTGCGTCCAAGGGAGGATTGTAGACCTTGCAACCAAACTCTGACCACAAGTGATGGTGATTGGAGGTGACATGTTCGAAATGTCCACTGACAACTCAATTGGTAGTGGTATACAAAAGCGCTATAAGCATGTTAAATTTCCAATCGTGCACCAAAATCAACTCATAGAGGCAGCTTGGTGATGTGCTTGCTTGCTTGTGATTGTTTTTCGCTTTATGGAATGTAAAAGCACACGGCGATCCAAACTTGTGACTTATGCCCAGTCCCACGGCTAAGAAGCACACATGGTCAAAGTTGTGGTATTCAATATCCGTAGCATGACACTTCAAACCAAATTTCACCATCGAAGTGGCAGCAGAAATGACTTTTCATGATTGGTTGGTTTTTTTTTTACCACAAAGGTGACAGTGGCATTAGGCATTGCTGCTCAACCCATTTGTGGTGGCAGTGATGTCATCTCCTTCTTTGGCAATCACTACCTCTTGGTGGGGCCCACACCTACCTTACTTCCTTCTCATCAATTTTTTTTGGAAGTCCTCCCAAAGTCAGAAAGTGAGGGTATCCTGAACCGGCCACAAGGCCCGCAGAGAGGGGGGGGGGGGAATAATGTAACAGTCTCATATCTTTACATAACCCCTCCTCCTTGTAAATCTGTGTCTGCTGTGACGAAGCACTACTGCAGGATATCACTTGCCCTCAGCACTCACCACAAATTACCGAGTTTGAGTAAGAAATGATCCTTTGGTTCTATCCTCCTCAGTGGCGTTTTTCAGCCATCATGGAGGATTGATCAGGACTGTTAATGGCTCTTGGTGGTTGTAGAGTGTTCTAAAGGGTTTGAAATGGTGAGCCTCGCCCTTACACTTGTCAGGTTTGAATCCCCACTGTAACCAATCCTTTGAACATGTATTACATTTGTAGATGCAGCAGATGATGGGTGGTGGCGAGCCAGGAATGGAGGAGATGATGAGCATGATGGGAGGAATGGGGGGTATGGGATATGGCGACATGTAAGGTGTGTTTCTCTGCAAGTGCTTAACTGTGAGTCCCTGTTGTCCCCTTTATCCCTGGAACCACGAATTTCCCATACAGATGGAGACATCAGGGACCGAACACAGAGAATGCCAAGACACCGACTGTCACAGCATTCTGCTTCCACTGGAGCTGTATCGGTTTTCTGACGTTTACTTGATGTTCCATCTTGTGTGATTATTTTCAAGAATCTATATTACAAGATGGAATACTTCAATCTGCTTTCTTATTGAAAACCATTTGTGTTGAACCTGCCTTGCTGCTGAACACCCTCTGTCTTGGCGCACCATAGAACCCTGCCCCATCAACCGCACCCTTTTGAACCTCTCGGGCCCATTACCCATTACCCCTGCTCCCGTCCCACAGGCCAATGGCTGAGACAGGCCCATGGGTGACGCTAAGGCGGGAAATATTTTACTCAACCACAGACAGCCTCACCCATCAACACGTAACATGAAGGCAATACCCACTGATGAGCGCTGGAAGCCTCTGCGACCCTGCAAATGGTCCATGAAAATTTTCTCCTGCGACATTCCACACCAAAGCCCAGCCTCCACAGGGCTGGATTGGCTCGCTGTAAACTGACTAAAACATTTCCAGTATTCGTTGAATAGAGCCAGCCAGGGCGAGAGGGAGGATCGTGCTGGTGTGGGTGCTCTGGTAGGGGGTTGAGGGAACCGCCCCCCTGGCAACAGCTTCCGTGCGCAGCCGAACCATTTTTCCATTACGTTTAGATTCTCTCCATGGGACCTTCGGTGTACTACGATTCCTCAACATTTCATTCAACATCAATCCCTGTGGAATTACTCGTAAGAGCAAATTGCTGGATGATTTCTCGGCCTGCATGGCTGGCCTAGGCTCCCAGCAAGATACGACCATAAACTCCGTATTGTGACGCAGGCAGAGAGCCTCTCCAGTGCAGCACCAGAACAGCCTTGCAGCATGAGAAAGCATGTCAATATGATTTACTTTCGCAAGATTCGCCAAACCAATCTGAAATCAGGAATGTGGCATACCCCAGGTACAGTGGTAATGCTGGTAGTACAGTGGTAAGGTGGCAGTGCTGGTATGCTCCACAACAGGTGCATGATTGGTAGAAGCTGCTTGGTAGGGTGCTGCGAGCGTTGAGGGTTGTGCTTCACAGAACACTGTGCAATCTTTGGTGTTTTTGGGTCGTATTC
Source organism: Eutreptiella sp. 'Long Island Sound 2002' (assembly GCA_964036045.1). Taxonomy (NCBI): domain Eukaryota; phylum Euglenozoa; class Euglenophyceae; order Eutreptiales; family Eutreptiaceae; genus Eutreptiella; species Eutreptiella sp. 'Long Island Sound 2002'. The sequence continues at coordinate 34,025,797 of OZ038381.1, read as the reverse complement.
ATGGTTTGCGCATGGTATAGAGGGTTTGTGTGTTCCATCTAAACCCCACATATGACGATCAGGTGCTGATTCTGGGCTTGTGTGCCCCATGCAGGCCACAGTGCTGTAATTGCAGGCATCTTCGTAGTCATACCATTTGCAGCACCTATCAATCCTGCAATCTCAATCCTGCAATTGTATATCCATCCCCAATGTTAATATCAGTATGCTCTGAATATAAATCAGCACTGCAGTAGCTTGAGGGTGAGAATAAAGCGGGACACGCAGATGCAGAAGCACGGCTTGAGGTTTGCTGGGGTGCCAGGGCGCTTGAGGGAACAAGAGCCAGACTACCAGATGCAGTTGGATGAGCAATGAACATGGGAAAGCACTCCGATGCCGATAACAATGTTGGAGGCTTACACAGATGGATGCAATTGAGTCATGTTTGGATGTCTGCTTTCATTTGCTTCCCTTGAAACTGGAACACCAGAGCTGACAAATGGACGAGAGCTGAGACTTTGAAATAAGCTTGTTGACCAGCCCGCCTGTCAGGATGTTTTACTCAATGAAAGGAATACCCTCCATCTACCGACCAAATTTGCCATTTATTAAAAATTCAGTAAAGTTTTGGGGGATTTTGCACCAAAAAGAGCCGAATTCAAAAACAAAATTTGAATGTGAAAATTAATTAATGAGCCAAACACGGGGGGGACGTCTCCTCGGTTCTGGTACGCGACTCCCCCCCCCCCCCCCCCCCTCCCTGCCCTCCGGGCCCACTTAGTTGCCAAGGGTCAACAGCTCCTGGCCATACATATGGTGGCGCCGAAGGCGCCTGAAAATTTTTTTTTCATTCCCCTTGCCCATTTTGTCCACTTTGCACCCCAACACTATCCTTGAACCCAACCTTGACTCTAACACCCACCCCAATCCTCAGCCTACTCCTAACCCTACCCACAAACCTTACCCTTGACCCTAACCCTAGCCCTAACCCTAACCCTAAACCTAACCCTAGCCCTAACCCTAGCCTGCCCCTAGCCCTAGCTCTCACCCGAGGCTCGGCTTAGAGTGAGTGTTGGGGTCCAAAATGGAGAGCAATGATGCCCCCCCCCCCGCCCCCCAACCCACCACCCCAAACCGCCCCACCTGGACCCCCCCCCCCCAGCCGACCCTCCCGACCGCCCCCCCCCCAGCCGACCCTCCCAACCGCCCCCCCCCCCTCGCCCCTCCCTGAACCCCCCCTCCAATGCCCCCCCCCCCCCCCCCCCCCCCCCCCTGGGGCCTTCGGCCCACTTCTAATGGGGGGGGAGTCGCGTCTAAAAGCGAGGAGACGTCCCCCCCGTGGAGCCAAACAAAGGTGCGTCCCAGGAGGATACAAAACATTAATAATGAGGAAATTTAATGAATTTATTTAGACGTTGGGCGGGACTTTTTTCTGGACATCATATCTAAGCTGTGAACCCTTTGTTACACATTGCTACCGTGCAAACTCCAATATTTTGCCAAAATATTTAATTCCAGGGTGTTTTTTTCTGAGCGCAAAAAAAACAAGAAACACAAATTTTTCAAATGATTCTGCCGTTCGGGACACAGGATTTCGCAAAAAAATTAGGTTAATTAAATAAATAATCAGGAGAGTGTAGGGTTTGTACTGTTTGTGGACAATCGTACAGGTTCGTTGTGATCGCAGATGAAAGTGTTGAAGTCCAGTAAGGTTTTGATGAGAGTTCCGTGTTCATCATGTTGTGGCAAGCTTTGTTGTGTATGGAACCCATTTATTTCATCAGGTGGACAACTGCAAGACAACTGATAAGTTTGGTCCCTGCAAGATTTGAAGCAAGCAGCAGCATTGAGGACACAGCATCAAACGCAAAATGGCAGTCAGACAAAATTAATCGCAAAAAATAAATTTATTTTATGGGTGGAATGCACAGTTTTTGGCTCGCAAATCAAAATAATCGCAAAAAAAGTATTTTTGAGGCTATTTAGTCGCAAAAACAAAAATTTTGCTAAATATTGATTGTTTTTTTCCGCAAAATATTCGTGTTTTAACAGTATTCATGTTTGCACGGTACTAGCTGCCAACAGTAGCTGAGTTGTTGAAGCATTGGACTCCACAATGTAAGGCACTTGGATCCATACCCTGCAAGCACGAATTGTTACCTCTGAGGTTTTTTTGCCCATCAGTTAGTTGTGTTCTGTTCTTCTCCCTGGAGAAGTGCCTATCCCCCCGCCCCCTCCCCATATCACAAGAAAGGCTTGGTGATGACCACACCCGTAGGAGGCGGAACAATTGAACATTGTGCTTATGAGGTGTAGCACTGAGGGTATGACCCAAAGCTACTCACTGGAGCTGCTGCATAATCCGGCATCATCCTGTCCTTCTCATTACAAAAAGTCACTCATTCTGTTATCAGAGCACAATGCTATTGCTTCCATGTCATTCCCCATGAAGTTCTTCAGCCGGTACAATGGCACTATTGCCGCACTTACAAGTCACTACCTGCCCTACGTGAAAAAGCTTTGGAAGATGTTTACAGCTAGAAGAAGAGCTGCTCGAACTAAAAGTGTGTTCGGACATCCGTTGCATTTTTGGCCTGTTGGGCTGACTGGGTGTAGACTTAGGTGTGCCTTCTGCAAAAGCAAAGCAGCATGACCCTGCAGCACCCCAACACGCATCAAGGTGGATTGTGACACGGCACAAAGCTCATGTACTCTGCTGACCCCCCATGCACCTCAAGGTCCAAATCCTTCAAAAGTACAGTGAGGTGGTCTTTCAGTGCCACTGAATGGGGTCGTGATATCTTAGGTGGCGGCTTCCTCCTCTGCGCTGCCTATGGCAGGGAATCCGCATCCAAACAACCCTCATTCCCTTCCTCATCTTCACCATCAATATCAAGAACACGGGGATCTGCACGCTCTTCTGCGGTGGTGATGACATGGATCTGCAAGGTCCCATCAGCAAATATAACCTTTACTTGCTGTTGCATTTGTGGGGACCAACGATCCATGTAACAGGCAGTTGCCCATGTTCCCATGTCACCCGTGGATTGAGCACGGGTTCGCTTACCGATATTCCGTAGTCGACGCTGATGATATTCTTGTCATCTTGACCTAGTGCGGGAACTACCTTCGATTCACGCAGAGCCCATCAAATTCTATGGTGCGGATATTTTTGCATACTAGATTGATCCTGCTCACGACCATGGAGCGTAGAATATCACAATAAGCCACCAAATATGCGATCCTGGGCACAACAAGGCGATATTGACGTACAATTTTGTCGTCTAAAGCGGCTCACAGCAACTTAGTGCACAACGATGGTGGAAGGCAAGAAGCAGCCAAGATGCATGTGACCAGGTCGCGGTTGCATGCCCGCAACAGGTGATTTGCGTGACACATTTGTAGCAGTGTGCAGCACATTGCCATGCCAATTTTGATGTTAAATACTAGATTAATGACAAGACATGTGCTCCTTAATACAGGTGGCGTCATGTGAATCAGTTTTGAGAGGTGTTGTTGCTGCTCATTTCTGGATTGGGTCCGCGTTAGTTGGATTCCGCTGGGTTGTGGGGCACATCTTTGCACAGTATATTATGTGATTTCATGATGCAGTGTTTCATGGTTTTGAACACTGAGAATTTGACAATACATCTTTTTGTCCTGCAAATGTGAACTGGAAGGATGTTCTGCATATTTGCGTAGCCATGAATGGATGTGATCAACAAGCTAACCAGTTCATGCAAAATGTAGAAACCTACCTTCAAAAATTGGTCCCGGGTCTTGCACCTCCTGGAGCAACCAAGGCTTACATTGTGTAATCGGGTGGGGCCATGGTCCCTCCCCACAGTGGTGCTGTTTCTTGTGCAAAATGGTCGAGGGATTCATACACATATCGTATACATAGATGTTGTGCACTGTGCTATGCACCATGTCCTAGGATTTCTTGAAAACAGAGGTACAAATTTTTTTTAATGCCAAATTAAAAAATTCTCATCCAAGACAACAAAAGAACAACATATAAAAATAAAAAGTAGGAAAAAAAATTAATGTCAGCCATGTCAAAAACAACAAATAATAATTTTTGAATTTGGTCGGTATTCTAAACACGCCATCCCATCCAACTGTCCTTTGCCTGTCCAGCCGATGTTTTTGCCAAGTGCCAAGTGTCTCTAGCATTTGGGTAGAGTGGAATCCCGTCGGAGGACTCCCCCAGACCCCTGGCAATAAGAGGCCTGTGTGATGAACCACTGCCCCGACATCGCGCCCCTGCCCTCAACCAAATGAAAATATGACAGCTGAGTAGCCCACAACAGTCCTTGAGCCCATGGTAATCTTTCGACTCTGGTCCATTGGATATTCTGATTTGCACGCCTGGCAGGTGTGCCTGCCAAGAGGTGGACATTTGGGGGTGTTAATTTCCGTTCAACACCAGCAAAATCTTTCACACCATGTGTACAACCATGGCACAATCAGACCCTACAAAGCCACGCATGTTCGACGACCCTCCACTGCCCAAACGCCTTTTTATTTTTCACGATTGATCAAAATTGACAGGCTTCTACTTCTGTCTCAGTGGTCTAGAATCTTGAGTCAGCAAGGAACAAGACGTGATGGTAAGTAATTCTGCACGAGGAATGACAGGCAGTGTTCAGAATCTCGATTTTCGGTCAGCATCTGCCAGGACACATGCCAGTGGAAGCGCAGAGAACAAGGTTAGGGAGTGGGAAAGTGGGCTGCTCATGCTCGTGGGCATGAAGAAATTATGTCAGTGGATTGACTGTCTTTGTGTGCAACGGACGTGGCATGTGGGACTGCTGAAAAATTGTGGTGCGGTTCCTTAAGGGCCTCGTTACCTGAGTTTTGCAATTTGTTACATTGGCAAGTTCGCAGCAAGTAGGCAGCTTTATCATTGCTCGCATCGTTTGCAGACAATTGGATGTTGCAGCAAACCTTTGGCAGAGCCAATGCAACGTGGTGCAAAATTGCTGAAAATGAGAGCCAGAGCTGAAAGCACATTTTTTGCTGTGGTGAAGTGGACAAGTTGCAGACAAAACCAGATTGCACTCTTTCATGTCAACGTGGAATTGGGTTGAAGGTGGACTCGAGGCAGTTTATTTCCGAGACAGGCTAGATATTCTGCTTTGGACTTTGTGCTTGAACCCATATCACATCTCCTCAGCCAGAAAACCATGGAGACTGACATGCAATAGAGTTTCAGGATGTTTTGTCACATAATGGTATGGTTTCAATTGTAGGGTGTCCCTCAGATTGTATCGCTATTCATGGTCTTATCAGTGAACCAAGGACTGCCAAGCACAGGTCCCCGAAAACTACTGCAGGGAGAAACTGGGATTGTCAAATAGGAACATCTGCAAAGGGTGTAAGAGTTGCACAGACACTCAACCATTTATAATTCAAAGTGGTGATGACACGTCCACAATGCCGTAGCGTAGTATAGAAAGTTGCTAGCAATGATGCATGGTGTTTGAGATGGTGGGACGTCTCAGGGTGCAGTGCATAGATTCCACTGGACGCAGCACTTAAGCTGTAAAGGATCATTACTGAACAGTTCCACGCTGCAGGGGGACGCTGCTGGGGGACCCTCAACTGGGAAAAAGGACGGTTGGGATGAGCATGGGGGCTAACTCAACTGAAAATGGGTCAAAATGGGTTGCAAATGGCATTTCCCTAAAATATGCAGGGCCTCCTCTGATGGAAAACATGATGCGTTCAGCCTGTGCAAACTCATTGTTGACACCACTCTTCCTCAAACAAAAAAAACACCAGATTGTTTCTGGGTAGGAGCATTGCTGTAACCGTAGGTAGAGATACCCAGATGTCTGCCAGCACCAGTTGGCCTCAGTGAGAATGCATGATTGTCCTCCCGAGTTCTGTACAAACAGCAACCTTTCAAAGCAGGATTTCTTCACTGGACTTGCCACACAAGAGGTGAGTCAGAAATGTCACTTGGTACTTGCAACAAACTGCAGAGAGGTGTGTTCCAAGCCTCTGCATAATGAACTCGATTGGGTGAGTCTCAAATTCATTGTCAGCAACATTGCAGGTATCAGTCACCTGCTTGAGGTGGGTGCAACCCCTTGGCTTTGCTTTAATTTCCATTTTCCCTTGCCTAGACCCACTTCCCCCTCTCCCCTCTCCTTGTGAAGTCAGCTGAAAGAAGGGTTTTTGGGACATGTGTCAGTGGCACTGGTCATAATTCTTGGGTGTGTTTGGCGCACGTTCGGGTGGGTTCTTTGTCCTTTGCCTCCACCCCATGCAATGTCTGTTACAAATACAATGTCCCAGTGCTCTTTGACTTCAACCTCCTAGTCAAACCACGGCCTCGCAATAAACGCAAAGGTGTCATCAATGTGATCATGTTTTTGCAGAGTGGACTCAAAGGCACACGGCGACAAGAGGCATATGGCAAAAATCAACTTCAACGCTGTTGTTGTGAGGGCACCCATGACCACCCTACATAGGTTTGTGGTGGTACCACAAGATATCGCATCACAACAGACTCAGGGGAATCCAATTCTGAATGAGTAAACAAGATCAATGACATCACTGCATCAGGGGTAGTAGCCAGCATTCTTCCCTCTTTCTTGTATGCAGGTAAGGCAACAGGATGAGTAAGGGAACACAGGCCTGGGGTTCGTATTGCGCGTGCTGTGTGCACGCTGTGCACAAAGTTTGTGCAGGACCATACCTAGGCTCCATAGTAGACCGGTCTCAATGATCCCTGTTATGCATTTATATCACTTGTTTGCATGCTTTGCCCTCATTTTAGTGCATTTATGTGTCTTGTTGTCCATCCTTTTCTATAGGTTTGTGGTATCTATCAAGAATTTGGATTTGGATCCCAAGTACCTAAATGTGGGCCTCGTCAACGGGAGGTTTACCAACATACATCGCCCACTTTCAAAATCTGTTTAACAACCGAGGGCACTCTAGGCGGGAGTGGGGGATAGTCCGGCTTCTCATCCACGGAAGAAGTGGAAGGAGGCTGAAAGGGTGGCATCATTCGGGGACTTGGGAGGCTTTGCATGCGCGGGTTGTAGCCGCCTTGCAGGACAACTTGGCCGAAGTGGCCTTTGGCGGGGTGAAGTTTTTTGTTTGGTAAGGTATGTACTATTATCCATGCACCGGTTGCATGCCCTATGGTGCAAGCAAGACTGGTTGACACAGGAGGAACTCAAGGACATGGAGTATTGGTGTGACTGTTTAGGAGAAGCGTGGGGTAAGTTGCAATGGGGTGTTACCCCATGGGTACATTCGGCTGTTGTGCAGAGCGCCTATTTTGCACGCCAGTTTGGCAGTTTGTATATCTTCCGCAGTATTCCAACGGAATATAGGAACCAACCTTTCAAAATGCATCTCAAAAACTCGATGCGCGGTTGGTGTTCTTTGAAACATGAGGCTATCCAACAATTTTCGGGTGTAGTATGGTCTATGTAGGCAAGAATATTGCCAATAGTAGCAAAAACTCCCAATTTCTCCATGGCATATGCGCGCTGTGCCCGCGCTGTGCACGCGCTGTGCCAGGACGCCCATTGGATGGTATACCCCTATGCCAGGACGCCCATTGGATGGTTTACCCCTGGACCATCAGCTGGCATGTTACAGGATGGATGGATACAGGGGGGAGAGGGGGTTGTAAGAGGAGAGGAGGCGACTGGGACTGATCTATTGACCATCTTGCTCATGGCATGGCAACTGCCTCTAGGCCGGGGTGGAGAGTGAACATCAGAATAGGTCAACGGAGCATGTGCTTGTGGCCAGCCGATATGCAGTGTCACCTGGAGGATCATCAAGCCTTCCCGAGGTGTTCCTATTTGTCTAACCATCGGCATCCAGTCCCTGTTCCAGTTCCCCTCCCCTCCTCCCCTGTGTCCCTGTGTACCACAGGCTGCATGTGCATGTGGCTGGCCGTTGTGTGTAACCTGGAAGGCCACTGAGCCTTCCTGAGGTATTCCCATTATCCAACAGATAGGCCTCCAGTTCCAGCCTCAGTTCTTCGCTGTTAATATACCCCCCCTCCCTTTGTCATCCCCGTCGACACCCCCTTCACACCTCTGAGGTATACAGGGGAAGGGCAATTTCTTGCCACACATGGGAGCTCCCTTCTTCTTCGTCTAGCCCCCTCGTTGCATATTACATGACTTGGCTTCTGCACCTCTCCATCCCTCTGCCCCTTTGCATCCTAATACTTCCATGTCTACTGCAGCATTTGCATCCCAGAATGATAAAACGCATGCGCATTTGCAAGTCCTGTCGTAGGACACAGGCACTTAGCCATTTTGATGATGGCTCGTTTCATTGCAAAACGTGCTGCTGTGTGGGCATTGTCAATCAGACTGTCAGTGTGTCTGCATTGGTGGCCAATGATCAGGCTGTGAGTACATCTGTGTTGCAGTCTGAAGGGCGAGTTGGGAGCTTATCCACATCCTGCCCCACATCCCTACAGAATGGGAGGCAGTCAGCGACCCAGCAAATAACACAGGTGTGAGTTGCATATCTCTGTGGGGAAGGTGTTCGATGTTTGCAGCTGTTTTATGTAGCTAAGCCATGTGGGCTCCTTATATGCATCTCCTAAAGGAACAAGAGCTCTTTCAAGAGCCAACATCATAACATGGATGTCCATCGATGGAGATTTTGCCCCGTCCGCAAGGTGGCTGTGTGGCGCAACGCTTTTGCAGCTACCTGTGGTAGTGGACTGGTGGCCGCCATTAGATGAGCTTCACAGTGAGGCTGTCCAAAGTTAGTCACACGGGTGGGTCGAAGACAGAGAGCTCTTCCACCTTAAGCTCACTAATGAGCCTCCTACGACCTGGCTGTCACTTGAACCAGTGGAACTTTCACAGACATGTGCAACTGACACAGCGTGGATAGCCTAGAACCTTTAGAGTTGACACCGCCAAGAATTCAGCCAAAACAGACCAACCAAAAATCAGGGTAGCAAAGGGCTGGCCGAAAAGTATTTTCAGTTTCCGACTCAATGGAGTTTGGCGCAGCAGAGTGGGATGAGCACATATCATGCACTTTTCAGGCATTTTTGTTATGCTAGCCATTTTTCCCTTGGTTTTAGTGACCCTGTGGTACACCCCTAGCAGGCCTTTGATCAGTGGAGCGCACCCCTACGGGGGTTGGTTGGGTGCCTGCATTTTTCAAAATGGTGGGTGCCTCCTTCCACTAGGACCTCAGGGTGGGCTACTCGTGGATTGGCTGGCTTTTGGTCCATCCATGATTCCCTTTGTTGTTTTGTGTTTTCTTTGCATCTGTCATTTACCACCTTTGTTGCTCAAGTTTGGCCACTTAGTGGTTAGTGATGTGGACTGCAAGGCATATAGAATTGGGGGCCATGGGTTCGATTCCTACCTCATGTACTGTTTTGAGCATAGGGCACAGGGCTGCATGGCCCATCCACGGTATGATAGCTTCTAAGAGGCGTTGTGGATGGTGAGAGCACGGAGGTATGTTGCCATTTGCTTCATGAACGGGGCAGTCAAGTGCATGGGCATCCAACCATCGTTACACTTCTTGCCCCCAAGAAGTGTGGTCATGGAGAAGAAACGAAGGTAACTTGGTTAGGAGTACACCTGTTTTGCAAGTCCAATTGTTGAGCACAAGGTGACACATTACATGTGGCAATCCATGCAATAGGCTAACAAATCTTTTGTTGCATCCAAGATTTCAAATCGCTTTGTCGCCAATGGTTCGGACGTGTTCTTGTCCGGGTGAAGAAGTGGAGATAGAGAGCGGTATTGTGCCTTTACCCTGGTTGCACCTTGCATACCTAGGAAGTGGCATGGGCCTTTCCGGAGTTCTCATCTATGATGTGGGTAGACCAATCGGTGATTTCCCTCTTTGTCAAGGCCAAATAATTCACTGGGGCACGTTCCGCATGATGACGTGATTGTGGGAGCTCGTTTGATGAAGCCGCTGGATCTTGGTTCGGCGGATGGCGTTCGCAACTTCCCTGTAAGTCATTGCCCTTTGCACGTTGTCTTTTGGATTGTGGCCCATTGCTATGTTGAAATGTCCTTTTCCTTGATGATTGGTTGTTGGATGTGTTGGATGTGTTTTGGTTTGCTCTTGGAGGTGGTTATGGCTGCGAAAGATATGGTGCTTGGCTTGGGGGTTGATGTTGTGGTGGAATTGTTGTTGTTTTGACCTGGGAACTCTCCTTGTTGGTTTTGCTCGTGGTGTTCTTGGCGTGTAGGTGGTTGTGTTGTGGTTGGGGTTGGCTTCTTGCTTGGAAGGCCTTTAAACTGGGTTGTTGTGGAGGGCCGGGCTTGGTGTGTCGGTGATGTATTTTGATGAACCCTGTTGTTGCTTGCTGTTGAGTGTGGTGGCCTACTATTGGGGGTTTGTGGTGCGGGGCTCAGTGGTGTTCGCTTGCTGCGGCATTGGGGTCGGTATCACTGATGTTGGGTAATGCCCCACACTCCGCCATTGCCCAAATGATGGGTTCATCACACATAGTCAACACATCCTTGTGCAATCCTAGAATGTATACGCTGATCCATAGCAAATATCCCAAGCATGCTTGCACAATATGCTGGAAACCATCATAGGAGTTGTCCCGGTAAAGTTTTGGCAGTGCACCATTGCATGGCTAGCATCACCACGTGGAACCTGCAGGTATCGCAAGGGGTTCCGTAATGATGCCACACGAAAGACCAACCAATTTTCTTCAACATGGCCCGGAAAAGTACCCCACATTTTGATGAGGCATCCTTGGGGTTGTGGACGATGAGGCTCTTGCAATCCAGTACGACATTTGTGACCAATGCGCAATGAACCCCTATCGTGGATTGTCGCGATGTCTGCAGCAATGGTAGCGCCTCATTTTGAGTACAAATGAAGCTGAGCGTGGGTAAATGTCTCATGAGTTGGGCTATTTGCATGTCAATGATCACCAGTTCACCGAGGTGGTACCTTGGGGCAAGAGAACCTAAAGGAGGCACTGGACTGCCAAAGTGGACAACCACACACATCTTGCAAGATCAGCATTGTGCTCGTTGGAATCATCCCTCTCATCCGGCCAATATTCAAAGGGCAAGAGGTAGTTACGTGCATCAAAATGGGAGAAGTGACCAATGGATGACTGAAGTGGAGATCGACATATGCGATTTAGGCGAGGACCGTCTTGGTAGAGCCTCAATGTGGTCTTGCCTTCGAAGAATGCGCACTCGGAAAACAGCTTTTGTACCACAAGTTGATAGTCCATGAGCCGCACACAAGGTCCGTAACTAAACGACGGACATGTGGCCCAAGACATCGGCACTAAAGACTTGTGGCTTGTTGCTATCCAACAACGGCATGCACCCCAACTTGTGGTTGTTCAGATGTGCCAAGGGGACCCCGCGTGTAGGTGGCTGCTCCATGCCGTCCTCATTGAGGTTGTCAAAGTCAAATGACAACTTGTCTCCTTGCAGTTGTCTCTCAATACAAGACCACTATGGAAATGACACATGCTACAGGATGAGCAACATTTTTACTTTTAAATTCGGGCAATCAAATTTTGCGGAAAATGAGAATTGTGGTGCCATGTGCGGTGTACACACATGATTCCAGCAATGAGTGCGGATGTCAAGCTTCTCCATGGGTTAGGAGGAATGTGGTTAACGGCTTTGGGTGCCAAGACCTTGTTGCCATGAACCAATTCCATAGTTGCAGGTAGTATGGGTCCACAAGAAATGCCCCACGATAGTAGTTAAGAATAAATAGACCTTGAAGGACATGCGCCCGTGACAATGCAATAGAGGGAATGTTACCATATCAATCCACATGCTGCAGTACGAGCACTTTTACAATCCGTAAACAGTACATGCAGAGCAAGCGAGCATCGGAAATTGAAGTATTTTGACCTAGACGGATGGCCTGTACGCAGGGGCTGTTTGTTGGAACCGACAAATAGGGTACTCCCTAGTGCGGCCAATGGGGCACACAACGATAATATCATGCGACCATTGCTTGATGACAACCATTGTTGAGTTCACTAGGCCCTTCTCAATAGTAATGGTGCGAATCAACCGGGTCGCACACCAGCAGATGGGGTGCTACCAAGGAAGGGTAGCCTAGGACCTGGCCCCCCCTCCAAATGAAGTGTTGGTGCAAGGCTAAAGTAACCGGCCACAATTATGGGGGGTGTTTTGGGTTGAAAATAAGTGTATGGGAACTATCACTAGCCCGGCAGGGGGTTGAGGGGGTCTTTTTTTTCGGGCAGGAGCCCCCATAGGAACCTCTTCTTGGACCCTTCTTGCACCCTTCCCACACCCCACCCTGGTAGGAAACCCCCTTCCAAGACCCTTCCTAGACCCCTTCTGGCCCAAGAGCCCCCCTCCTTCTTGCCCGAGAAACCCCCTTGCTATGACCTTGCATGTGCCTATACAGTGTGTGTGTTTCCATCCTTACGCCGTTGGTTGGGTCAAGGTTGCTGCAGACCCCATGGCACACATGGTTACTCCCTTCCGGAGTTACCCCCTTCCGGAGGGTCACACGTTTCACGACACTGCCATAGCCACCAACTCCGCTGCGACTTGGCCCCCAGGCACAACTATTGGCCAAGTGTGTGTCACCAAGTCCATCCTTCGTTATGGGGACGCCTGTGTGGTGTCAGACCTCAATTGCAGAAGCAGTGCACCGCAGCCCCAACATCACTGCCTTCCACTTACGGCCGCCCCTTGGGGACTACAACTCCTTTGTTGAGTCCCTATGCACCCGCATCCCCAGCGACCATTCCCGCTTCCACACATGCTTACCCCCCCCACCACCCACCCAACCACCAGCCTCCGCTTCACCCTCACCAAAGCCAAACCCGCCACTTTCAACCAGGAGGGCGAGTTCAAGGACGCGGCCAAGAGGCAGTTGTTCCTCTTCGACTCCCGCTAATCAAGCAAAAACCCTCCCCATCTATTCCCTTCCTAGTCGCTCACAAGGGGATTTTGACGGTGACGGCCCCAGGTTGACCATGCCAAGTGCCTATGGGGCCCATGGGCTGCTGGCCCTCCCCGTCACTTCTACCCCGCTCTTCGTGGCACACAACGACCCGCTCTTGGAGCTTGCGGCTAAAAGCCCCTCACAGCCTCAGGCGCGACCCCCGCCCCCAACTAACTTTCAACCATGCATCACCTATTCCAGCGCAACTTTTGGGCACCGCATGAGGTAGAGGACGCCCACAAAGAGGCATAGGGGATCGCAGACGATCATTAGGCCAGCATCGCATCGCCCAACTACTGGCTAAACCAAGGACCCGCCGGACCGCAAGATGGTTGGGGGAAGGCGGAGGAGATGTCGCTGCACCCCGAAGAGGAGGACCATATCCGGCTATGGCCACAACCGTGCGTGAGTGCCATGGTGAAACGCGTGAAGGCGGCGCTCTAAGGAATTGTGGGGAAGTGTGTACGCTATGGCGCAAGGGTACACTGAGAGCATCACACTTACACGCCAACTTCCTCATCGTGATTTCCGTGCAACCTCAGATGGTGTTGCTCTATCAGTGTTCTAGGCTATCTTGACGGACATCCCCGATGATGATGTATGTGCAGAGTTAATTGGCATGTCCGCTCGTGCCTTCCCTCGCCCTTGGGTCCTCCATCACATGCCAATGAAGAGTGGTTTTTTGTGGGTTACCTTCTCCGCGGTCGTCCACGAAGGAGGCGGCCTGCCATTGATTGTGGAACCGGGGCCGCCCCGTGTCATTGGTTTTTGTGGGCCACGGATGCACATGGTGTCCTACGCCACCACCCACCCCATCACGCCTCCATTGTGGGCACACAAGAGGGGAGTGAGTTGTGGAGTACTTGGATGCCGCTGGAAGGCCACATGTGAGAAGTGTTTTGGTCTGAGACGCCTAGCCCTGCCTAGCTATGCACACACATAGCGTCTCACAGACATCTCTTTTGCTTGTGCCCCCTGTGAGGTACGATAAGGCAACGCACCGCCAAGGCAATTGCCCAGTAGTGCTAGGGTCGTTGGTCTGCAGTCCCTTAGTGAACATACAAGAACATCAAGCCCGCAGGGGAGATGGGAGTACTTTGTGCCCCTCCCCCCCTCTTGCCCCCCCAAAATATCAATTTCCCCGGCAAACTTCGGTTTTGGTCTGAGGCGCCCAGCCCTGCCCACCCCTGCACACACAAAGTGTCTCATAGACATCCCTTTTTGGCTTGTGCCCCCCATGGGGACCCCCCCCCCTTGGCTGCATTGTCACTGCATGCTGCGGCTACTGAGAGTATATGTACAAGGCACACCACAATACGTATGCTAGCCACATACATCACCCACCCACGCACTCCCCGACTTGTCCCTGTCCCCCATTGCCCCCCAGGGTGGCACTTTCACCACATTATCAAATACCTGCTCACGCCCAATGGCCTCCAGGGCCGCCTGCCGTGCCCCACGCCCATCACAGGTACGGTGGTACGGTTGATTAAGTCAGTTGGGTTAATGTGGAATTGCACAAACCCAAGGCTCATTTATAGCCCCTGCCACCTGAGCCTGTGCGCCACCCTGTGCAACACTCGCCGCTACTGCCAGCGCATCGTGCTTGCTCTACCCCACATCACTTGGGACAAAGCTCCCGTTGTCCAAATAAATGCTGACCGTTGTGAATCCCCCCTCCCTAGTGAGATCACATCCCATGTGTGCCCCCGAGAGCAAAGGCCGCCTGCTGTGTAGTCACCCAAGGGCAAGGGGTACATACCTGCAGCCGAGCTCCATGGGGACCCGAGCTATAGGGCAGCCTAGGCCTTGCATCGTCGGCGCCAACGGTGGGTCCATCAGGGTCCCCGGGGCGAAAAAAAGGTCTTTTCCAAATTTGTGTCAAGACCACTTGGTATGCCCAAACAAGTGTTTTTAGCCCATTTGGAGCCCATGGTGGCCTGGTTTGGCCCACGGAAAATCCCAAAATGCCTTGAAAATGGGCCATTTTGGGTGAATGCCTTGTTTGCAGTGCGCCCGTAGTGCAAATTTTGGCCCTAGGAAACAACGGGTCAAAGACGGATGAAAAACACGTTGTTCGAAAAATGATCCCGGACCAATTGGGGTGAGAAAACAAGTGAAATGAGCCCATTTTGAGCCCGTTTTGTGCCATTTTGGGATCTCCAAGGTCCCAAACTCTTGAAAATGGGGCATCTTGTCACCAAAACGTTTGGAAAGAGTAATGGCCGAAACAGAATGATCATGTGCTTGTCGCTACATTTAATGGGAGAGGGGTGTAGAAATTTTTATTTGAGGGTTGGACAGGCGGGGTAACACTCCAGGTGTGTGGAATTAGCTGACAAATTTTGGGAAACTCGGTTCGGCCGTCCCATGGTTGGCACTACTTTGGGTGGTGACAATACCCGCCCCTCCCCCATCCATTTTGAACGTGGGGAATCCCAGCAATAGGTCCCACGGCCCGTTGAAACACTTGCGGGGTTGTACGGCTGGGAAATGTTAGACTCTTCTGCCTGAAATCTGCGAATTTGGTCGGCAAGGGGCACACATGCACACTTTGTTACAAGTAAGTATCCTTGTGACAACCACAAGGTGCAGGCATGCAACAGGTGCACAATGTGTCTACAAAGGCCCAAGCACTGATACTACCATTGGCAGGTCAGCCATCGCCACCTTTGTATCATGGAGAGAGGGTTAGAGCCCGAGAGTGTTGGCAGACTAGCTGTGGGCTGGTTTGTCGACTACGTACCTTGTGCCCTTGATTTCTCTATCATATTGTTTGGTTGCCAAAAAATGCTTTTGGGTGGATTGATGCAATTTGATGTCGAAATTTCAAACATTCACAACATGATGATGTAATGAACAAAAACACGGCAAGCCGTACAACAGGCGGTCCAACGCGACAAAAACCTTGGAGACCAAGACACAAATCCTTGACACTGCAATGCTTTATGAGTGCCCTGGCCACATGATTAAGAGTTGTGAGGGAGATATTCTAAAAGCACCGTATCCCTCTATGGTTGCACCGTTCTAATGCTAGATGATGCTAGCATTCTAATTCACCGTTCTAATGCTAGCTTCATTGTTGGGGCCCCTTTGGTAAGGGCCTCCAATGGAATCCCACCTGATCATCAACTATGAAGCCACATATACAATGCCAATAGGTCTTGTGTGGGTTCTTGCATGTTGGGTCGCCAAAAGCTCACATGCTTTTTCAAGCGTGCCCAACCACAGGGCATTTGCCACTGTCTCAAAACCAAAATAGGTGAACAATGGCTGATTGCAACAACGATTGCAAGGCCAAGATATTCCCCCAAAAATGGGGGAAACAGAGAAAACGTGGAGCAATTGGGAAAAGCAATGGGGAAAGGGGCTACAACGGGAGCCATTATGGACATGAAAATCATCAAGCATGGGGTGGGGTCTGTGATACATATGAAATGTAATGTGGAAGGGGAAAAACGAAAAAGGAGCATTTTGCACAAGTTGGGCATGGACGTGCATGATGTCATGAAATCATCCCCTCCCTAATGCGTGAGGCAATCCACCATTGCCCCCCATTTCCCTCACATTTCTCCTTGTTTCCCCCTTTTTGCATGTCCAAATGGGTGCAGAAGTGGACAACAAAACCCACCTTCAAAAAAAGGTCCTTGGGTCTCCCACCTTAGTAGCCGCCGGACTAACCCAACTGTACCTTCTAAAATCAGGCAGGGTCATGGGCCCTCCCCATAGTGGTGCTAGTTTTGATACATTATGGTTGAGGGTTCCATATGACCTCTCCTTGTTGTTCAAATTATGTGTGCCTCCCATATGAGTGCAGAATTGCACAACAAAACTCACCTTCAAACAATGGTCCAAGTGGTCTCCCATCTTAGTTCCTTCTAAACTAGGTAAATCTAGTAGGGTCATGTGTCCTCCCCACAGCAGTGCTAGTTCCGACCCAGCATGGTTGAGGGACCCATGTAGTTTGTTGTTGTTACTCCCCATTTTTCCATTTTCCCCGTTTTTCCTACACCGGTTTTTCCCCCGGTAGGTCTAGGAGCACGGGGTGTCCCATAGGGAGTTTTGCCAGGTACATACCAACACTAAAGATTGGGTGAAGTTGAGCACAAGCACGTGCTCTTTGTTGTTGCTATGGTAATTGGGCTTGTTTAAAAGCACGAGCTATTGCCGTCTGTTTGCAATTGGTACTTGTGGGGTGCTCGTGTGGCAGTGGCCACGGTGTAGCAACTTGTGCCCCAAGTATGACTACCTTCTAGCCTAGTGCTCCTTTAAAGCCACAACAATATCGAGGCGGCTTCTGTTAGGGTGCAGCTGCAGTCCTCCCCAATCTATGGCTCCACCAACAAGACCATCCAACATTGTGCCACGCCATGACATTTGCCTAGTGGCTGGGTGAGTACATGAGCCATGTTTGCTCAACTTTGTCTTGGGCAACCTTGTACCCAAGGAACTAGTTGGCATAAAGTTGGTAGCTTGGACACCTGTTGTAGGTTGGCCCTGCCCACACTCGGCCAGTATTGGCTCATGCCGTTGGCACACCAAGGTGCCTCCACCTCTCAGTATGGTCCTTGTCAATTTATGAAGGCAATCGTGGATGCAATCGGGGAGCACATGTGCGTGTGCCCCGCCCAAGTTGCCACCGACACACATAGAACTCTTTTGGGGGTCGCCGGCACTAAACCTACCCTTGGACTTGTTACCCTGGGGGCCAAGGCACAGCGGACATTGGCCGCTCTAGGCATTTTGATCACGCACTACCCCTCACTCCCTCTCGCCTACCACAAATGCTATGAAACAAATGCCCACAAGCTTCTTGCTAGGTTAGGTGGGAAACAAGCAGACCACTGTGCACAGTGTATTTGTACCCGTCAGTTGGGGGTTGAGGATATTGGGGCTTGGCTCAAGGATGCCACTGGTGGCTTGCCACCATGCTCTAGCTGCCAGGATGCAAGAAGGCTTACTAGAGGATGCAAGAAGGCTTACCACAGCTGCTGGGACATGGCCACGAGCACCACACCCTCCCATCCCTAGTATTTCGCACATGTCGTTGAGTGCTGATACAGTCCTACATTGTGCTTCCTAGCGCTTTGAGGCAGGTAAATTGTGCAAGCAGGGTCACGAACCCTCCAGAGCTTCATTATGCGGGCCTGCTGACATGACTTTTGTATTGCTGTCCATCCTGCTGGGTGTGACTCTGGTTTCTGGATTTGATGCTTTCGGTGAGATTAGCCAAGCTTTTTGTCACCTATTTTTTGCTGAACAGCCTTTTTGGTTTCTGCACAGTTGCCAAGATTTGAGACAACCAAAAAGATTGAATTCGTATTAGCCCCATCCGTTTGCATTTTTTCCTGTGTTGTTTGTCGGTGTTAGTTCCTTAATCGGTGTGCTGCAGTTTTCCACACATCCTGTTGTACTGCTAGGCGCGGCACACGCCCCTGTGCTTCCCAGCGCTTTGAGGCAGGTTGCTTGTGCATGCCTGGGGTCTGAATGTCACAGCAGGGTCAGGACCCCTCCAGAGCTTGATTATGTGGGCCTGGCAACATGGCATTGTGGCTGAGTGTGGCTCTGGGTGCCTGTGTTGCACTCTCTGTGCAGGGGTGGTGTGGGGCAACCACAGAGCCCGGTCACTGTCAAATATTACTCTTGTTATTGTTGTTGGTGAATGTATCGGTTCTTTTGTGAAAAAAGGTGCAGGGCTTTTTTCTGTACTGTCCTGTATTTCTTTTGTTTTCCTCATGCCTTTTGTTTACATTGGGAGCGTGTTTCCCCAAAGAACATCATGACTATTTTCCGTTGACACATATGTGGACACAAAGAGAGAGAAATTGTTGGTGTTTTGTAGAGAATATGAGGGGGCGCTTATTTTGGCAGTGGTGTGTCTGCCACACCCAGATCACATGTACCTAAGGACGGAGGGGCACCCATTTTGCAGTGGTAGGGGCGTACTGAGACCTATCCGATGAGGTGGGCATCCAAGGGGTGGGGGGTCCGGCAAGCCCCTCCCTGAGCTTTTCCTGATGCCAAGTTGTGAGAAGAGACTGCACAATTGGCACTGCAACCTAGAGGCATGATTCTCAGCAGCTGTGCACACATGATCTGCTACCGCCATCCCCCTCCTGCACTGCTCGCAATTTACATGCTCCCTCTCAGCTTCCATCCCGGCAACCCATCCGCCGAAGCAGAACATCGCAGCTGCAGTTCAATGCTTCTGCAGTCTGCCGTGAAATGATGGCCCCTGAAAGTCAGGTGTGCGCCCATTTGATTTGTGTTTACTGGGACTGCATCTTTCCCAAAGTGCACACTGAGACACTTGCAGGGCATATCACACCTGGATACTTGAGCCGAGACCCCCACCAAGCAGTGTCCTCAGTGGCCTCGACTGCCCCAATTTTCATTTCAAAGCTTGAATGCCATCGAATTGCGTGAGAGCCGTTTGCAATAGAGATGAGCAAGCCTATCCAGCAGTTTTAGGTACAGCATGAAGGGGAGAGAGGGTGCCTGCACATGATCAGACATGGGTGTGGGTGACATGGGCATGAAAAGGACTCTTGTCCCAGCACATCTCACTGGGTGTTGGATGTGCCTGGTACACACTGGTTGCAGCTACTCAGCGTCTTGGTCAGGTGTGTTGGACCAGCAACTGGTTCCTCTTGATCACGATGGAGGATTTAGTGTAGGTAGGGAGGTAGGTAGGTAGGTAGGTAGGTAGGTAGGTCGGTGCAGAGGTACCCCGATGTTGCTTCCCCGCGACGCCGTGTCACAATGTTGTACATCATTATGGCATGAACAAGGAAGTGCAAAGAAAAAGCCTCTTTTTCGGGACACTCTGGCTCAAAAGTGGCATCCAAGTTGCTGAAAAAGACCGCAAAGCAAATGCGCATCATGTCAAACAAGTTGCATTTATTTTTGAACTGTCTAGCCTATTTCGTGACTGATTTGGTGTCTAAAACCGACCATTTTCAGCCTGTGTTGAGGACCTCAAGGTCCAGGACGATCGCCAGCGTGTCAAGTAGGCATCTCCGATGAGGGCCGTTCTTCTTCCACATCGATTGGTGCATCAAATGATTGCAAACGGATGTTCACCGAGGTGTCTCTCACGCCTTGGTGCCATGCGGTGGTCCAGTCTGTGCTTTTACTGAGCATTTTCCCGCTGTTTTTGATGAAGATCATCTGGAAAGTTTAGGGTCATTGCCAGGGTGTCAAGCAGGCGTCTCCCACGAGGGCCGGTCTTCTTTCGCAACAATTTTCTATGCAATTTGCAAGACTAGGACCCAGCTTTGTCCTAGTCGTATGTCTCGATTAGGTAGGCATTGTCACCTCCTTGCTGTGGAGACCCCCAATACATGAAATCTTGTGCAGCCGTGTCTCACTAGCATGCTTTGGAGACGCAGACATGCAAACTTGTGTGGCCGTTTTTCATCTCCTTGCCTCGGGGATCCAATACATCAGAGATTATGTAGCCATTGGTCACCTCTCCAAGCCTAGGAAGTATCCAATTTCCTGGATACCTTCGGCTACCTCAATTTCTCCCCCATTTTTCCACCGGATATTTGGATACTAACTTTTTTATTGACGGTCCTGTACGGAAATTGGTGACTCCTAAGAAAAATGGGGAAAATGGGAATGAACAAAAAATGGGTCCCATTTCCCCCCATTTTTCCATAAGGTTTATTCCCTCGTGGTCACCAAATTTTGTTGGACGTTGTGGTGGGCCCGCCGGATTTAACCGTACCTGGGTTCGGCTGACCTATCGGCTGGGCGTACTTATTGGGTTGTGGTGGGAAGTAGCATTTTCTGTGACTCGGGTACTTCGAGACCACCTGGAATACGATTTTGTGTTGGTGTCATATGTTGGTGCTTGGTGCTACTGTTGTTTGTTATTTTTTCCTTCTCAATCTCTTGCTTAGCTCTTTCACATAAAATGGACCCTCAGGCCTTTTGGCTTCATGAGGGTAAATTATTCATGGCCAAGCAACAGGTTGTTGATACCAAATTGCTTCGGCCGCAAACAGAGAAACGTTTGCACCGCAAGAAGCAAAATGGCACTGCCTTGTGCAATGTAGACACAATGCATGCCCGACTGTTAGAGGTGTTAGCAGCAGCCAAGTCCCAACTCATTTTTTGCCCGCACTGGATTTTTGACCCATTTATTATCCCAAAATCGCCCATTATCAAGGGTTTATAGGGCGTTTGATAGGCGAAAAAATGGTCAAAAAAAGCTGGGCTTGGTTCACCTGTTTGTACATCACAAATGGTACAGGATCAATTTTGAAAAGATGTGCTGTTGACCCATCTTTGGGTGACCGCTTTTGGTCCCAAGTCGGCCCATTTTCAAGGCATTTCGGGATTTTCGGAGGGCCAAAACAGGCGACCATGGAATCAAAACCAGCTAAAACCACTTTTTTGGCATCCCACATGGTCCCTGATCATTTTTGAAAAAAGTCATTTTTTGCCCTCAGTGGAGTTTTGACCCATTTTGGCACCCACTGTTTGGGCTCGAGCTTGCAACTCGCCGCAACCTAGTTGGCGCTGGTATGGGGGTCTAGGTGTCCGTTTGAGCGATTTCAAGGGCTAGAAATCACCACAAAGTGGCCATTTGCAGGTGGTCTAGGCGCACTCGGAATTGCGTTTTGAGCCATGTAGCCTGAGGTATGGCCTCTTGGTTTGGGGCTGCAGCCCCAGAGATTGCACAGATTTTGGGGTGTTTGGGGCCTGTATGGGGAGGTTCTCGGACATATCCTATCCTGCGGTTAGAAGGCACCAAAGGGCTCTTTGACAGGAGCAAGTCAATCTGCATGTGGACAACAACCATTTCCCTTTGTTTAGCCGCGGTGGCTCCTCAGGTCCCCCTTCACGACGCCTGTGGCGATGCATTGGGCTGTTTTGGGCCAAAAACAGCTATCTTTGGCCCAAAACTTCGCAGATTTGGGAGGGGCACCTCCCAATATGGCACCTGCAGACCTGGGGCACCATTGGTGACTTTTTGGCTCAAAACTTGGATTTCGCAAGGGCACCGCCTCGGCTCTAGGATGATTACAGTAGAGTAGAGCCTGAAGCGTTAGGACGGAGTAATGGCCACGACAGAAAGGAGACATGTTGTTATTGTTGTTGCTTGTTGCTTGTTGCTTGTTGCTTGTTGCTTGTTGCTTGTTGCTTGTTGCTTGTTGCTTGTTGCTTGTTGCTTGTTGCTTGTTGTTGCACCGTGCGCCCCATGCGATTTCAGCACCCTCAATGGTTCTACAGGGGCCATGTGAAGATGCCTCACAAACATGCTGCTCTCCATTGCCTCCACCTTCGGACGATTTGGCGACCACCTCCCCTCCTCTCTTTTTACCCTTTCCTGAGTCTGAATTATGTACAAATAGCAAACCTCCGCCCCAATTAAAATCTGGCGAAAAAAATACACACATCCAAGGAGAAGTAAATCATGCACTGCATTCCCCTCTGTCCAAGCCACAAACAAAAGGCAAAGGACACAGAAAAATTGGAGAGCACTTGAATCAGACCTGTTCTTCATCGCCTTGCTCCTCTCCTTCCAAAGAATCTAGCAACTGACAGTTGCTGGCTTTGGCGTCGCTTTGGGGTTTTAGCTGTGCAGCTCGTATGGGGGCTGCTGGTGGCACAATTTCATGTGGAATGCAGAGCTTTACCTTGGTCGATGTAACCCAAGGGCCACAAGATTTGGGGAACATTCACTCAACCTGCAGTAGCCAGCAAACCTTCATATGCCAAATTATGCATTTCTGCAAGTATCAGCACTCATCCTACCAACTTCAACAACTTGCATGGACAAGGGTGGGTCATACTGAGTGACTCAGGTCAAGCCTCGAAGTGTCATCTCACCAGGTAAGATCACACTGGTGGCATACTGTTCCATCCCAGTATTGGTCATGTTCAGGAAGGCCAATTGCTTCATTGGGAGGAGGTGTTTACCAAGCGTTACAGTGGTACACAGCTGAACCTACGAAGGCGCATTCCACATGCACAGTTCAACGCCGCCGAAGTCTGCAGAGAAATGATGATGCAATATGATGTGTCACAGGTGTGTACTGAAGCAGCTGCAAAACACAAAAGGGCCCAAGAGCATCTAGGCTAGAGCAGTGGGGTCATTTCAGCATTTAACAGGAATGGGGGCGGCGGGGATATGGGAATCAAGCTGAGATGTCAGAGCTGTTCTGACGCTAAAAAGTGCGAAATGTCGGATTTTTTAGTGAAAATCACCTCGAAAGGAGGTTGTTCCTTGGGGGAGTAGCGGCATACTCCAATAAACAAACTTCGACATTCAGCTGCTGTAAAATCATCATTTTGGGAGGTAAGATTATCCCCTGATGGATTTTTCAATTGTAACCTCTCAGAGCAGAGACCCCTGCCCCCAGGTGGATGCCAAATTTTTTTTGGGGAGGGTGGGTGGGAGGGGGTCAAAACTTGGTTGACCTGTTGTGGCCACAGTACGTTTATCCAGACCCAGGTCCCATGACCAATGGCAGGTCCCAGGTTCTATCTCCTGTGCTCCCTGTACGCCCCCACCAGTGAGGATTTAGCGGTTTTCAAGCTGGCACAGGTTGGTTGAGAAGTTGACTTTTTCCGGTGAACGCTGAAGATCCCCAGGACCCTTGGTCCAGGCTTGGGTCATCATTTTGGTGACCTTGGGGCCATATGGGCAGCCATGTAACACCAAATAGGCCCACCTACTGGCGCCCAATAGGGTTGTTTGGGGATGTGGACTCCCCAAGGGACTGTTACATAACCTGCAGTTCTTCATCCTAAAGAGCTCCAAAACCAGAACTGCCCAAACCAAGTTAGTTTTGATAGCCCCCCCCCCCCGCCTGCCTTGCTAAGGCAACAAAATTTCCGTGATTTGCACTCTTGAATTTGACTGGATTTCTTCACTTACACAGGTTTGCATGTAAGCACCACCGCTTTCTTTCCTGCCTCATTTTTCTTTCCTGCCTCACTTTCTTTCCTGCCAATGTGCAAGAGGGTCTAGAGGATGCGCGTTGTGCAGATGATCGTTGGCACATCCCTCTCCATACCTTGTGAATCTATGCCAATGTTCCGCAACAGATGGCAACACACCGACCGAGCGAGCTGCGGGTGTGGACTGCAACACTCCGTCTGCACAACGTGTTGCCTGAAAAGGTAGCGCTCAAGGAGCTGCTGTATGGCGACCCCAACAACACTGCCCACGACGCCGATGTGATCGCACTGTTTATCATGGATCTGCATGTGCCAGAAGAACAGAAGAGGAATATGGAGGCGTGTCTCTGTTGCCCTGAAGTCACCTGATCCCGCATCTGCCCGTTCTGTTCCAGGGAGGGAAATCCAAAGCCATCTCCAATTGCAGTTTGGCAAAGGGCAGCGGTTTCCACTGAGGCCTCCGAACCTCATCCATCCCGGTGAAAGACAGGGACAGCGACGTTGCATGGAGACGGGCATCCACCGATTCCCAGCACCTATTGCAATCCATGTCCATCTGCAAAACACGGCCCAAAAAGGGATATTTGAGTGGGGTGCGGAGCCTACAAATGATCATTGATCGGCTTTGCTGTCGTACCACATCCCCTGCCGCCTCTCCCTCTCTTGCTCTTTTCCCCACGTGCCCTCTCCAGCCTCCCTGCCTCAGGATTTGCGCCACACTTTCACTACTGTGGTCAACAATCCTGAGAACTACATCTTCAATGAAGAGGACGAGGGTTTGCCCTTCCCGAACGTCCCTGCCGTCCGCCTGACGCCCGAGAACGGCGAGGAGCGCTTTGCTGCGCTCTTCTGCTGCGTTCACAAGCGCAATGTTGGCGAATGGGACGATGAGGAGGGCATCACCTGTTTGGACGTCTTCCCCCTCCCGCTCCGCTTGGCGTGTCGGGCCACGAGAAGAACCGACGGGCAGGACCGGTACATGCTGCTGCAGGAAGTCATGGTGGCACCCAAGGGGCAACGTATGCGCATCAAGCTCATTGGGGCCAATCTGGACACGTCGCCAGAGGCACAGTTGCTGCAGCTGAAGGAGCTTCAACGTGAATTCTGGGCCGCTGAGCACGACGAGCAACAGTTTGCAGCCGTGCTTTTCGGAGATTTTGCGAACCGCCTCGTCGCCGATGCACAGTTTACGGGTTTTGTGCAGACGGTCTCCGGCGATCAGAACAAGGCTGCCGAGCACACGCTGACAAGCGCTGGGGCAGAAGTCCTGTGCAGCGCTCTTGTGGACCCAGTACGGCGGCGGGCACTGTGGGCCAACGATAGCCTGAGCTTCAAAGGTGTGGTGGTGGGTCGCAAGATGTGAAGCAGGTTCTAATCTGCGGAATTAGATGTGTGGAGTTCGAGACTTCCAGACATTGGCAGGAGCCTGAATTGGTGCCCGAACTAGCAGCCCTAGTGGCGCGCCGAATTTGTGCACGACTTTGTGCCCCCAATGTTATTCGAACTCGCGACTGAATTGGCACCTGAATTGGCACCCGAAATAGCGCCCCAGCTGGCGCCCGCATTGGCTCCCGAATTGGCTCCCAAATGCGTACCTGAATTGGCGCTGGAGCTGGTGCCCGAATTGGTGCCCACATGGAACCCAAAATGGCTTCTGAAATGGCGCCTGAATTGGCGCCCCAAGGTCTGAAAGGGGCTCGCGAGTGGGATCCAGGGGTAACCCCACATGCATGTCTCAAAACAATACCCCTGACACATTGATCATTTTGATGTATGTATAATGGGGAAAAGAAATTTTAAAAAACAATTCCATCTGGGCCGCTTTGCGGCCCAATTTCCGAGCCATCATCAAGTCAATGGACTGTCTTTATGTAAGGGCCCCTTTTCCAGAACTCCACCACCCCTTCTTCTCGGGGGCTCAAGTGCCCCACCTGCCGCAGATGTATTCCACCTCCCCTGGCACGCCTGCATGCCTGCCTGCTTGCCTGCTTGCGTGCATCCTGCTTCCCACGCATGCATCGCATGCATCACGCTTGGTTGCCCTGCCTACCCAGTAGGTGCACCACATCGGGCGCCAGGTTGGGCGCCAGGTTGGGCACTAGGTCGGGCGCCAAGTTCAGGCGCGTATTCGGTAGCCAATTGAGGTGCCAATTACGGCACCAGTTTGGGCGCCAATTCAGGTGCGAGGTCGGGCCCATTTTCGGATGTGAATTCGGGCGCCAATTCGGGCGCCAGTTCGGGGGCCAGCTCGGGCAACAATTTGGGCACCAGTTCGGGCGCCAATTATGGCGCCAATCCGGGTGCCAAATCGGCGGCTAGTTTGAGCACCAATTCAGGTGTTAGTTTGGGCATCAATTTCGGGCGCTGCCAATTCGGGTGCCAATGCGGGCGCCAGTTCGGACGCCATTTCAGGCGCCAAACCGGGATCGTGGTTGGGAGCCAAGTTGGGTGCTAGTTTGGGCCCCAATCCGGGCGCATATTCGGGAGCCACTTAGGGCACCAATTGGGGGGGCCAGTTTGGGCGCCAATTCAGGCACGTATTAGGGCCATTTTAGGAACCATTTGGGTTGCCCTTTCAGGCGCCGAAGCGGGCGACTATTTGGGGGGCGCCAATGGGGGCGCTAATCCGGTGGCCAATTTGGATGCTAATTCAGTGGTGTATTTGGGCCCCAATTCGGAAACTATTTTCAGGTCTACGTCAGGCCGATTCGTGCGCGTATTTGGGAGCCAATTGGTGTGCTAGTTGGGGTGCCCTCTCGGATGCCAATTTGGGCGCCAGTTGGGGCACATTCTTGGGCGCCGTTTTGGGAGCCAATTCAGGTGCCACTAGGGGCACCAGGTGGGGCGCCATTTCCAGCACCACTTCATGTGCCAATTCGGTCGCCAATTAGTGTGCCAAGTTGGGCGCTAATCAGTGTGCTAGTTCGGGTGCTAGTTCGGGCCCCCGTTTAAGCGCTAATACGTGCACCAGCTTGGGTGCCAATTTGGGCGCCACTTCAGGGGCTGGGGGGGGGGGGGGGGGTAGTACGGGAAGAAACCTGTCTGGAAAAATTTCGCACGCCCAATTCTGGCGCAATTTTTCCCATCACTTTTAACGATAGTGGCGCAATTTTCCCATACTTTTTTTTGGACATCAAGTTCAAAATTTGTACCCTGTCCTGTTGCAAAAGGGATTTTCTCGATTCCGGGAACTTGCTGTCACACCAGCCACCACATTGTGTGCTTGTGGTGTGCCACCTGGGGTGGCACACTTGCTCGTGGATGAGGCCAAACGTTCGGTGGCTGCCACAAAGCGTCCTCCTAGTACCACCCTTCCGCTGTCCAAGAAACGGCGGATTTGAGTGTTTTTTTTTAGTGGTGCCCATGATTATCTGTGTGTGTAGGTACAGAGCTGGGGCAATAATGTATTTGATATATGTTGTCACCTTTTTGTTGGCAATCTGCCCGACAATGTTTCAAGAAAATTATTGGGGGCCCACAGCAAAAAAATACCCAAAGGGAATGGCAAAAAGATAAAGAGCAACGCCCGAGGACTCCTAATTGGGGAGTTACGACCAGGGTCAGCGGCGGGCGCAATGAGTAATTTGGATGCCACCTGCAGTGCGGGGAACTGTGCTGACCTGAGCAAACTAGACCCTCATCACACCTTTTCCTCAAGTGGTGTCCCCCTCAGTAAGGAGATCCAACCTTAGGCCTTGCCCTTCACCATGGAAAAGTGTGGCGTAATTTTTCCCATCACTTTTAACGATTGTGGCGGAATTTTTCCGGGCAAAAATTTTCCCGTACTAAATTTTCTTCCCCCCTGTAGTTGGGGCACCAGTTCGGGCGCCAACCATGGCGCTAGTTGGGCCGCGTTTGGGCAGCAAGAGGGGCAACAATTTGAACGCCATTTCGGGCGCCAAGTTCGCGTGTCCATTCGGGTGCCGGTTTGGGCACCAGTTTGGGCACCATTCTAGGCCTCATCATTGGCGCCAATCTGCGCACGTGGTAGAGCCAGTTGGACAGCCAGTTTGGGCGCTAGTTTGGGCACCAATGTAGGCGTGTATTCGGGCGCCAGTTTAGGGCGCCAATTGGCTGGCTAGTGGAGGCACCAATTCGGGCGCATATTCGGACCATCTCGGGCACCTGCTCACGAACCAAATTGGGCGACTCGGGCGCCAGTTCAGGCGCCCATTCGGATGCCAATTCAAGCACCATTCATGTGCATATTTAGGCGCCGATTCAAAACCCATTTTAGGTCCCACGTGGACGCCAATTTAAGCACAAGTTTGGGTGCTAGGCCGGGCGCATATCCGGCCGCCAGCTCTAGCGCCATTTTGGGGATTTTGGCGCGTATTTGGGAGCGAATTGGGCAGCCAAGTCGGGTATCACTTGGTCCTCCGCACGTTCGGGTGCGAATTCGGGCGCCATTTCGGAACCCAATTTGGGTGCCAATGCGGGCATCATTTCGGGTTCCATTTCGGGTGCCAATTGGGGCGGCAATTGGGGCGCCGGCTTAGGCGACATTTCAGGAGCCAGTTCGGACAGGTATTTGTGAACCTTTTTGGGTTCCAATTGGGGTGGTGATTCGGGCCCCTATTTGGGCGCGAGTTTGACCGTTCAGTGTTGCGACCTTCCGGGCACCAATTGGCATGCCGACTCGGGCCAATTTGGAAGACAATTCAGGCACCCATTAAGCGCGACTCAGGCGCTGGTTTGGGCGCCATTTCGGGCGCCATTTCGAGCACCAATCTGGGCATGTGTTTGGGGGCCAATTCAAGCTTCAGCTTGGGTGCTAGTTGGGGCGCCAATTGGGGAGTCAGTTTGGGCGCCAATTTAGGCGCATATTCGGATCATTTCGGGCGCTAATTCGGGCGTTCGTTTGACACCAGGTCGGGCGCCAATTTGGGCTTCAATTTGGCCGCCCGTTTAGGCGCATATTCGGGCGCCTGTTTAGAAGCCATTGGGGTGGCCAATGTGGGCGCCAATTCGGTCGCCAATTCGGGTGCCAATTCACGCGCCATTTGGGGCACCAATTTGTGTGCCAATCTCGGCTCTGGTGCGTGCACCAATTTGGGTGCCAATTTTGGGCCCCAATTTTGGGGCCCATTGTGGCGCCGGTTTGTGAGCCAATTTGTGCACAGATTGGGATGCCAATTTGCGCGGCAATTTGGGTGCCAATTTTGGCGATGGCTCGGGTGCCCCTTTTTGGCGCCAATTCACGCCCCAATTCGGGAGTCAATTTGGGTACCAATTCGCGTGCCAATTGAGGTGCAAGTTTGGGCACCAGCCAGCCTTTTTTAGCGCCAATTCGCGCACCAATTCGGGTGCGAGTTCCGGCGCCGGATCAGGGTCTCTTTTTTGGTGCCCATTCGGGCTACGATTTGTGGGCCCATTTGGGAGCTAGCTCACACACCGATTTGGACACTAAACTAGGCACATATTCGGGCGCTTGTTCGGAAGCCATTTTGGGTGCCAATTCGGGCGCCAATTTGGTTGCCGTTTCGGGCACCAAGTCCGTCCTTCATGACAAGGATCCCCGTGTCTTGTCGGACAACATTGCCGAGAAGGTGCGTCGCAACCCCTACATCACCGCCTTCCAGTTGCATCCCAGCCCCGGGGACTGCGGTTGCCTTTTCCAATCTACGCATGCCCAGGGACCATTTCCGTATCCACACCCATGACATGGCCGCCCACCTATTGGATGCCGCCCCCCACCCCCCCACCTCCCAACCCGTGATTGGCCTCCATCAAACCCAAAAAGGAGAGCCGGTACAAGGACGTGGCAAAGGGGAGGTTGTTCCTTTTCTATCCTCGCCCATCACGCGAAGAGACCGTCCCCATCTATTCCCTTCCTAGTCGCTCATAGGGGGAGTGGGACGGCGAGGCCCCAGGTTGACCGTGCCAAGTGCCTATGGGGCCAACCCTCCCCGTCGCTTCTAACGTGCTCTTCGTTGCAAACGGCGACTTGCATTGGGAGCTTGCGGCTAACAAGCCCTCAAGCGTGCACACCGACTCCAACCGGCGTTCAACCATGCAGCACCTGTTCCAGTGCAATTTTGGGGCACCACATGAGGTTGAGGACGCCCACAAAGAGGCATTGGGGATCGGATACACATATTTGATAACAACCGCCCAATTGCTGGCTGAACCAAGGACCCACCGGACCGCAAGATGATGTGGGAAGCCGGAGGACATATCACACCATCCCTAAGGACCACATTCAGCTATGGCCACTGCCGCGCTTGAGAGCCATGGTGAATCTTGTGAAGGCGACGGCGGAAGGAAGTGTGGGGAAGAGCCTATATCTGATGGCGCAAGGATACATCGAGAGCATCACACTTGTACGCCAATTTCCTCATCTCGACTGCCTTGCAGCCTCACTACCTACGGATGGTCTCACCCTACCGGTGTTCTGGGCCATCTCGATGGACATCCCCGCCTTGCCCTTTGGTGGGGGGAAGCTTTTTGTTGTGATACATACAATATGTACTATCATCAATACATGGGTTGCATGCACTATGGTGCAAGCAAGACTAGCGGACACAAGCGGAACTGGAGTACATGGAGCATGGGTGTGACCGATTTGGGGAGGCATCGGGAAAGTTGCAATGGGTCTTGACCCCTTGGGTAAATTGGGGTGTTGTTCATAGCGCCTATTTTGCTTGCCGTTTTGGCGGTTTGTATATATTTTCTGCAGTATTCCCACGCAATACAAGAACTAACCGTTCAACGGGCATCACAAAAACTCGATATGCAGTTAGTGCGTTTTGCGACCACGCATCACGTGTCTTGGAATGAGGCACGTGGTGCACATCCACACATTGAACGTCGGTTTGCAGTTGTATGAGGTGTGGCAAGGCCGTGGTGAGGCCGTTGTGAAACGACGTATACGAGATGCATGCCATTGCCTACAACATGTGGTGAGACAATGTGATTCAGGCCCCACAAAATGGCTTTGTGTGTTTTTGTGTATGGTGTTTCTTTGGGCAATTTGTGCACTGATTGGGGCTCCTGTTCGAGTCCCGATTGAGGCGCTAGTTTGGGCGCTATTTCAGGCGTCAATCCACACACGTGGTCGGGAGCCAATTGGAGCATAAGTTTGGGCGCCAACTTGGGCGTGTGTTTAGGAGCCAATTCGCATGCCAATTGGGGGGCTTGTTTGGGCGCCCATTGGGGCACCACTTCAGACGCCAATGCGGGCCCAAATTCAAAGGGCATTTCAAGCGCCAGTCGGGCGCCAATCCGGATGCTTGTTGAGGCACCAATTCAGGCGCATATTTGGGCACCAATTGAGAAGGCAATTTGGGTTCCACGTGGGCGCCAATTCAAGGGCAAGTTCGCGTGCCAATGTGGGTGCGTGCTCGGGAGCATATTCGGGCGGCAGCTCCGGCGCAATTTGGGCAATTCGTGTGTGTATTCCGGAGCCAATCGCGTGTCAATTTTGGCGCCAACTGCGCCATCTTGGGCGCCAATTGGGGCGCAAGTTCGAGCGCGATTCCGGGCGCAATTTTGGGCCCCAATGCGGGCACCATCTCGGGTGCAATTTCCGGCTCCAATTGGGGCGCTAGTTCGGGCGCCAATTAGGGCGGGCATTCGAGAGCCAGGTTGGGCGGCAGTTCGGACCCCAATTGGGGTGCCAATTCACGCACCCATTCGGGCGTCAGTTTGGGCACCGGTCTAGGCGACAATTATGGTGCCAAATCAGTTGCCAATTCGGGCGCTTGTTTGGGCACCCATTTGGGAGCGTCAAATTGCTGGAATTCAGGCTCCAATTAGGGTGCCAATGCGGTCGTCAAGTTCGGGTGTCATTTTAGGCGCCAATCCAGGCCTGTGGCCGGGAGCCAATTGGGGCGCCACTTTGGAGCCAATTGGGGCGCCACTTCAGACGCGTATTCGGGAGCCAATGAGGTCGCCAATTGGGGGGCCCGTCCGGGCGCCAATTTGCGCTTCAATTCGGGCACCAATTGGGGGGCCAACTTGGCAATTTGGGTGCCAGTTCGGGCGTCAGTTCGGGCGCCAATGTCAGCACGAGCTCGGCTGCCAATTTGGGCGCTGTCTTGGGGGCCAATTCACGCACCCATTCACCCGCCATTTCACGCGCCACTTCGGGTCCCGATTCAGGCACATATGCAAGTGCTATTTTTGGCTCCAATTCCGGCACCATTTCGAGCACCATTTCAGACGCCAATCTGGTTGCCAAGTCAGGTGCATATTCAGGTGCCCGTTTCGGCGCCAAATTGCGCACCAAATCAGGCGCCAGTTTGGGCAATAGTTGTGGCGCCAATTCAGGCACTAGTCTGGGCACCAATTTCGGCGCCGCCAGGGGTTCCAGTGCGGGTGCTAATGCGGGTACCCGTCCGGGCGTCATTTCAGGCGCCAATCCGCGCACGCGGTCAGAAGCCCAATAGTGCGCTACCTCGGGCGTGTATGTGGGAGCCAATTAGGGCGCCAATTGGGGGGCCAGTTGGGGCGCCAATCGGGCGCATGTTTGGACCATTCGGGAGCCAACTGAGACGTCCGTTGGGGCACCGAACGGGGTGACCATTCAGGCGCCGATTTGGGCGCCAGGTGGGGCGCCAATTCGGGCACCAATTGAGATGCTAGTTGAGGCACTGATTTAGGCACATATTCGGGCGCCAGTTTCAGAAGCCATTTTGGGTTCCACGTGCTGATGTGGGCGCCAATTAAGGCGCATCTTCGGGCACCAATGGGGGCACCAGTTCAGGCGCCAACCCCAGCGCCCTTTTGGGCATTTCAGGCCCGTATTCAGGAGCCATGTCGGGTGCCAATTCTGGTGCCAGTTGGGGTGCCATCTCGGGCGCCAATTCGCGCTCCAGTTCGGGCGCCAATTCAGGCACATATGCGGGCGCCATTTTGAACTCCGATTCAGGCATCATTTCAGGTGCCCATTCGGGCACCAATTCAGATGCATATTCAGGGGCCATTTTGGACGCCAATTCGCGCGCCAAATCAGGCGCCAGTTTGGGCAACAGCTCGGGTGCCAATTATGGTGCCAATTTGGGCACCAATTTGGGTGCTGTTAGGGGCTCCAGTTTGAGCGGCAATGCAGGTGCGAGTTCCGGCGCCATTTCAGGCGCCAATCTGTGCACACGGTCTGGAGCTGCTCGGGGGCGTATTCACGAGCCAATTAGGGCGCCAATTGGGGCGCATATTCGGACCATTCCGGGAGCCTATTAGGGCGCCCTTTGGGGCACCAAACGGGGTGACTATTCAGGAGCCGATTCAGGCGCTACGTAGGGCGCCAATTCGGGCGCAAGTTGGGGTGCCAGCTCTGGCACCCTTTTGGGCATTTCGGATGGGTATTCGGGAGCCAAGCCGGGAGCCAATTCACGCACCAGTTCACGCGCGAGTTCGGGCGCAAATTTGTGCGCCAAAGCCGGGTGCCATTTCTCGTGCCAATTCGGGTGCCAATTGGGGCACAATTTCTGGCGCCAGCTCGGGCGCCAGTTTGGGCCCCAATTCAGGCGCCAATTCGGATTCCAACTTTGGCAACAGTTTGGGCGCCGATTGTGGCGCCAATTCCGGCGCCCATTCGGTCACTGTTTGGGGCTGGAGTTCGGGCGCCAATTTGGGTGCCAATGCGGTGCCATTTAAGGCACCAAATCGCGCGCCAATTCGCGCGCCAATTCACACGCCAATTCGGGCGCCAGTTCGGGCGCAGCTTGGGCCGCCAATTTGAGAGCCAATTCAGGCGCATGTTTCGGCGCCTGTTCGGAAGCCAATTCGGCCGCCAATTCAGGTGCCAATTCGGCCACCAATTCGCTCACCGTTTCAGGCGCCAGTTATGGCGCCAATTTGGGCACCAATTGGCTTGCTAGCTCGGGCACCATTTTGGATGCCCATTCGAGCGCTACCTCAGGCGGCAATTCAAGCGCCAATTCGGGCGCCAGTTTCAGCTCCAAGTGGGGCGCCAATTCGGCAATTTGGGGGCCACGCCAGGCGTCAGTTTGGGCGCTAATTTGCGCACAAGCTCGAGCGTCAGTTCAGGCGCCCATTTGGGCGCCAATTCAGGCGCCAATTCCGGTCCTATTTCGGGCGCCAACTCAGGCGCCAGTCTGCCACCATTCCAATTCGGGCGCCAATTTGGGCGCCAATTTTGGCGAAGTCCACCTTTCTTACTAACTTCCCTTGGTGCGGTTTGTACATTTGAGCCGGGGGGGGGGAGGGGTTAGAAAAGAGGCTCACATGGCCCTTCCCCCCTCGCAAACGTTTTTTCGCCCACCCCAGCCTGATTCAGAAGGACCCATGCTGTGAAATCTTGCTGCTGGGAATGCAAAAGTAGACCTGTGTTCACATTCACAGGCCGTGACGCATTTGGGGTGATGCATGATAAGCCGCTGCAGTGCATCCAAAAGATGCGTGACATGTTCACGACGCACATCGACCTCGCGCAGGACCAGCACTTCCAAGTGCCGATGCCCACGTACCCGCGGAAACCGCTGAGTCAAGTCCTCACAGAAGAGCTTGGCTTCAAGATCTCGGCGGGAGGGCTGGTGACTGCAGACCAGCTGAAAACTGCAAGCCAACGGCTCCAAGAGCTTGAGCCTCTGCGTGACCTCACGCAGTTGTACCTTGCACAAGGGAACAACACGATCCAGACCAAGTTCGGCAGGTCGGTGCAGCTGCAGTGCGGATGGCTGGATGGGATTGGGGTGTACAGGCACCAGCCAGAGGTGCCAGATACTGACCTCGACCGCTGTGTCAGCTACGAGCACTCTGCCAATGCAACGCTGACGCGGTATGAGGCGGAGTCATCAATCATGAGCTTTGATCATGTACCGATTCGAGGGACAATTCAGGTCTGAGCCCATACAAAATGTAGTTCATGTGGATCTGGTCTCTGCCAACATACCCTAAGCCCCCAATGCGGCAATATGGTGAAAAAACTCGGCACCCCCCCCCCCCCCCTCCCCACTCAACACGTTTTGAGTGTCTTTTTTTTCTGATGCTGTGTCCGTTCCGTGGCTGCCCAGGGGTCCCACTGTAGCTTGGTGAAACTGACCAGTGGAGAAAAAACTCTCTCAGGTCTTTACCATAAGTCGGGTTGGGTCATGTAGCACACAGCACCCCCTTGCAATACAGCAAGTCCCCAACTCAACACACATTCATGTCCTGTTGGGTCCATGTGCAGAGGTATAATCCTCTGTAACCCCAAGTGCCACACTCGATCCATCTGACAAGTCCCCTGCAGAGCACAGCGCCGTCTCCTGCTTAAGCCGGCCAGGGGGCGCATATAACAAAGAGATCATCAGATTGGAGCAGCTGCTCGAGCACAGGATCAAGCCAAGCCCCTAAACCCCCACAAGTACGACCTGTGGGAACCTTGCTTCGTGAATGTTGTAATTCGTGTAAATTTTTTTTGCGGTAAATGCGTGTAACAAAAAAGTCGTCTAGTCGTGTAATTTTTTTTTGCGGTAAGTCGTGTAAGCCCGTCACATGCATTACCGCACAAAAAAATTAGACAACTAGACGATTTTTTTGTACACGCGTTTGCTGCAGAAAAAAAAACTACACGACTAGACAATTTTTTTTGTACACGCATTTACCGCAAAAAAAAATTACACGACGTGACGATTTTTTTGTTACACGCATTTACCGCAAAAAAAAATTACACGACTTACCGCAAAAAAAAATTACATGATGTGACGAATTTTTCCTACACACGTTTACCGCAAAAATAAAAAAATTACACGGCCTTACCGCAAAGAAACAATTACCAATTTTACTGAAAATGCATGCCTGTAGGCAATGTGCCCACCTGTGGGCCACTTCTGATTTTTTCCCCGCGCTTGGCGTTGGGGACCCCTGAGAATGGGGTGACGTAGCAGTTCCGCCCTCTTCTGGCCCCCCGAGAAGGCGGGGTTAGCCACTTCTGATTTTGTCCCCCTTTGCAGGGCGGTCCTTAACGACCCAGTTTTTTTTTTGTTAAGGTTAGGCTAGGGACTCACAATCCACGCTTTGTTGCGTGGCCTCTCGAGTTGGGGTTAGGGACTCTCAATCCACGCTTTGTTGTGTGCAGGGGGGGGGGGATTGAGGTCCGCAATTTTTTGCAATTTTCCGCAATTTCGCAATTTTTCGCAATTTTCCGCAATTTTTCGCAATTTTCCGCAATTTTCCGCAATTTTTCCGCAATTTTTCACATTTCCCGATTTTCTGACTGCCTCCCCACGCTGGTGCAGAACAATGAGAATTTTTTTTTTTTACTATTCCATACACTCTCAAATGTTGCAAAGTCACCAGAACCTGGCATAGCTCAGTTGGTAGTAGCGCTAGTAGAGCAATGGAGCCTATACATCCGTTGCAATGCTGTTGATATAAATGGGCCAACTGCTTTGCAGGAATGGTGGCAATCTCGTGCCCCTTCACCGTTCCAAGAGAGGGTGCTGTTCTTGATTACGCAGCCCACTTCTGGTGGTGATGTGGAACGCTTTTTCTCACAGTGTGGGACAGTTTCAAAGCGGCAGCACAAATTGGATGACAACATCCGCCGCCTTCGGTTCATGCTGCAATTCCACGGTGATATTGAGGGGCGCCTCCTGTAATTGTACTGCCCATAGACTATTTGTTTCAGTGAAAATCTGAGAATTCTGAGCCACCTGTCCAGAGTTGTTGCACCTTGAGGGTTCAGGAGGGCCGCTTACGACATCGCAATTTTTCCGCAATTTTTCCGCAATTTTCCGCAATTTTTCCGCAATTGGATTTGACCCCCCCAGACCGCAATCCCCCCCCCCCCCCTGTTGTGTGGCCCCTTGAGTTGGG
This sequence comes from Eutreptiella sp. 'Long Island Sound 2002', assembly GCA_964036045.1. Lineage (NCBI taxonomy): Eukaryota > Euglenozoa > Euglenophyceae > Eutreptiales > Eutreptiaceae > Eutreptiella > Eutreptiella sp. 'Long Island Sound 2002'. Next base: position 33,989,191 of record OZ038381.1, on the reverse strand, counting down.
GTTTGGGACTCACAATCCACGCTTTGTTGCGTGGCCCCTCGAGTTGGGGTTAGGGACTCGCAATCCACGCTTTTTTGCGTGGCCCCTGGAGTTGGGGTTCGGGACTCACAATCCAGGCTTCGTTGCGTGGCCCCTCGAGTTGGGGTTTGGGACTCACAATCCACGCTTTGTTGCGTGGCCCCTCGAGTTGGGGTTAGGGACTCTCAATCCACACTTTGCCGCGTGGCCCCTGGAGTTGTGGTTCGGGACTCACAATCCAGGCTTCGTTGCGTGGCCCCTGGAGTTGGGGTTAGGGACTCACAATCCAGGCTTCGTTGTGTGGCCCCTTAAGTTGGGGTTCGGGACTCTCAATCCACGCTTTGTTGCGTGGCCCCTTAAGTTGGGGTTCAGGACTCACAATCCAGGCTTCGTTGCGTGGCCCCTGGAGTTGGGGTTGGGGACTCTCAATCCATGCTTTGTTGCGTGGCCCCTTGAGTTGGGGTTCAGGACTCACAATCCAGGCTTCGTTGCGTGGCCCCTCCAGTTGGGGTTAGGGACTCGCAATCCACGCTTTGTTGCGTGGCCCCTGGAGTTGGGGTTGGGGACTCACAATCCACGCTTTGTTGCGTGGCCCCTCGAGTTGGGGTTGGGGACTCACAATCCACGCTTTTTTGCGTGGCCCCTGGAGTTGGGGTTAGGGACTCACAAACCACGTTTTATTTGGGGTTTGGGACACACAATCCACGCTTTGTTGCGTGGCCCCTCGAGTTGGGGTTTGGGACTCACAATCCAGCCTTCGTTGCGTGGCCCCTCGAGTTGGGGTTGGGGACTCACAATCCACGCTTTGTTGCGTGGCCCCTGGAGTTGGGGTTAGGGACTCTCAATCCACGCTTTGTTGCGTGGCCCCTTAAGTTGGGGTTGGGGACTCACAATCTAGGCTTCGTTGCTTGGCCCCTCGAGTTGGGGTTGGGGACTCTCCATCCACGCTTTTTTGCGTGGCCCCTTAAGTTGGGGTTCGGCACTCACAATCCACGCTTTGTTGCGTGGCCCCTCGAGTTGGGGTTAGGGAGTCTCTATCCATGCTTTGTTGCGTGGCCCCTGGAGTTGGGGTTCGGGACTCACAATCCAGGCTTCGTTGCGTGGCCCCTCGAGTTGGGGTTGGGGACGCACAATCCACGCTTTTTTGCGTGGCCCCTGGAGTTGGGGTTAGGGACTCACAATCCACGCTTTGTTGCGTGGCCCCTCGAGTTGGGGTTAGAGACTCTCAATCCAGGCTTTGTTGCGTGGCCCCTTGAGTTGGGGTTGGGGACTCACAATCCAGGCTTCGTTGCGTGGCCCCTGGAGTTGGGGTTGGGGACTCACAATGCACGCTTTTTTGCGTGGCCCCTGGAGTTGGGGTTAGGGACTCACAATCCATGCCTTTTTGCGTGGCCCCTGGAGTTGGGGTTGGGGACTCACAATCCAGGCTTCGTTGCGTGGCCCCTGGAGTTGGGGTTGGGGACTCACAATCCACGCTTTTTTGCGTGGCCCCTGGAGTTGGGGTTAGGGACTCACAATCCATGCTTTTTGCGTGGCCCATCGAGTTGGGGTTAGAGACTCTCAATCCAGGCTTTGTTGCGTGGCCCCTTGAGTTGGGGTTGGGGACTCACAATCCAGCCTTCGTTGCGTGGCCCCTCGAGTTGGGGTTGGGGACTCACAATGCACGCTTTTTTGCGTGGCCCCTCGAGTTGGGGTTAGGGACTCACAATCCAAGCTTTGTTGCGTGGCCCTTGGAGTTGGGGTTCGGGACTCACAATCCAGGCTTCGTTGCGTGGCCCCTTAAGTTGGGGTTCGGGACTCACAATCCGTGCTTTGTTGCGTGGCCCCTCGAGTTGGGGTTGGGGACTCACAATCCACGCTTTGTTGCGTGGCCCCTGGAGTTGGGGTTAGGGACTCACAATCCACGCTTTGTTGTGTGGCCCCTCGAGTTGGGGTTCGGGACTCTCAATCCGCAAGATTGGCCAACATGAGGTGGTGCCGCCGCCACATTTTTGTGGTTAATTCCGATGACAAGGAAGGGTTGCATTGGTTTGTGTGTGCCTTCCATTGTCGTGTCCGGTTGGAGCTTTTCACTATTTGGGTTTGGGAACTCCCTAAGCTCAACTCATTTGATCCGTCCTTTCTTGTTGGCCTTGAAGAAGCTTTCGCTAACCACCAAGCACCGCGCCTTGGGATTCCAAACGGACGCTTGGTCTTGTGGTTTTCAAAGCTTGAACATCGCGAAGCTGGTGGTGGAGCCCGGGGTACTTTTTCCAATGTGCCCCTCGTCCCAATGGGTGCCGGTTTTGTGGACTATGTGCTCAGCATTCTTAATGCTGATCGTGGTGTGCGGGTCGTTCAAGCGCCCGGTGATGATGTGGAGGGCGTGACCGAGCTTCCTGGCCCTCCTGATCCCCCCCCCCCCCTAGCACCCAATTTGAAGGTGCACTTTTGGCTATCGAGGAGAGTGTTCAGCCCACCTCCACCCCACTTGAAGGCAAGGAGGCCTCCGTTGAGCAGAGCGTGGAAAGCCCGGAGGCCAGGCCGCAACCTTCCATGGCCACTCCCATAGAGGAGGACACCCGTCCCAAGGTCCTCATCCGTGGAGAGTGGCGCAAGGTGCCAAATGGCTACCCATCAGATGCATCTGGCCAGCTGGAGCGTGACCAGCTTTTCATCAATGACCTGTCCAAGCAGCTAATAGCAGAGTTGCGCGCCGCTTGTAAGTTTAACCCCAATCCTGGAGCAAAGCCCAAATCCAGCGACACAAAAATGGACTTGATCTACAAGCGTGCATTTTGCAACTACTTGTAGCGGATGCATGTTTTGTGGGCTGTATTTTCCTCCGCCCGTTTCATGTACCACTGGTGGAGCGTATAAGATTGCTATTATATTGGCCCCATACCAGTGCCTTGGTGGCCTATAATGGTGGCACTAGAGTTTGCCATGGCCCTGTCGGGACTCTTTTTCTTGAGCCTCATTTTGTTTCCAGTGTTGGCACACTGGATGTCGGCCATGGCCCTGTCAGGACTCTTTTCTTAAGGGTGATTTTGTGTCTCGTGCCCATGACACCCTGTGAAACTATGTTCTATTGGCCCCACACTAGTGCCTTGGTGGCCTACAATGGTGGCACTAGCGTTGGCCATGGCCTTGTCAAGACTCTTTTTCTTGAGCCTGATTTTGTTCCCAGTGCTGGCACACTGGATGTTGGCCATGGCCCTGTCATGACTCTTTTCTTGAACCTCATTTTGAGTCTAGTGCCCATGACACCCTGTGAAACTACGTTATATTGGCCGAGTCCCAACTAATTGGTGGCCACGCAGAGTACTATGTGCTTTGTGGACTCGGCGTCCCATCATTAAGGTCGCTATGGGGTGCCGTACGGAACCGGCAGCTGTACATATTGCGCATGTATTGCAAAGGTTGCATTTCAATTTTTCAATTTTTTTTATACTCTACACGACTTACCGCAAAAAAAAATTACACGCCCTTACCGCAAAAAAAATTCAATTTTTTTTTATAATTCACACGACTTGCAAAACAAAATTACACGCATTTACCGCAAAAAAAATTACACGACTAGATGATTTTTTTGTACACGACTTACATTTTTCACCCTTGCTTCCACATTTTGGAATTCAGAGGCTCAACCTATGAATCCGCACACGAAAGTTGAGATCTTGTTCAAACTGATTGAACAAATCATCATCCAACCCTGTGTGAGATTGACCCTCCCACATATAAGTTGGAAACCCGATCTGTCCACCCGCAACGCGCTGCGCAGGGTGCATCTGGTTCATCGAAGACCGGGATTTTACGGATATCCCCACACCAGACCAAGTTCTAGCCTACTTGCTTCACAGATCAAAACGCAGGATGCTGCATGCTGCATCACTCAGAGAGGAGTTCCAAAAGGCCCATGAATGGACTTGTGACAGTCAAGAGTCCAGCCCTCTTGGAAGCTATTGATCTTTAAAAACAATTCATCATGCAGTACTCCGACGTCTTATGAAAACTGGTGGTGTTTACAGGCCACAATTTGCCACTTATTGAGGGCACGGATTTACTGCAATCCTCTTCAATTTTGAGGCAATGTCCCTCCTCAACAGACTATTGAATGAAAAAGATGGACCACACCTTTTACATGGTGGTCAATGCCTCTCACAGCACCAGAATCAACCCCATAGCAGGCATTTCAGTTAAATGCATAACACAACTCCTTCCCCTTAGATAGGCTCCATTGAAGGTTTTTTGCCCCCTCCCAAAACAAGATGATAAAGGGGCAATCTGTATCAACAACAAACACCTCGACAACATTGTTGCTGCCTTGGGACTGAACACTGTATTCACACCCGTATCCTGTGACCCCAGCCCACCCAAACAAGCTGGATAATTTTCTAAGAAGGGGCGGTGTCGTAGGAAACACTGAACACCACATAGTCCAAATTCTACAGCATGGAAAACTACGCCTGTGGTGCATTCAAGGCTTATAGCAGAAATCTGAGCATGTAAGGTTTTTGCAGAGGTGTGGATTTTTATCAAAAAGGCCCAAAAGCACTCACAAAATTCTGGGTAGTGCTCAATTTTCACCTCTTTAAAGTTGCAGATCAGCTCCAACATAGACCACACATTCAATACGTATCCACAAACAAGGTACGGCTCGGGTTTATTACAAAGGTCTTTCCACACCTCAAAGAGATGGTATACGCTATCAACACTGGGATTGCCAGGGCTTGTCTTCTTCAGCGGCCAGTGTTTGGTCAGCCATTTCATGGTTGACCCCAGTTTCAAAGGTACATCCAACAGAGAGGACTCTGTGATCCTCGTTGACATACCAGAGTAGCTAGCGCGTAATGAAATCTTAAGCGTCGTCAAACATGCCTTAGCGTACCTGCTCTACATGTGTGGAAGACTCCCAAATCTCCATTGAACAATTGAGGTGGTGAATGGGGAACATCTGATACCCCAACTGGAGCGTCCATTGAAGGATTAGTGGGGCCTGTACAGTACGGAGCATTCAAGAGCCCAAAGAGCGGCCACAATCTGGACTCATGCCGACTGAGGGCCAAATAGAACAGCAAGCCAAGGAAAAGAGTAAAAACACCAGCATCTAACATCTCACCAAAAGGAGGATGAACCCCAGCGCAAATCCTGTAGTGCAAGCTGAACTCCCTCCTTCTATCTGCTGCCCCTGCTTCTGACCCAATCTAGCCAGTCCCATCCCGGAGGTAGGCAAATGCTTGTCCTAGAGGGTCTGAATCTGAGGTTCTCCTCCCGTGCGTATGTCACGCTACAATCCCTTGCTGAAGGTGAAACGGTGGACAAATGCAGTATCCAAGCCCCTTCGAAACTCCACCCCATCCTCCACGAGGAATTAGCCTCCCGTTATGATAAAAGACAAATGAAAATGAAAATTGCACACATGACCAGGGAACTCCAAAACTGGCGCAAATTGTCCCAAATCAGGGACAAGATGGCACCTGACTGACAGACCCACTGAAGGTGGCCCAAGCCTTAAGCAAACTGGCACCAACCGGATTCTTGCTCATAGGCCTTAGTTCTGTGAAGTGGGCAGGTACTGTTGCACTTGTGATCTGTGTGTCCACTTCAGTGAAAGGCGCCTATGCCATGTCACTGATGATCTTTTGTCTCTAGCACTTGCTTGTTGTCCTTCTTTGTGCCATCAACGCAGTGGGACTTTCACAAGCATCTGCTTCCCACAGCAGGTTGGGGGCTGGGGGGTCCAAAAAATGACCCCCACCCCATTTATTTGGGTTGAGAACGCAAAGTTTTGGATTTTTTGGATTTTCAGCCGAAAAAGTTTTGCCAGGCCCCAACTCTGTGGCATTGGTGAGGTGGTGTGGCGTCAGCAATTATGAAGTTTATGTAGGTTTTAGCCATTTTTGTTATGACACCGTTTTTGGCAGCTTTGGTGACCCTGGGGTAGCCTCCTTAGAGGGTTTGATTGTGGATGTTGTGACAATATACCCATCCAGGACATAAAAGGACATGGGCAGCCTCTAGCCCTTGCTATGGCCCGTCATGGCGCGTCTGAAAGATGGGAAATCACTGTTTCCATTCATGGCCTGTAGTCTGTGGTTCCGAGCTGATGGGGCTTTTTGTTTGTTCTCTCCATTGATGTATGGCCACATACGGCACTGACCTCCCCCCCCTCTACCTCGATGATATTGGGGTGGGGTATGGGGGGAGAGGTATGCGCGTTTAAGGCTCACAGCCCACCTTTGGGGTACATGAGGCGTCCCCGGCAACAGTGCATGTCGACCATCCATGCCATACAGGGGGGGGGGAATAATTGGGCGCTGGGAAAATTTGTTTGGACAAATTTCGAAGCCCTCCCTCGTACCAAATATTTCCTTCAATTTTAAGGATTCTTTGTGCCATATTGTGTCAGGGGGTGCCATAACGACACCTTTTTTTTTTCACTATGAAATGCACACTCTGATGTTACAGTTTTACCAGATCCTGATGTAGCTTAGTTGGTAGTTGCACGAGGTTCTGGAACTAAGGGTCCTGGGTTCAAACCCAGCTTAGGGTATATTTTTTGCTTCGCTTTTTTTGGCCTTTTTATGTCTGCACATCTGCATGTCATCTGAACTTCACCTGAACGTCGTATTTATGCCCCCCTGCCTGCACTGTGCCTGCACCTGCACCTGGGAGGGAAGGTAACATAGAGATGAGACGCGGTGTCGATTGACACTGTGTTCTCTGTAGGTCCGCACTACCGTTGACGTTGGTGTACATCTAGCAGGCTGAGCAATTGGCAAGTGATCTGCAATCAGTAACCATCCAGAGCCCAGCAGGAAACAACAGCAACCATCCAGAGCCCACCAGGAAACATCAGTAACCATCCAGACCAGGAAATAACAGCAACCATCCAGAGCCTACCAGGAAATATCAGTGGCCATCCAGAGCCCACCAGGAAATAACAGCAACCATCCAGAGCCCACCCGGAATCCACAATGAACATCCACTAGGAAGTAGCAGCAAGGGGCCGCATACCAAATTTTTCCTTCATTTCTAAGGAGCAATACCAATTTTTTCCCCCCTTAATTTTGGTCATCCGAAAAAAAAACCTCTTAAATTCCCCCCCCCCCCCTGTATGAGATGCACTCCCAGGCCCTTGACAGACCATGTCCCCGCCAGGCGTTTTTTTGGTGCGTCGTCTACCCTACTACGGGGGCGGGGGGGGGCGTGCCTGCCTTTTTCAAAATGGTGGGTGCCTCCTTCTGAAGGGACCCCCCCCCCCCACCTTGTGCCAACCCCAGGCCAAGAGTGGGTTGGTGGCTTTGAGGGGAAGGGTTGAATTCCTGGCACCGGTACCGGAAATTTACTTCCATTATTTTTTCCTTTGTGTTGGCCAGTTGGTGAGTGGGTGGGTGCCTCTTGAGCTGACCCCCCCCCTTCCCTGGGGGTAGGTCAAGTGCTGTGGGTGCCTGCCAAAATTGGGTGCCTCCCCTTCTCCCCCGTTGCGTTCTGTCCCCTCCTCCCCCGTTGCTAAAAAAAAGCCTTGGTCCCTGCGTGCACCCCCCCCGTTGACCCAGGGCCCAAGGTGGCACTGCCCCGGGTATGGGGGGAGGTTTGGTGGGGGGGAGGGGGGTTGGACACCCAATTATACCAATCCTGTTATAGTTGCAGTGAATCTGCCAACATTTCAGTAACCCCCACTGAAAGTTAGCCTACACCACGAACACTTCAGTAGCATCCACCGATGGTCAGACTGCACCCGCAGACAGCTGAACAACAACCACCCGTGAATGAAGGTAGGCGCGATTGGAAGAAAGTGGCGGGCCCAAACCTCACCTTTTGAGGCCCCCACTCAACATGCCTTCGAGCCCCCTTCCGGTTTACAGAAGGGGAGGGGTCAGAAAAGGCGCTCGACATCCATTGGACCTCATGACAGTCACTGTTGAGACATGATTTTCTGTCTCATTTTGGTAAAACGTGGGACGCCTAGAAGTCTCATTGTAGCCAGATCTTGCCAGATCTTGCAGCTCCAATTCAAGCAAGCCCTTTCAGGCGGGTGTGGGCAGCGGGTGTGGTGAACTGCCCCCACCCAAGGTCCACACTTATCGGGCCTTTCTGGAGTCCCATGACCGAGCCCATGAGCTAATTTCTGGCGAAGGGACAAATGCCGACAGCCTGGAATAATAAGCCCAACCCCAAGGAGCAAGGCTCCATATCGATCAGTTCCCTACAGCCAATCTCCCCGCAAAAAGTCTATCCTCAAATGGTTCTCGGCCACCATACTACTCATGACCCATGCTCAAGAAATTGTTGCTTTTGCGCCACCCCCCCCCCCCCCCCCAACAAAATCCCTTCATCAAAGGACCATAGGAGGCAATGGGGCAAGGTGTTTCTAAAGCATGTTTTCCACAACTACCTGGTTGCATTCTTCCTGTACATAGCCATCCTCATCTTGCTAATTGCGCTTCTAATGTTGATGTTCAAAGCCCCCTTAGGTGGTAACTAATGTCGTGGTGCGCCCTTGTTCCAGAGTTATGCATGTGGACCTGTTTTCTCCTGCGTCATGATGTGCTTAATCTGAGTCCCGGTCATCCAAAGTGCCTTCCCAGATCACACACCTCGCACCTCACATTGCTCGGCGCTTACTCGGGGCCCCAGTGGTAACCCTACTTGGAGGTCCCACAGTGCCATGCAGATTACAGGCTATCGTGCCATGCGAGGTATGTGGGGTATGGGGGGGAGGTATGGTACCATCCTCACCAGGGATTGACAGTATTCCCGCTGGGGTATATATGCACGCCAGCCTGCACCCACTGCCAGACCTTCCCTCAACCCCTGCCCACATGTGTGAGCAATGGGTAGCATTGGCACAGGCAGCACCCACTGTCATTGGATGCTAGCAGGGAGTGCTGGCCAGTGTGTGTGCAGTGGGTGGGAGCATTGAGGCTTGAAGTGCAACCAGCAGGAGGCACATATTTGGGCCCTTGAGATGCACTGGTTTGTCCCCTCCCCCGGTGGTGTCTGTGCGTTCCCCCTGGCACACCAACAAATGAGTGGTGGCTTTTTGAGCACTGGGGGGCTTAAGAAAGCGGGGCGAGTACCATATCACCTCCCCTGTTCGCCCTTGTTCGCCTGTGTTCCCCTTGCACACCCCTGTAGCCCCCCCCCCCCCCCCCCGTGTGGCACTTAGGTGACTCCCTTTTTTCACAGGTCATGTGTGGTGGTGAGCAGCTGCACGTGTGGGTGGGGTCCATCAAGCTGGACAAGCGGTTCCCCTCGCGTGAGGCTCTCGAGAAATTTATGTATGGGTCGCCGTCATGCAGTGCGGAGGACGCAGACGTGGTCGCGCTTTACTTCACCGACCTCTCGCTCGACAGCGAAATCGAAGAGATGCGCGATTTGCTGCGCAAACACATGCGCAATGCTGACGATTACGTGTACAATTCAGAGGATCCGGGTATCGGGCTGGCGGGCATTCCCGCAACATTCGTCAACGTAAAGGATGGGGACCGGCGCTACGTTGCGTTGTTTGCTTGTGTTCACAAGCGCAGCATTGGCGATCTTGATGGGAACGAAGATATCAATTTTGAGGACGTGTTCCCACTTCCCACGTCATTGATGTGCCGCTCCCATCTCAAGAACCAGTACAGTCCGAATTTTAAGGCGCACCTCGTCCAAGAGGCCATACTGTCGCGCAATAAACAGTTCTTAAGGCTGATGCTGTTCGGCTTAAACTTCGATACGTCCACTGAGGCGCAGCTGCGGCAGGTCTTGTTGCCTGCAATTGACGTTGCACATGGAGAGAGTTTTTCGGGGGGGGGGGGGTACCCGTGCACATCGCCCTCCATGCGGTATTGCTGTCCCTTCTTCGTGTGAGCAAAAAGATTGTTCGTTTTTTTTGAGGCATACCTGAACCTCCACCTGAAGGAGAGGGAGAGTGAGAGGTGTGCCATGCTGCCAGTCCAAGAACAACGGTGGCCGATGGCTTCCATTGGGCCCTGAATGTGTCCGAAGCCCGCCTCTGCCTCCTCAGGTCGAGGCTATTCAACGTGTGCTCCACGACCGTTCCCGCGGCAAATTTCAATACACCGCCATCATCTTCGGGGATTTCAACAACCGCCTGGTCTGCACTGACGCCCGTAAGGCTGACGTCGTCAAAGGCAAGGCCAAGCCCGGCAAGACGCCCAAAATGGAGCTCTCACCGCAGGGCGTGGCGACCTTCCTCTCCCAGCTCCGGGACCCTGTGCAGCGCCGGGCCATTTTCCTCGAGCAGGACAGCTGGGTCTGGAAAGGTGCCCCCCCCCCCTTTCTGCTGACGATAGACAACCTTCCTCCTAAGAACCCAGGCTACTGTGTACATCTGCAAGTTCCAACAGACACAATACTTACTGCCCGACCCTCCACCATATAATTTGCCCCCCCTGATCTACAGTTGAAGATCGTCATGCCTCCCCAGCTTTTCACCAAAGGTTGCATGTTTTTGCGTTTGTCTGCACGAATGGTGTCAAGATGCCGTAAAGAATGGTTTGAGCACCGTGCACAATTGCTGTGTCTTTTGCCCCTCCACTCGCATGTAACACTACACCCCCCAAAGCCCTCATGGAACCCGCCCCCGCCCCCCTTTGTGTCCCCAACACCGCCTTGTACTGCCCACCTCACCGAGCCAGACTCCCACCCTACTGGCCATTTGAACTGTTGTGTTTGTATGCTCTGCCTGCCCCGCTCCCGCCCATGTGAGGGGCATGAGTTTCCCACCATTGCCGCTCCTGCCCTGCTGCCACCCCACTTCCCCCCGATTGCCTCCCTGCAAATCCCTTGCTATTTCCAGGAACTGATGCCAACAGCAACGTCATCCCAGAAGCGCCCAAGTGCTTCCAGATGATCAGCGACATGTTCCAACTGCACCGTGACCTGATTGAAGCCGACCCCAACTTCGACCTTCCTCTGCCGACGTACAAGCGCACACCCATCAACGACGTGCTCACGTCGCTCTGCGGCTTCAAGTTCGAGATTTGGTCCCTTGTGACAGTGGAACAGGTCCATTTTATGTGATACCAGTAGCACATTCATGTTGTGCCCCAGCTGCTTTTTTTTGAATGGCAGCCCGATGATCTTGCCTCGACCGCTTTTTCATTGCTTGTTACTGGCTTTTGAAGTGTGCCTTGGCCGTTGTGCTTCAACCACATTGTGCCGCATCCCAAATGCCTTTGTTTTAGGTCTCGCTTTTGTGTTGTGCCCCAACCACCAATTTCCTGTTGTTGCCCTCAGCACTCCTGTCACATGCCCCAGCGCCGTGCACCCGGACTGCGTTTTTCACAAATCACATTGTGCCCTCACCGCTCTTCTTCACCCACCCTTTAGTGTGTATTGTTCTGGTTCTACAGTGTTCCCCGAATCACTTTGAAAGAGCACTGTGAGATCAAGGGCAGGCTTCAGAGCCAAAAACCCCGTCACCCCACGGTGTGATGTTCAATGTCAAAACAAGTAAAAAAAAGGTCCCTTTTGTTGGGGGCGAAAATCCCAAATCTTTTGGCATCACCTCACAGGGGTTGTCAAAACCACACAGGTCCACATATATCCAGGAAATGTCACATACCCCCCCCCCCTTTTGGGCACATTCATCCACTCCCCAATCCCCAAAAAATGGGTTTTCATGGCATATACGGCACGAAGTCGCCCCCCCCGTACCTCGGAGGTACGGGTGGGGGTACGGGGGGGGATACGGGGTGTACGGGGGGGATTTGATTTGATTTGATTTGATTTGAGGGCCGATCGTGAGGCTCACAGGCCACCTGGGGGGCGCTCGATGGCTGTCCCGACGACTCTGCATATCGGCCGGCCATGCATGCCGTGCACACCCAATCGCATCAGTGGGCCGGGGGGGGGGGGGGGGGGGCAGGCTTGTCGCCGTGCCGCGGGTTGGGCGAGGAGGGGGAGGGGGGAGGAGGTCGCGCGCCGCCCGCTGGGGGGGGGGGGGGGTGCGGAGGCCTCGGCAGGGCCCCACGCCCGGTTGCTGGCCGGGGGGGGGGGGGGCGGGGCCGCTACTCCGATGCACTTCAGCACCTGCGGAGGCGGCGGCGGGCGCCGCGCCCCTGCGCCCTGCCCTCGCCCCGTTACCAATCGAGGGGCTGTGGGGGCGCTGCGAAACCGCTGCCCCGGGGAGAGGGTCGGTGTCATCGTCCGCTGTGCACCATTGCACGCCGTGTAGGGGGGGGGGGGGGGTACGGGGGGGAGGTATGGGGGGGGGACGGGGCGGTTTGGTGGTTCACACACAAGGCGGTGCACACAGAGGGCGGTGCATACACAAGGCGGTGCACACAAAAGGCGGCCTGTAGCCACCGCAGGAGTCTTGTTATATTAAGGGGCCACGGGCAAGGCGGTACACACAGAACGCGATACACACACAAGGTGGTGTGCACAAAAGGCGGCCTGTAGCCACCGCAGGAGTCTTGTTATTGAAGGGGCCACGGGCAAGGCGGTACATACAGAAGGCAGTACACACAGAGGGCGGTGCACACACAACACGGTGCACACAACACGCGGCCAGCGCAGGAGTTTGGTAATCTAAGCGGGGGTGCGGGGGCTGGCCCCGCGTCGAGCGAAGCATTCATCCACTCCCCTATCCCCAAAAATTGGGTTTTCATGGCATATACTGCACGAAGTCGCCCCCCCGTACCTCGGAGGTACGGGTGGGGGTACGGGGGGGGATACGGGGTGTACGGGGGGGATTTGATTTGATTTGATTTGATTTGAGGGCCGATCGTGAGGCTCACAGGCCACCCTGGGGGGCGCTCGATGGCTGTCCCGACGACCCTAAAATTCCGTCGGCCATGCATGCCGTGCACACCCCATCGCATCAGTGGGCCGGGGGGGGGGGGGGGGGGGGCAGGCCTGTCGCCGTGCCGCGGGTTGGGCGAGGAGGGGGAGGGGGGAGGAGGTCGCGCGCCGCCCGCTGGGGGGGGGGGGTGCGGAGGCCTCAGCAGGGCCCCACGCCTGGTTGCTGGCCGGGGGGGGGGGGGGGGGGCGGGACCGCTACTCCGATGCACTTCAGCACCTGCGGAGGCGGCGGCGGGCGCCGCGCCCCTGCGCCCTGCCCTCGCCCCGTTACCAATCGAGGGGCTGTGGGGGCGCTGCGAAACCGCTGCCCCGGGGAGAGGGTCGGTGTCATCGTCCGCTGTGCACCATTGCACGCCGTGTACGGGGGGGGGGGGGGGTACGGGGGGGAGGTATGGGGGGGGGACGGGGCGGTTTGGTGGTTCACACACAAGGCGGTGCACACAGAGGGCGGTGCATACACAAGGCGGTGCACACAAAAGGCGGCCTGTAGCCACCGCAGGAGTCTTGTTATATGAAGGGGCCACGGGCAAGGCGGTACACACAGAACGCGATACACACACAAGGTGGTGTGCACAAAAGGCGGCCTGTAGCCACCGCAGGAGTCTTGTTATTGAAGGGGTCACGGGCAAGGCGGTACATACAGAAGGCAGTACACACAGAGGGCAATGCACACACAACACGGTGCACACAACACGCGGCCAGCGTAGGAGTTTGGTAATCTAAGCGGGGGTGCGGGGGCTGGCCCCGCGTCGAGCGAAGCGAGCCGTTTGTCGAGCGCGGCGAGGCGAGGTACGGTTACGGGGGGGATACGGGGGGGGGGGAGGTAAGGGGGGGGGGGGTACGGGGGGGTACGGGGGGGTATGGGGGGGTACGAGGGGGAGGTAAGGGGGGGGGTACGGGGGGGGATTTGATTTGATTTGATTTGAGGGCCGATCTTGAAGCTCACAGGCCGCCTAGGGGGCGCTCGATGGTTGTCCCCACAACCTGCATATCGGCCGGCCATGCATGCCGTGCACATCCGGCTGCGTCCGCGGGCCGGGGGGGACAGGCCTGTCGCCGTGCCGCGGGTGGGGTGAGGAGGGGGGAGGGGGGAGGGAGACACGCGCATCGTGCTGGGGGGGGGGGGGGGGGCAGGCAAGGGGGGGGAGGGGATGGGGGGGTGCGGAGGCCCCGGCGGGGCCCCATGCACGGTTGCAGAGGGTGGGGGGTATGGCCACCACCCTTGTGCATTCAACTCAGGGAGGAGGGGCGATCTCCTCCCATGTGCATGCCAGCACAGGGTGGAAGGATTAGGCCGCCACCCCTGTGCACGTCAGCACAGGGTGGAGGGTACGGTGGGTGTTGCGCCACTGCAGCCAACCCCCGCCCCGTTACCAATCGAGGGGCTATGGGAGTGCTGTGATAGCTGCACCCGGGCCGCAACGCACATACCGCCGTTGGTGCACCCGGTGTATTGTTGCAGCTCCGGCTGTGCTACTGCATTGCTGCCAACCCCCACCCCGTTACCACCGAGGGGCCATGGGGGTGCTGCAACAGCCGCACTCAAGCTGCAACGCACGCACGGCAGCGGTTGCAGCTCGTGTCTCGCAGTAGGTCTGGCACTGCATCCGCACCGTAGCCAAGCCCGCTCCATTACCAATCGAGGGGCCACGGGGGTGCTGCGATAGCCGCACCCAGGCGGCCGCCCACGTACTGCAGCTACCGCAGCCGGTGTCATGCCGCACCGGTGGTACTGCAGCTGCACAACAGCCCATCCCCGCCCTGTCACCCACCGAGGGGCCGAGGGGGGGGGGGGCACAGGCTAGAGGGGCTGGTGCCCCTCCCCGGCGCTCTTCAGCATAGGGCGGCGGGACTGGGTCCCCACCCTGGGCACTGCTGCACTAGGCGGAGGGCTGCCCACCCCTGTGCACCACAGCACTGGGTGGAGGGTCCGGGTTCTCTTCCTCTGTGCACCACGGCACATGGCGGAGGGAAAGGTCACCCAGCCCCGCGCACCTTGGCGCAGGGCAGAGGGACAGGTTCCCCTCCCCTGCGCACATCAGCATAGGGCAGAGGGACAGTTTTCCCACCCCTGTGCACATCAAGACAGAGTGGACGCACAGGGTCCCCTCCCTTGTGCACCACAGCACGGGGCGGAGGGTCAGGTTCCCCGGACCAGAACACTTCCGCGCAAGGCGGAGGCACAGGCTCCCCACCCGTGAGCTCATCAGCACACGGCGGAGGGACAAGTTCCCCACCCCCGTGCACATCACCACCTGGCGGAAGGATTGGTTCCCCTCCCCTGTGCACCTTAGCACAGGACGGAGGGATAGTTGCCGCTCCCCTGTGCAGCACAGCACAGGGCAGAGGGAGTGGTTCCCCACCCCTGTGCACCTAAGCACCGGACGGAAGAACAGGTTCCCCACCTCCGCGCATTGTAGCACAGGGCGGAGGGACAGGTTCCCCTGCCCTGTGCACCACTGCATAGGGGTTCCCCTCCCCTATGCACCATAGCACAGGACGAAGGGATACGTTCTCCTCCCCCGTGCTCCTTAGCACAGGGCGGAGGGACAGGTTCCCATCCCCTGTGCACCACAGCACAGGGCAGAGGGACAGGTTCCCCACCCCTGTGCACCGTAGCACCGGACGGAGGGACCGGTTCCCCACCTCTACACTTCATGGCAGAGGGCAGAGGGACAGGTTCCCCTTCCTTGTGCACCACAGCACGGGGCGGAGGGACAGGTTCTCCTGCCCTGCGCACCATAGCACAGGATGGAGGGTCTGGTTCTCCTCGCCCGTGCACCATAGCACAGGGCGGAGGGACATATTCCCCTCCCCTGTGCACCTCAGCACAGGGCGGAGGGACAGGTTCCCCTCCCCTATGCACCGTAGCGCGGGGCGGAGGGACAGGTTCCTCTCCCCTGTGCTCCATAGCACAGGGCGGAGGGATAGATTTTCCTCCCTTGTGCACCACAGCACTCGGCGGAGGGACAGGTTCTCCTCCCCTGCGGACCATTGCACAGGACGGAGGGACACGTTCTCCTCCCTTGTGCACCTTGGCACAGGGCAGAGGGCCAGGACCTCCTCCCTTGTGCACCACTGCACAGGACGGAGGGGCAGGTTCTCCTCCCCTGTGCACCACAGCATAGGACACAGGGACAGGCTGCCCAACCCTGTGCACCACAGCACAGGACGGAGGGACAGGTCCCCCTCCCCTGTGCACCATAGCACATGGTGGAGGGACACGGTCTCCTCCCCCGTGCAGCATAGCACAAGGCGGAGGGACAGGTTTCCCACCCCTGTGCACACCAGCACAGGGCGGGGGGACTTGTTCTCCTCTCTTGTGCACCTTAGCACCGGGCTGAGGGACTGGTTCTCCTCCCCTGCGCTCCACAGCTTAGGGCGGAGGGAAAGGTTCTCCTCCCCTTTGCATCTTCATACAGGACGGAGGGACGGGTTCTCCTCCACTGTGCACCACAGCACAGGGCGGAGGGACAGGACCTCCTCCCCTGTGCACCATAGCACAGGGTGAAGGGACAGGTTCCCCTCCCCTGTGCATCTCACACAGGGCGGAGGGATAGGTCCCCCTCCCTTGTGCACCAGAGAACCGGACAGAGGGTCAGGTTCTCCTCCCCTGTGCAACACAGCACAGGGCGGAGGGACAGGTTCTCCTCCCCTGTGCACCATAGCACAGGGCGCAGGGAGAGGTTCCCCTCCCCTGTGCACCATGGCACAGGGGGGAGAGACTGGTTCCCCGGCCCTGAGTTCATGTGCACAGGGCGGGGGGTCAGCCTCCCGACCCCTGGGCACCACAGCTCAGGGCGGGGAACAGGGTCACCTCCCCTGTGCACCTTGGTGCAGGGCTGAGGGAGAGGTTCCTCTCCCCTGTGCACCACTGCACAGGGCGGAGGGCCAGGCTCTTCTCCCCTGTGCACCTTAGCACAGGATGGAGGGTCTGGTTCCCCTCCCCTGTGCACCATAGCACAGGGCGGAGGGACATGTACCCCTGACCTGTGCACCATAGCACAGGCCGGAGGGACACGATCTCCTCCCGTGCGCGCCATAGCGCAGGACGGGGGGACAGGTTCCCCACCCTTGTGCACCACAGCACTGGGCGGGGGGACATGTTCTCCTCCCCTCTGCACCACAGCACAGGGCGGAGGAACAGGTTCTCCTCCCCTGTGCACCATAGCGCAGGACGGGGGGACAGGTTCCCCACCCTTGTGCACCACAGCACTGGGCGGGGGGACATGTTCCCCTCCCCTCTGCACCACAGCACAGGGCAGAGGGACAGCTTCCTCTCCCCCGTGCACCACAGCACAGGGCGGAGGGACAAGTTCCTCTCCCCTGCGCACCACAGCACATGGCGGAGGGACGGATTCTCCTCCCCTGTGCACCTTATCACAGGGCGGGGGGATACGGTCCCCTCCCCTGTGCACCACAGCACAGGGCGGAGGGACAGGTTCTCCTCCCCTATGCACCATACCTCAGGGCGAAGGGACAAGTTCCCCTCCCCTGTGCACCACTGCTCCGGACGGAGGGACGGGTTTCCCATCCCTGTGCTCCATAGCACAGGACGGAGGGACAGGTTGTCCTCCCCTGTGCACCACTGCACAGGGCGGGGGGACAGGGTCCCTTCCCCTGTGCACCTCAGCATAGGACGGGGGGACAGGGTCCCCTCCCCTGTGCACCACAGCACAAGGCGGAGGGACAGGTTCTCCTCCCCTATGCACCTTAGCACAGGGCTGAGGGACAGGTGCTCCACCCCCGTGCACCACAGCATAGGAGGGAGGGTCAGGGTCCCCTCCCCTGTGCACCACTACACAGGGCGGAGGGACAAGTTCCTCTCCGGTGTGCACCACTACACAGGGCGGAGGGACAGGTTCCCGTACCCTTTGCACCATTGCTAAGAGCGGAGGGACAGGTTCTCCACCCCTGAGCACCACAACACAAGACGGAGGGACATGTTCCCCTCCCCTGTGCACCATAGCAAAAGGGCGGAGGGACAGGTTCCCCTCCCCTGTGTACCTCAGCACAGGGCGGAGGGACAGGTTCTCCCCCCCTGTGCACCATAGCACAGGACGGAGCGACAGGGTTGCCTCCCCTGTGCACCACAGCACAGGGCGGAGGTACAGGTTCCCCTCCCCTGTGCACTTTATCACAGGGCGGAGGGACTGGTGCTCCACCCCCGTGCAGCATAGCACAGGACGGAGGGACAGAGTCCCCTCCCCTCTGCACCACAACACAGGGCTGAGGGACAGGTTCCTCTCCCGTGTGCACCACGGCATAGGGCGAAGAGACACGTTCCCGTCCCCTGTGCACCATTGCAAAGGGCGGAGGGACAGGTTCCTCTCCCGTGTGCACCACGGCACAGGGCGAAGAGACATGTTCCCATCCCCTCTGCTCCATTGCAAAGGGCAGAGGGATAGGTTCTCCACCCCCGTGCACCTCAGCACAGGACGGAGGGACAAGGTCCCCTCCCCTGTGCACCATAGCACAGGGCGGGGGGATAGGGTCCCCTTCCCCTGTGCACCATAGCACAGGGCGGAGGGATAGGCTTCCCATCCCTGTGCACCATTGCACAGGACGGAGGGACAAGTTCTCCTCCCCTGTGCACCATAGCACAGGGCGGAGGGACAAGTTCCCTTCCCCTGTGCACCACTGCACAGGACGGAGGGACAGGTTTCCCATCCCTTTGCACCACAGCACAGGACGGAGGGACGGGTTCTCCTCCCCTATGCACCATAGCACAGGGCAGGGGGAAAGGTTCCCCTCCCCTGTGTACCTTAGGAGGGGAGGGGAGGGGAGGGGCGTGCCGTGCTGCATTGCACTGTGCTGCGCACCGCACTGCACTGTGCATGCCGTGTTGTTCTGCACTGTGTGTGTTGTGCCGCACGGCACTACATGTCCTGTGTTGTGCACTGTGCTGCGCACTGCTCAGCACTGTGTGAACCTTGCGGCGCTGCACTGTGTGTGCTGTGCTGCACTGCGCGGCTTGGGACCATATGCTACGTTGCTCTGCGCGGTGCCGGCTGTGTAGCATTGGACTGCGCATGCCGTGCTGCACGGCACTGGGCGTAATGAGCCGCACTGCACACGTGTGCTGTGCTGCACTGCACTGTGTGTGCTGTGCTACACTGCACTATGTGTGAGCTGTGCTGCACTGTGCGCGCCTTGCTGCACTGCACTGTGTGTGCTGTGCTGCACTGCACTGCACTGCGTGAGCTGCGCCGTCCCGCACTGTGTGTGTTGTGCTGCACTGCATGGCACACGACGGCACACCTAGTGGCACTGCACGGTGCTGGCTTTGCGGCATCGCATTGTGCATGCTGTGCTGCACGGCTCTGCGTGTGCGGTGCCGCACTGCACGCGTGAGCTGTGCTGCATGTTCGGTGTGTGTTGTGCCGCACCGCACTGTGTGCGCCGTGCCGTGCAGCACTGCCCTGCGCACGCTGCGCTGCACTGCCTTGTGCTGTGCACCGCACTGCGCTGTGCGTGCTGCGCTGCACTGCTCTGTGCTGCGCACTGCACTGCTCTGTGCGTGCCGTGCTGCACGGCACTGTGCGTGCCGTGCTGCACTGCACTGTGCTGTGCACCGCACTGCACTGTGCATGCTGTGCTGTTCTGCACTGTGTGCGTTGTGCCGCACCGCACATGTGTGCTGTGCCGCCCTGCACTGCGTCTCCTTTGTTGTGCCACAGCGCACTGTGCGGGTACGGGGGGGGGGGACGGGGGGGAGGGGGGGTACGGGGGAGGTACGGGGGGGGGGTAGGGGGGGCGACTTTGTGCCGACTATCTTTCAAGGGGTCCAGGGTGGTCACAACCACAAACTCATTGGGGAATACTTTTACACGACAAAGCTTTTTGCAACGGGTTGAATGATGGATTTAACCCCTTGCAGTACAGGGGGGGAATTGTGCGATGGGATATTTCGCGGTTCAAATTCGTGCAAAATTTCCCACACAGTTTTCAGGCCGCTGTGTGAAATAACTCATGTCGAAATTTAGCAAAATTGCTTGCCGTACAGTTGCCTTTGCTGCACGCTGAGCATTTGTAGATGGCATTCAGTCAAATTCTGTGGGTATGAAGCTTCTTGCCGTTGGGCCATCCCGTTGTTGCACAATTGTCCATTTTCTGAATACACTCTGCAGTTTTCTCTCCGCCAGGCATCGTTTTTTTTAAGCCCAAGCCCAGATCAGATGAACGGCAGGAGTAGATTTCTGCAATGGTCTAGCATTTGGAAGCCACTGCTGTCAAACACATTGGGCTCCATATTCGAAGAAGGCAACCGCAAGCCACCAAGGAATAATAACAAACCTCCAGGAATCAACAGCCATACATCAGGAATTAACAACGACCACCAGGAAGTAACAGCAACCCTCTGAGAATTAACAGCAAGCCACCAGGAAGGAACAGCAACCACTAGCAATTACATCAAACCACCAGAGAGCAAAAAGGCAAGGATAGCATTCACCAAAGAACAACATTTGTAGCAAAATTCCTAAAGGCAAGCTGAAGCACACCAAAAATATCTGTAATATGGCAAGTCTAACCTTACCAAAGGCAAGTGCAAAGCATGTGGGCGCGAAATTTCCCAGAGGAAATTCGAGACTGCATGTGAAATAAACCCATGTCCAAATTTTCTCGTACGAAAAAAATCCCGGTGCAAACCCCCCCTACCCCTGTACGATACACGAACGGTCATGGACTGCAGTGGAAGGGGTTGCGAGTGGCAAGACGTGCCCGGGTGGAGGCCATTCACCTCTTTACCCAAAGAGGTTCCCATCAGCATGAGGGGAGAGGCCTGAGGATTTGGTGCTTCAAGTAGCCTAATTGCTGGGCACATGATGGCCAGGGATCCCAACTGAGACGTGGACCCAGTTGGGGGCAGGGCACCTAGTAAGGCACCTTTGTTTGCTGCCATCATTTCTCGGCATTGCCTGGGGCCAACCAGATTCTTGCCTGTAGGGCCTTAGTTCTGTGAAGTGGGCAGGTACTGTTGCACTTGTGATCTGTGTGTCCACTTCAGTGAAAGGCGCCTATGCCATGTCACTGATGATCTTTTGTCTCTAGCACTTGCTTGTTGTCCTTCTTTGTGCCATCAACGCAGTGGGACTTTCACAAGCATCTGCTTCCCACAGCAGGTTGGGGGCTGGGGGGTCCAAAAAATACCCCTACCCCATTTATTTGGGTTGAGAACGCAAAGTTTTGGATTTTTTGGATTTTCAGCCGAAAAAGTTTTGCCAGGCCCCAACTCTGTGGCATTGGTGAGGTGGTGTGGCGTCAGCAATTATGAAGTTTATGTAGGTTTTAGCCATTTTTGTTATGACACCGTTTTTGGCAGCTTTGGTGACCCTGGGGTAGCCTCCTTAGAGGGTTTGATTGTGGATGTTGTGACAATATACCCATCCAGGACATAAAAGGACATGGGCAGCCTCTAGCCCTTGCTATGGCCCGTCATGGCGCGTCTGAAAGATGGGAAATCACTGTTTCCATTCATGGCCTGTAGTCTGTGGTTCCGAGCTGATGGGGCTTTGTGTTTGTTCTCTCCATTGATGTATGGCTCTAGGTTTGTGGCTGCTTGTTTCGTTTTTCTACCACAGTGTGGTACCAGTTGGTCGCAGCTTTGTCTCCTTTCCAATCCTTTGCGGTTTGCTGCGGTCTGTTTTCGAAGGATATCATCAACAAAAATCCTACACATGCAAAGTAGCTGGAGGGTAAAGAATGTGGAAGATCATTTTCGCAGGTGCTCAAAGTCTGGAGGAAGAAAAAGTGATGACAGGACTGAACCGAACGCAAATTGAAGGCAGTTATAGGGCGGCACTGTACAGCAGTGAAAAAGAAATTGTGATGCAAAAATTGCAAGACGAAAATTATTATTGAATGGAGACACTACAAAGAACAGATTGATCAGTCGCAAAGTGAATGCAGTGTCAAGAAGAATCAGAAGCAACAAAATTAGGAAGCAAAGCAGTGACAAGTTCCTGACGGGGTTTGTTGGGGCTGGCCAATGTGGGAGTGCACCAGGGCACGAGTGGGTACTGTAGAACAACACTTGCTCTGAGCACTATTGGTCAATGTCGTTGCCACTGTGGCCAAGTGAAGCAGAGAACGGCTGGAATGTTTGTGCAGTGCTGATCGCACCCGTCAGTGCGAGATTTTCATGTTGTGTCCCGACCGCTTGTGCATTGATAGCCTTGATTGCAGTTGTTTTGTCCCTCAACTCCCTTAGTATTGTGCAGACCTACTTCAGTATGGTGCCCTGAGTTTTTTGTATTATGCCCATGGCCTGCTGGTCCTCTGCCCCACCGCTTCATCTTGCGCCAGGTCCGGCAGGCTTTCAAGAGCTTCTGCCTCGGGCAGCTGGTGGAGAGCCCGCAGTACCTCACCACCCAGATGGTGCGCAAGATGTTCTTTGGGGGCTTGGGCATACCAATTGCGCTGGATACAAGCTGCTGGCCGTACCCCGTGTTCCAAATTGGGTGGCCAGATGGAGTGGCAGTGTACAAACTGGGCCCACTGCCCATCCGCATCGCGACTTGGGGGGCCGCTACCAAACTCAGAGGCGGGCAGCACATCCCGACGCGTGCCTCTTGCATTGTGACGCTACCTTAAGGGCACTACAGCATTGGCAGGGGCCGAGTGTTCCTGAAAGGAGGCTTGTTTTGTTGCAAATAGTGTTCAGTGTGATGTCTTTCGTGTGACCTACTTATGTTGATCTGATTTTTGTGTATTGATCTGGACTAAGGAAGGAAGTGTGGATTCCGCTCAGATATTGATCCCACTGCTCACCACTGCAGTACATTTCCCCTGTGGCATCCACTCGCCCCTCCACAAGAGTAGGCTGCCATTTCCAAGATCACATGCACATCAGATGTGTGTGTGTGGGTGTGTAGGGCCCTGCCGGCTGGGCTTTTCTCAGTGGCCAGTTTACCCTACCCCAGGAGGGTGGGTGAGTGGGTGGGTGGCCAAACCCTGCAGAGGGCCTAACATAGCCCCCCCCCCCCCCACACTAAGCAATAACCTGATTGGGGCAGCCCCTATTTCCATCCATTTCCCAGCCCCCCTCTGTCCCAATCCTTAAGGCTCAATGTGCCCATCAGGTCCATGCCCCACCGAAGTCTCATGGCATGGATCAGAATCAGAATCATGGTGTGGGTCAGAATCAGGGAATGAATGCTTTTTTTCCACTGAACTTAGAGGTTATGAATGCTTTGCTCGGGGCAAATCTAAGGAAACGAAACAATGTGTATCAAAATATGCGAACGGTGAGGGGTTCTTTGCGCATGTTTGTCTCCAAACTCCACACCGTGGTGGCACTGCTTGGAACAGGTGGTGCAGCCATCAGCAATTTGAGTAGTCAGCAATCCTCCGACCCTCACTGGTGCAACGTGAATGTGCAACACAATTCAGGGATGCATTAAATCTGGAGGCTACAAATCAGGGGATTTTTTTTCAGAACCACATCATGGAGTTGCTTTTGTTGGGTCCCATATTTGTTGTCCAGCCAGTGGGTACAAGGCCACCTCTGGTGGTTCCCGCCTACCGTTATCAATTCTTTGCCCACCGTGTGCCAGATTTATGGAGCGTTTTCAGTACGTGGACACGTCCTACTCCATTTTCTCTGATATTAACCGCAGCTTGAACCAATCCCCCATGTGTCACACTGTCTACCATGGGAGGGGTTTGTAGGCAGTAAATTTCGTGTGGGAAATTTGCCATTTCAAATGGGCCATGAAATTTACCACGCCAAAGCCATGGGCTTCCACGAAGTTTCCTGCAGGCAAACATACCCGTAAACCCCTTGCGCCTCCTGTCGACCCCTTCCCCGAACCCATGTTAAACAACTACCCAGAGTAACGGAAACAAACAAAAGCCAGTGAAACACAAGGGGCCACAGACAGCACTGTTTGACAATTTTAATTTTTTATTTTTCCCTTCCCTCCACGGGGGCCGATCCTGGTCGGGACCCGACCCCAAAGGGGGGGGATGGGGGACCCCCCCCCCCCTCTATGGACCCCAAAATTGTCGCATGGAACAATGTGCTTTGTCGGCGCCAGAGGCGCCGGAGATTTTGTTTTAGGCATACGGCAGGGGGAAATTTTTTTGTTCAACTCTATGTGTCTGTACTCAAAATACTCAGAATTTCGTGGAGAATTCAAAAATGGCTGAAAAGCACAAAAAAGGATTTTGACCCTGACCCGGCCTCCAGGTCGGACCTTGGCTGATGGGAGCCTGTTTGAGCGTTAGCCAGGGCGGTCGTTAAGGGACGTGATTTTTTTTTGTTAAAGTTCCCCGCTTTGAAGCGGTGGGGACCCCCGAGGTGGCAGGGGTTATGTAGCCACCTTGCCCACTTGTGGGCCACCTCTGATCCCGCCCCCCGCTCTAAAGCGGTGGGGATCCCCTAGGCGGCAGAAGCGTGCTCGCCCCAAGAGTACTGACAAGAGGGCAGGTGACGAGTGGGAGGATAATTCCGATGCTTGAGGCCCCTCCCTTCCCTTTGCTTCTCTATATATATATATATATATATATATGAATGTGGTTTTTGACAAGGGGAAGGGACACTATTTGACGGCCAGTGGATACCGGCATAACCCGTTTTGCATGCACGGTTACTAAGAGCACTGCATCGACCATGCGTCGGTAACCGGGTTCCACATGGGGGGAGAGAGAGCTGACCCAAGGCAGCCTAAGAGACATTTGATAACTTTTGGGCGAACTCAAGGCAACATTCGGTACTGCTCTGAAAGTGGTGCAGTGCAGCAAAACGTCTTGTTAGCTTTGTCTATGTGCGCGCTTGGACGGGGCTTGACGGAAACGGTGCTGGGTTTGGGTCAACGAAGGGGGGGGGGTGGGGTCCCCGCCCCCCCCCCCCCCTTTGGAGGGGGGTGGGGTCCCCCCCCCCCCCCCTACAGCCCCCCAAACTGTCGAACACTCCTCGGGGTCACACATTGGCTGGCGGCGGCCCCCGTGCTTCCCTCGTTAAACAGGCGCTGTTTGATGGCTGGGTGCCTGGGTAGGCAAGGTTTCACCCTACCGCCCACAAGGGGCGGGAGGGAGAGGACGCCCAGGCACCCAAGAGGTCCAAGGGAGCAGGGTGGGAATGAAGAATAAAAACCTTGAAGTACCTCTCCGCCCCGCACGCAAGAAGTATATTTGCAATCTTCTGCAACATCCTGTTTTGCATTGTGTGTATGGCAAATCACTATCTGTTTTTCAGTGCAGAGCCCCAGCTTGCCAACGTTTTGGGTATTTATTTTGATTTTCAATGCCCATAAAGAGAAAAGAGCAAGGCCCAGGAGCTCTGTTACAGGGAGTTATGGTTGCCCTTGCCTGGGGTGTAAGTCGAATCCCGCTGTCAAAGTTTGAATACATGCCAGGACCTGAGACCAGCTTGATCCTCATCACTGGCAGAGTGTGGCAGATGGGTCTCCCCTGCATTGTGAGTGGCACCTGTGGTTAAGCTCCACCGAGCCTGCAAAGCCCTGCAAACCACAACATTTCTGGGAGTGTCCACGAAATTTACCACACAACATCCAGGGGCTTTTGCAAAATTTCATGCAGCGACATTTGCCACTGCGAAATTGACTAGGCACCACTACCCCCCCCCCCCCTGTAACTGATGCATCCCGTTCTTCCTATACATTGTCCTGCCAGTGCCAATGACCTCTTGGCTCCTGACAATGCTATCTCCCCTTTTGTGTTGGGGGTAGGTACCCATGGTTGATCTCACGCGTCAGGAGTACAACAGCGAGACATATTCTCCCCAGCACCCTTGGCTATGGTATGTTCCATCCTGGTGCCCATGCTTCAGTGACTCTCTTCTCACACCCACTGGTTTTTTTTGTGCGGATGATCTGTTGCTTTACACCCCCCGCTGCTGCTATCTTTGCAGTGGTACGCCCCTCCCCTAAAAACACAACAAATCTAATGTGCTCCAGCAGCACACTGGAATGCCTTCAGGTGTGGCAGTTCCCACTGCATTACCTGGTACCGATTCCTCACTAAGCGTTATGTCCGCATGGCTTTGTAGGACAATCATAGCAAAGCATTGGACAGCTCTGATTGTTGATTCGGAGAGATTTCTCAAGTGCCTTCTGGTGAGCGGGCTTTGCCAGCTCGCCGTGGCCGGAAACCCCCGCCCCCAAAAAAAAACAACAAATTTAATATCTCTCCTCAACAGCATCTGGCCTGAGCGCCCCCAGGAACAATTTCTGTGCACCAGGGTCAGGATTCACCAGCAGGTCAAATACTTAGGCATTTTCATGAAGAAGCTTTTGCCCCCCAAGTTGCCAAGGCTATGGCCAGGGCACAAATCACATCCCACCTCCATCCCTGAACGAATTCCCCGTCTACAACAATGGGTCTGTACCTTGCTGACTTCCCCCTTAATAGCCTACTCCCCAACAGAAGTGCGATGTACCCCCCCTGCAATCTCCCACCCCTTGCAATCTCCCACCCCCCCCTGGGAGACCGTCACTTCTATGTTTTTCTAGCCAACATCTATTGCGCTGGTTTGTGTTGCCCATCTTCCTTACACATGGCCTTGCATTGCTGTTCCATTACTTCAAATCAATCACCTGTGTGTGTTCTGTGATATTCTCTCTCCAAAGGCGTTGTATGGGTGTGTTGTGTTGCTATTTCACACCCAAGATGTTTTCTCCCAGTGACTGTGTACAGACCCACCCCGTGCCTGTCATGCAAACTGAACACGTGCAACAGTTCAAAGTGTGTTATTCTCTTACCCAGAAGTTCTTTACCGTTCCTTTGGATCCCTAATAGCATTTGTGTTGGATGAATCACATTGGCGCCGCATCCACGCAAAAGTCGCTTCACCTGTTCTCTTTGCTTGCATCAGTGGAGGGTACCACAGTTTCCCAAGAAATACCCTTGCAATCCCCCCCCCCCCCCAGACCGTCGCGTGCTAACGGGGGGGATTGCAAGGGGGGGGGTATCAAGGTGTGCAATGTCCACTGGGTTGCGCACAGACTCAGTAGCTGGGGCCTGACCCTCCCCATCCTACAGCTGCCACCCACGTTGGGTGGGCTCTGGTTTCCACAACCACACACTTGTCTTCTGCAGCAGCATGCAACACATTTTGTCTTCTCACTACAAGAGGCTGCCACAACCCTTTCTTGTACACACATTTCCCTCTGTGGTTTCAACTGAGCACCATTCCGTTGGCCTTGTATCCCTTCCTCAGTGCAAGATACCAGGCCATTTCGCTGCTGTACAAGCGGGCTCTGTGGTCCCACCCAACACAGACCAAGCACCACTCTGCTTGCTCTGGCATTGATTGTTGTGCAGAGACACCAACAGCAACACCTATTACTCCGAAGTTCATTGGGAATGCGATTGTGTGCCTCCCCCCAACCCCAGTTCACATGGGTGCCAGTCGAGAAAGAACTACTCATGGTCTAGTGCGCCCCTCATCCCCTGCCCTGGCCAATGAGGCCTCACCATTTTTGGGGAATCCAGAATTCACTGCCACATGCTCTGGTACCAAATGGCCTGTGCCCCCCCCCCCCCCTATGAGGGACTTTGGACCTTGGTTGATCGGGAGTGAGCTGTTCTTCCCCCCGGTAGAGCACACATTCCACTTCCAAGCACTCCTGTGGGCAACACCTCATAACACACCACATACTACCCTATGGACGGACAGTTGGAACCCATGCAGCATGCAACTTGTCTCATCGGTTCCCGACCTCCACCATTCACCTTCTGAAGTAGCCCTTAGGACCGGCACAATTCTAGCATAAACGAAGAAACAGGTGAGTTGCAGACACCACTACTGCTTGCAATGTGGCTTACTATAAAGTGTATCTCTCGGGTATGGTTGCGATTCTGCCAATTTTGTGTGTTTTTTGGGGTCGGAGCCCTTGTTGCCTCATTTGTGCCCACTGAGCATCCCTTAGGTAGGGGTGTGGGGTATATTTGGAAAGCCCTTGAAAAGGGCTTTTTGGAGCACCCTGGGTCTGCATCTGTACTGACGACATGTTTGAGAATTTCGTCCATTTTGGACGGTGCCTGTGTTGCTTGCTGCCCCTTTTTGTCAACAGGCAGCTACCATGTCTGCCTACAAATTCACGGCACGTGCTGTTGCCTCCCAAGATGCACCACGAAAAGGTTAAGTGGCTGGATTTGTGCAGCACACATGACCCTGTGAACCTCCAGCCTCACCCTGGCTATGTATGGAACAACGAAATGTCAACCTCACAACTGATGGCTTGTGGGCTGTGCCTCTTAACAAAGGTTGGGTGCCAGTGAAGGCACGGAGGTTGCAGGATTGGGGAAAATTGAAGAAATATGTCCCTGTCCACAAACAATTGGATGTCTGCCCCAACAGGGTCCCAGTCCTGCCTGAAAAGGCAATGCAGATGATGATGATGATGATGATTCAGAATAAAGATGATTCACCAGTGCAATGCCATGTTTGTGTGCACCGTCCAATGTGTTGCGCTGCTGAAAAGTGTGACCCCCCCCCCCAACCCATACATTTCTGAAATGGCCTTTTCTCACAGATTTGAAAAAATATACACATACCCCCCCCCCCCCCCCCCATGTGATGACATGTTTGCATATCAAAGCAAAACTTGTAAAAAATACCAAAAAGTGCCGAAACGCACAAAGTTGGCAGCTTTTGAATGTCCCCGAGAGATATTGGTTCCTCTGTAACTCAGGAAAATCACCTTGAAGAGAGGTTGTTAGATCAAGCACAGGCGCGGGCGTCGTATACCCCCCTTTTTTGGGGTCATTCGCGTAGCATACCCCAAGGCATGATCTTGGATGTCCAACCCCTTGTAAAATCATTATTTTGCCCAATAAGACCATCCCCCAATGGATTTTTTGATTCTGAGGCCTCCCCTAAAACTGGATATTACTTTTTTGAGCGGGGGGGTGGGGGGGGGGTCAACAGTTTTCGCTCAGAAGGCTCCAAGCAGTGGGGAGGCATACCGCTGTCACACCACCGCCGGTCGATCGGTAATGCAGCCGACGCAAAGTTTTCGGTCGGCGGTTCGAATCCTGGTTGGCCGATTGTCGGCGGCAGCAGCGGCGCCATATTTGCCCGATCGGGGTTCGAACCGCCGACCAAAAGGTCTGCGGTCAGCTGCATTACCGCAGGGGGGGGGGAAAAATGCGATTCGCATTTTTTCGCATTTTCCGCATTTTTTTTCGCATTTTCTGGGCAGGTCCCTTAGTGTAATGTTCAAGAGGATACATTCAAGTGGCATTGTGTAGTTCAACTAAAGGGTAGTTTTGTAGTCAAGTCAGTGTTTGCATACCTTCCCAACACCGCCACTTTTGTTTGTTACATGGCTCCTTTTCCCTTAGACATGTCACATGCTATGCCCTCCCATTGCCCTCCTTCTGAGCCCACATCTGATGATGGAAATAGCCCACCCCGCCGCAAAGTACGTGGTAAGGGGAGAGGTGGTGCCGGCGCAAAGTATTGCACCATGGGCCCTGGGAAGCGGAAGGAACAATTCCCTGGCCATCCCCTGAGTCTCCGCACCAATGATCTTGGTATTGAAGTACTATGGTGCGATGCGTGTGGATGCCCCGTGAGCCACACAACGAAGAGCACAGTCCAATGTCATTTGGACTCCAAAAAGCACCAGGTGGCCGTTGAGACTATGCAGAAGAGGGAGTCCAAGGCGTCCAAGAGGAGTGGAATTTGTACCGCAGAACGGAGTTCCGGAACATCAACAACGGTGATGAACTTCTTGCATGGTGGGAGAGTCGGCCAGACTCCCTTTTCAAGGAGGCGGTGTTGTTCTTGATCACCATCCCTACCAGCAGTGGGGCAGTGGAGAGGTTCTTCTCGCAAGCTGGCAACGTCTCCAAGAAGCAAAACAAGTTGTTGAATCAGATGAGGCGATTGGCTTTTATGGCGCGCTTCAACTTGGATGTCGAAGGGCGCCTTGTATAGTGTAGCTTCCGACAGCCGCCAACGTATACCTACGGGCGGTTAAGCTATCCAACTAGGGGCGAATAGTCGGGGGCAACGAACCGCGAAACGCATCGATACGCCAAGCTCACTGGACTGGGCACCCTGTGGGCTTGGGAAGGCTTCCGACAGCCGCCAACGTATTTGTACGGGCGGTTAAGCTATCCAACTAGGGGCGAATAGTCGGGGGCAACGAACCGCGAAACGCATCGATACGCCAAGCTCACTGGACTGGGCACCCTGTGGGCTTGGGAAGGCTTCCGGCAGCCGCCATTGTATTCTTACGGGCGGTTAAGCTATCCATTGAGGGGCGAATAGCCGGTTGCTTCAATGGGGTATGGGGTGGAGGCAGTATTGGGGCTCTGCTGCTTCTTGCCGAGGGTGTAACGCCCCTCCTCCTAAACCACAGTAGAAGGGTGAGACTTCCCTACCACGCTTTGCATGTTGAGCCGGGGCCGTAGTCTTCACATTGATGGAGCGATGGTGTCAACAGATCAACATGCGTCTTGATAAACATAGGGGTTTTGGGAGTCCTATAGCATTTTAGCAAAACCGCATTTTATGCCGCATTTTTTCTCGCATTTTCCGCATTTTTTCCGCATTTTTCCGCATTTTTTTCCAATCCCGGCGACCGCATTTTCCCCCCCCCCCCTGATTACCGTTCGGCCACTGCTTGCCCTGATGAGAACAATCTCCCCACTGCTTGGGGCCGCGTCTGCCACGGACAAAAAACCCAAACTGTGCGTTTCTGTCTGACTGACTGCTGGCCTGGCTAAGGGACTGATTGGCTGACTGTCAGCCTCTCTTCAAGGTGCACTGCCGAAGGCAATAGAATTTAAAGAGCCCCCGCACATGGGACCTCTATCTGCCAGAGAGGCTTGTAGTCCTCACGCCATGCTCTGATTTCGAACCCGATACCTTCACTGTGGAGACTAAAAAGTTGCGTTGGACATTCCACAACATGCGTAAACCGAGCAAACTGCATCAATCCCAGATTCCAACGTCCCCTGTTCTCCCGCCTCCCTTTCTCTGTGGGCACTGGGCACCTGCAGTCCAAGAACGCATTCGCCCTTTGAAGTAGTCCCACTCTGGTTGTGGGATTTGTGTTGCGGTTGCATGGTCACGTGAGTGCGGGACCAGGACGCCATCGAACAGGGGTTTTGGGTTCAGCATTTTGCTTATTGACAAGGTGCACAGGGGGGGCTGGAACAGTCTAAACCCTTGCCTGTAGCACAAGAGGTCACCACCCATGGATCCAGTGCTTTGCCTGGGCGAGGGCTAGGGCTACGGCTCTGCTCCCCACCCTCTGGGGGAACGTTAGCGCGCCGGGCGCGCGCTGGGCATCTTTTGTGACCCGTGCCCTACCGGTGGACTGTTGCTGTTGATATGTTGGGCAACATTATATGGATTTGCCCCTTAGCCCCCGGGACATCAGCAGATGTTTTGATTTGGGATGGGAATGGACCTTCTCGTACCCGAGGTGATTTCTTTGATTTCGAAGTTGGGGGCCATGATGGTGCTTATAAAGGCCTGATTCATGTCATTGGGGGAGCCTTAAGCGCAGTGCAACTATTTGGGCGCCTGGCCGTACTAGAGACCCATACTTTGAGATACTAGGGGCCCCTAGGGGCATCATGGTGACCCCTAGCATACGTTTTGACTTCGCGAGTAAGGAGCAGCACATGATGCAGCTCTACTGTTCGCGATACCTCAATAACGCCTATCGCTTCTACTGGAGATCGATGGGGTTGTGCTATGCTAACCCCCCCTTTCTCCCAACTTGCTAAGGTGTTGACCAAGATCGCCCTTAAAGGAGCGAGAGTGGTAGTGTGTACCCCAGTTTGCAAATTTCTTGAGCTGGGGCAGTTTGGGTCACCTAATTCTAAGGGCGTTTCCAAGGGGTAAATCTGGGGCTGAAGTCGGGATAGTTAATAGAAAAGTAGCGCGCCGGGCGCGCGCAGGGCGCGCGCCGGGCAAACATTCCCCCTCTGCTTCACCATTCGCTAACCAGTTTAACCTGAGTCTCTAGAACCTGTAAGGGTTTCTGTTTGTGACACTTGGCACTGCTGCAGGGCTCAGGTTGCCGTGGTGAAGCCCCTTCATCCGTGTCTTGTATTCAACCTCCAGATCTGTCTGCTCTTCGCCTCAAAGGCCCTCATCCCAGTGCATCACAGGGGGGCCTGACATGTCCAATTTTGAGGGCAACTTGTTCATTTTTGATGCTGCATGCTTTGGAGCCACTTCCATCTCTGTGTTTCACCCCTACCTGGAGGGGGGATGTTACTTGAATCTGGCTGCAATGCAGTTTGCATGTACCAGTTTTGTGGGTGCCGTTGTGCCCATCTATTCTGCAGTTTTTTGGGGTTGTATGACCTGCAGTCACTGACCCTCTCTTTGGATAGTATTGGCCTAGATCCATAACACACCTTGGCGCCGGAGGCTGAGAGGATGCATCAATACCCCACAACAATTCCACATGATTCAGTACTCGCTGTGAGTCCCAATTTTGACCTAAATTGTTGATAGTCTGTCAGGACTCACACAAGCGCTTGTTTACGAGCTGTGTGGGTCAACACGTACCTGGTCTGTCAATTTGCGGCGTTGCCTTCTGGGCCAGGCCTATTGTGGTCCCATTCAGTTTCACTATGCTCTGCGCACTTTGCGTGCACATTGGGCAAGCCCTTTGTCTAAGCCCAGTTCCTCTAAAGCCATGTTTTAGCGGGGTTTTGTCCCATGCTTACGCAAAAAGGGAGAGGGGCATGGTAGCTCTGTGTGCACATCACCAACCCCAGCGTCGGAAGCCACAGCGCAATGGGCAGCGAAAAATATTTTCTCATGCTGCACTGCAAAAGATATCTCATATTTATCCATCGTTGACATCCATGAATGGGAAGGCTAGGGGGTCATTTTCTTGGACAGTTCCTCCAAGTTATGCGTGGAAGCCTACAAAAGGTGGGGGTTATGGAACCGACAGTTCGCCTGCCAGGAAGGTTGCAAAGGTCGGCGAAAAACAAACAAACCACTGGGGTGAACTATACGACGCACTAGCGGCCTTGTTGAAATGCACTGCATGAAAGTCAATGCTCATTTGCTTGGTCTCATAGCTCGTAGTCCTCATGGCTAAGGCATCATAGGATCCGCACATGGATGGCAGGGTGCATAAGGCACTCCGGGTCTGTGTGGCGCAGGTGCATTCCTAGGAATGGTTGCCAGAGGACAATCGAATATGACTCCAACAGCATACATGGCTCCACGGACTTTCCCTCATCGGCCCACACACTGGTATTGGTCAGCGAAACTCTACCTACAGTACCTTGCATCTCACCTGGGAGGGCATCATGGTCGACATGGCACTGTTGGAGTAGGTGATAGTGGAGCGCCACTAGAGAGGATACCTTTGTATTGATGGACGCCGTGCTGCGCAGAAACCGCGAGATATCTCTAATGGTGGTGTGGTCATTCCACGCTCCGGTCGGATTGGGTGGTTCTGGGAGTGCTGGTCCTGTGACTCTGCCCTATGGCTCCAGCCGATTTGTGATGGTGTTGTGGGTGCTCGGATGCCCTAGACCACTCCCGGGTTGGCCTCTACATCCCCATCTTGTACTACGCCGTGGTGCCACGTTGTTGACTGTGGAGGGGGGGGGTGCTGGCTGGAATGCCAACCTCATGTAGTGCAGGGCATGCAAAATTCAAAGGCAGTTTCAAACTGATACACCAAATACGTCATCGCGCAGGTCAAAAGAAAATGCTGAGTCATGCCGGTTGTAGTCGACGCAATACCACGGATACATGCTGCCCCGAAGCACTCACCACCTGTATTGAGAGGCCCCCGACCGTTGCAGGGTAGAAGGGGTACACCTGTTGCCGCCCATACCTTGAGGCATAATATAAGATGATGGGATAGGGGGTGTTGCCTGAACCGTGCGCGCACCGTGCGTCCTTTTGCGTATTCTGTGTCCACCAGATCCACAATGCCTGAATCTGAGCTGCCTTGGCTTGTCGCCGGACTGCCTGTGTACTACCACCGCTCCAACGGGGATAGGGTGTCGGCCACTGTCGTTGACCCTTCTCCAAGAGGTGGGCGTCGCGTCTCTATTCAGTACGAATTGGGTGGTGAAGAGGTCTTGTACGAGCATGCACCCGAGGAGCGGTTGGAGTTTGCAATTGTGACTGCCGAGAGCCCCAATTCCCCCCAACCTGTGCACCATGAGGCGCCGATGGACGCTTTGCTGGAGCCCCAATTACCTGAAGTGGAAGCTGAAGCCCCTAGAATTGATGATCATGAGCCAGAATGTTGTGGCGGATGAAATTGAAATTCCCGTAACCCAACCAGTGTTGTCGCTTGTGTTGTCGCCTGTGCATAGTTTGTTACGGAGGTGCGTGCAAGGTGCAGAAATTGGGAGCTTGGAACCTGTGACAAGCATCAGATTCAAAAAAAAAAAATTCCCGGTACGCCAATAGGGGCTGCAGGGTGCAGAAAATAGGACCCTGAAACCTGTGACAAGCATCAGACTAAAAATTGAAGAATCCTGGTATGCCAGTATGGACTGCAAGGTGCAGAAATCAGGACCCTGGGTGTGTTTCTATGGGGGCCATTCAACGGGGTACAAGTTGGGCAACCATCCCAAAAACATTGAAGCGTGCGCGCACCGTGCGACAACGCCCCCATAGTATGGGAACTCGGTGGGCGGGGGGCTTGGGCCTGCATCCGCCGGCGAAACGGGAGTGAAAGGGGTCACCTTCATTACCCGCATGGCATGGCCCTCCTGAGTGGGCCCTTGTGCCACTTGCGACGAGGGCTTCCTCACTCTTGCGAGAACGGAGGACAGTCAGTGAGAGGGGGAAGCGGCAGAGGATACAGCAGGGTGCAAACATGTCTCATGCACCCAAATTTTCGTATGTCGTGCGTGGGAGTTGGCCTACAACGAGACAGAGTCGTGGAATGCATCCATATCCCGGTAGGAGGCAAGGGTGGAAGGATTGGCAGCTATCTGCCCAGACCCTCGAGCCCGTAGGAAGCTGACCGACGGGAGGCGCATGTCTTTTGCGGTGTATGGCGGGGAGATGTCGCCGGCGTGTGGGGGAGAGGGCTCTGACTGGGGCGTCGGCGGAGGGGCCGCTGGCCGGGGCTGTGCCTGGGTTCGGGGAGCGCTGACCCCTTCTTGTGCGGAGTCCCTGTGAGCCTGTACCGGCACAAAGGGGTCGATGTCGTCATTGTGATTGACTTCGATCGGACAGCTTGCTGTCCTTTCCTCGCTGCTGGCTGCGGCCGTGCCGTCGTCTCCCGTCGGAGAGGCGCTCGGCGGAGGTTGCGGGCACGGCTTTGCGGACCGCGCTAACGGTGTGGCACGGCGGCGCTCCCCCGTAGGAAGCGGTCACTGTAGGTGGTTTAGTGGCATTTGGTCGTGCACGAACTGCTTAAGCAGCTTTCCACCCTCTAGAGGTCGAAAATGGGAAATTCTTGCAAAACATTTTTGATATTGTGTCCAATCACAATGATGAAATATGCTATGTAGAGCATGTTACACACCCTCCTGGTGTGTTTTTCACCCTGCTTGGGTGTGTCTGCGGGGGGGGGGGGGGCAAGGGGGCTGGTGCACAACGTGCTTGTGCAGCTCAAAAATGGAAATCACCTGGCAGAGGTTGTTAGCCCAAAGCCACATAGGCCCAAATATAGGGGAAAACGCCACATACCCCCTCTTTTGGGCGTTTTTAGGCCTATTGGCGTACCCTACCCCACAGGGTTGATTTGTTAGTTTAACTCCTTGTAACATCATTATTTTGTCCAATAAACGCATCCCCCAATGAGTTTTTGGTCCGGACCTCCCTGGGCCCCACTTGAAACCCACTTTTTGGAGCTTTTGAGGGAGAAAGGGGGGTGGTGGTGGGGGGGTAGGTCGAAAATATCCCCCCCCCCCTTCTTTTGGGTCGAAAATCATGAATCTTTTGGTTTTTTTTATTTTGAGACAAAAAGTCTACCAAGGTCCCAGCTCCATGGGGTTTGTATGGGGCGGATGGGGACGAGCGCGGATGGACCTTATGCACTTTTCAGCCATTTTTGCATTGTTGGCGGTTTTGGCGACCTCAGTGACCCCGTGCTACATACCCACTCCGAGGGGTGGGAGTGGGAATGTTTTGACAGTATATGCCGACTGGAATACAAAAGGACGTTTTTTGCAATCCCTAGCCCTGCCGAGGGCCGGTCAACCCCCGTGCCAAAGACGCAAAATGACTGATTTCCACCAATAATGGCCTAGTGAATGCGTCCATGCACAACCTGCTTATGTAGCTTTTAACATTGGACAACTAAAAAAAAAACAAAGGTTTGGAAACTCATTTTTTTGATATGGTGGTCACCTGAAATTACCATCCAAGGTATGTAAAGCATGTTTTAGGCCGTATTTACGTGTTTTTCACCTTATTTGGGTGTTGGGTGCGGGGGGGGGGGGGGGGGTTCCCAAGGGATTAGTACACAACCTGCGTGTGCATTTTCTCACCCCGGATAGCTCAAAATCGAAGTTTTGGAAACTTATTTTTTTGATATTGTGATCACCTAAAATGACCATCCGAGGTATATGTAAAGTATGTTTTAGGCCTCATTTATGTGTTTTTCACCTTAGTTGGGTATTGGGTACGTGGGGGGGGGGTCTCCCAAGGGAGTGCAAAAATGACTGAAAAGTGCAAAAACTGCATCAACGCTCGTCTCGACTCCGCCCCATACAAACCCCATGGAGTTGGGACCCGGAAAAACTCGACTCAAAATCGGGAAAAAAAAGCCAAAAGATTCATCATCTTCGACCCAAATCCCCCCCCACCCCCCACCTCCCTCAAAACCGCCAAAAAGTAGGTTTCAAGTGGGGGGGGGGGGGGTTCTGCGGGGGTCCGGACCAAAAAATCATTGGGGGATGCCTTTATCGGACAAACTAATGATTCTACAAGGGGTTAACCTAACAATTGGACCCTTTGGGGTAGGGTACGCGAATAGGCCCAAAAACGCCCCAAAACCGGGGGGTATGTGGCGTTTTCTCCTTTACATGTGTGCCTTGTTTTGATCGAACAACCTTTGCGGGGTGATTCTATTGCCTTCGGCAAGTCCACCTGGCAGAGAATCTACCCGAAGCAACACACACCCAAACTAGGGGAAAAACTACATATATACGGGCGAACACATGCTTTACATGTCTTGGATCGTCATTTTAGATGATCACAATATCAAAAAAATATGTTTCGGGAACTTCGATTTTTCAGCTGTATCGGCTGAAAAATTGCATTAGCAGCTTGTGTACCAATCCCGTCTGACGCCCCCCGCCCCACGCACCCAATACCCAACTAGGGTGAAAAACATGTGAATACGGCTTAAAACATGCTTTACATACCTTGGATGGTCATTGTAGGTGATCACACTATCAAAAAAGTAAGACCTGGGAACTTCGAGTTGTGAGTTGCCCAGGGTGAAAAGCTGCCTAAGCAAGTTGTGTACCAATCCCTTGGGAGACCCCCCGCCCAATACCCAAATAAGATGAAAAACACATAAATGAGGCCTAAAATATACTTTGCATACCTTGGATGGTCATTTTAGGTGATCACAATATCAAAAAAATGAGTTTCCAAAACTTCAATTTTTGAGCTGTCCAGGGTGAGAAAATGCATACTCAGGTTGTGTACCAATCCCTTGGGAACACCCCCCTGCACCCAATACCCAAACAAAGTCAAAACCACATAAATGAGGCCTAAAACCTGCTTTGTATACTTTAGATGGTCATTGTAGGCGATCACAGTATCAAAAAAATTAGTCCCGAAAACTTCGATTTTTGAGTTGCCCAGGGTGAAAAGCCGCATTAGCAGGTTTTGTACCAATCTAGTGAATGGGCCGGTGCACAAACTACTCATGCAGTTGCTCGCCTTGGACAACTCAAAAATTGAAGGGTTGGAAACTTATTTTTTTGATACTGTGATCACCAAAATGACCATCCAAGGTATGTAAAGCATGTTTCAGGCCGTATTTACGTGTTTTTCACCTTATTTGGGCATTGGGCAGGGGGGGGGGGGGGGGGTTCCCAAGGGATTGTTACACAACCTGCTCATGCAGCTTTTCACCTTGGACAGCTGGAAAGTCGAAGTTTTCCGGGACTGATTTTTTTGATACCATGATCACCTAAAATGACCATCCAAGGTATGTAAAGCATGTTTTGGGCTGTATTCATGTGTTTTTCACCCTATTTGGATAGTGGGCGCGGGGGAGGGGGGGGGGTCAAACGGGACTCATACACAACCCGCTTGTGCAATTGTCACCATGGGCACCTCAAAAATCGAAGTTTTGGAAACCTCTTTTTTTCATATTGTGATCACCTCAAATGACCATCCAAGATATGTGAAGCATGTTTTAGGCTGTATTTATGCAATTTTCCCCCTATTTTGGGTGTGTGTTGCTTGGAGTAGACTCTGTGCGAGGTGGACTTGCCAAAGGCAATAGAATTACCGTAACTGATTTTTTTGACACTCTGACCATCCAAATGATCGAATATCCTATGCAAAGCATGTTTTAGACCCTCTTTGTGTGTTTTTCAGGCCTCTTGTTGTGAACGTGCACGTGGTGAGGCTGCCTAGCTGAGCTACAACCTTCTTGTCTTTTACTTTGACGCTTCTGCGTCTTCCCTTTCTTTCGCCCTCGCGCCCTGAGCACGATGGGTGACCAACAGGGGGTGGCCACCCAGCTGGCTGCCCTCCGATAGCGCCCCGCGGTCCTTGCGGCCATAGGCGCGGCGCTGGCTCCCTTCCTTGCGGGCGCACCGCCCGCGACCGTTGACGAGGGGGCGGCACGCGGCCGCTCCCGCTCCAAGGGGCGTAAAGGAGACCAGGATCAGCCCCCCCCCCCCCCAACCGCGGAGCAGGCGATGATCGCCTCGCTCCAGCGCCAGATTGCGTCCCTCGGGGGCGTGATCAACACCCTCCGCCGCGAGCTGGCAGAGTCGCGGGGCGAACCAGCCCCGGCACGCCCCATTGCGGCCACTGCGGCCCCGGCTGCATCGACGAAGGCGGCAGCAAAGGCCAAGACCGCGACGACTACCAAGACTGCAACTGCCAGCAAGGCGGCTGCCTCCACATCCAAGGCGGCCACTACCTGGCAACTGGCAGGACGGGACCCCAACCGGCGTCCCAAGAGCACCCAGGCGAAGCCAGCAGCAGCTGGTCCCCAGAGTCCCCCCCCCCCCCCGCTCCCTAGTCCCCATGCGTGTGGACTGGCACCGGCTCTGGCCAGCGGAGCCTGGAGCACCGCAACGGGTGTCTCTGTCGATCGGGACATCTTCCCGTCCACCCCTTCGCCTCCTCGCAGCCCTCTTGGGCCCGGGATTGGTACACAACCTGCTCATGCAGCTTTTCACCTTGGACAGCTAGAAAGTCGAAGTTTTCCGGGACTGATTTTTTTGATACCATGATCACCTAAAATGACCATCCAAGGTATGTAAAGCATGTTTTGGGCTGTATTCATGTGTTTTTCACCCTATTTGGATAGTGGGCGCGGGGGAGGGGGGGGATCAAACGGGACTCATACACAACCCGCTTGTGCAATTGTCACCATGGGCACCTCAAAAATCGAAGTTTTGGAAACCTCTTTTTTTCATATTGTGATCACCTAATATGACCATCCATGGGTAGTAGTTGGCTTGCCAATGGAATGCATAGGCGCAAAGGGATGAATGCAAAATTGGTAATGCATTTGCAAATTCATGCAACGGTGCCACGACTGAACTTCATTGGGATTTCATAGAAGATTTCAAAATTCAGGTTCGAATTTGAATTCGGAGGGGTCCACGAATTTGTGCGAATTCGGGGCCAATTCAAATTCGAGCGAAGTCATGCGAATTTGAGCCCCCGTCCCGAGGGCAAGGCCTGGACAGGGTCAGAGCCAGGGCCACTGCTAGGGCGGGGCCAAGGTCACGGCTGGAGCCAGGGCATGGCCGGAGACGAGGCTCTAGGCGTGGTAAGTGTAGAGGTAGGGTCATAGTTTGCAGAGCAGTGGTGCTTAGTGTGCTTTTGTTGCGCATGATCTAGCTCGGCCCTACAGTATAGGGTTGTGCAAGTACATGCCCTCTTTGGTGCCCCTGGTGCTGCATATTCAAGCCTTCCACTGTTGAGATTCCTGAAAATTTGGTGTGTTTGGTCCCAGGGTGGGCTTTCGGTGGCTTACGTGCACCACTATGATGCTTGTGGTGCCTCATTTCCCATCATCCAAGGGGTTTTCTACAAACGATGGATCTCGATTGGACTGTTGTGGCGACGGGCGCTGCTGTCGTTGGTGGCCTCGCAATGGTTGCTGCCATGAATTCTGGACCTCCGGGCGTGAAAGTGCCTGAGTCATATTCCTACATTGTCCCTGGCACCGAAGACGTTTCACAAGGTCTGGGTTCCATTTATAGATCTGTTCTGTGCAAAAACGAGTTGATGGAGAAACTCTCAACTGGGCAAGAAACTGGATACGAGGTGCGGTGCGGAGCTTGTTGCTTTTGTGTGGAAGCTGTTGTTGCACACTAATCTAGACTAACCTGGTTAGAAGACTTGAGTGAATGACCAATGTAGCGATTGGCAGTATTCACAAAACACTGTATTGGTGAAGTGCATGGCTCTGGTTGAAAACAGTCTGGGTAACCACCATGGTGCTGGTAGACGAAAGTTAGTGGAAGAGATACGCGAGAGCAGCAAGGAACATTTGATGCCGCTTCCCTCTTTGGACCCAGCCAGGGTTTGTGCATGCAGTCGCCAAAATATGCATGTCCTGAAGAACTAGGGTCAACTCCTAGTTTATGCATTGCTGGCTCTTACAACACCAGAACTGTGGTTGGATCCACCATGTGACATCAACACCAACTCTGATGCACCTATGCTTTTTGAGAAGCGTTTGGATGTTTGCTTCAAATCGTTGCATGTGTCCCCCACAGCATATGGGCCATGGGAACGTGCACCCAAGGATATGGCCCCTCAATTTGTGGACAATGGTGCTCGGGCTCCCTTCTTCTTGTCACTACGAAGGTTTGATGCTTCTGTGGAGTTTGAAGCCCCAACATGAGAACAGGAATCTTTTGCTGCACAAGCATGCAAACTTGAAGTCGTAATACAACCGCATATTTTCACAGTTTCAGGGGCGCTGCAAATTCCAAAGCGCAGATTGTATGTTTGTTTTGCATGGGACAAGTAGGAACGCAACAGTCTTCAGGAGGTTGCTGGACTGCTTGGCCCACTCCACCTCAGAGATTTATTTTTCTATGTACTGGTATGCCACTGCGCAAAGGGTATGAACCGGATGATGGTGATGCGAGGTGAGTGGAGGTGTAAGGTCAGGTGAGTCTATGGCGTGCAGAATAATCCAAGTTCTGTCCGATTTGTAACAAGGGCTGTGAACTCCATTAACTGCACCGCAGGTCTTCCAAAAGGGGGTGCAAACTGCCGGGGATGGCGATTGCATGGGACGCCGGCAGGTCACCATGCTGGATGGCAAGCCTGTGGCAGGCCCATTTGTATACGAGTCCTACAACACGGTCAACCAGCGCATCATTAAGTTCTCAAGCGGCCTTGTTGTGTTGGGGCTAATCCCCCACACCCCAGGTATTGAAACAAGTGCAGGTTGCTGGAGAAGTGGTTTGTGTTGTGGCAGGCTCCAGGGAGGGCACTAGGATGTTTACTGTTTTGGTGCATGGCACCTCCGCTCAGTGTTCTTCACAAAGGTCAGAAGTGCGCGCTGGTGGATCCGCGGATCCGGAGACCTCTTTGTGGGCCATGCACTTCAAAGCCATCCGTCCAATGATGCGTTCCACTGTGTTGCACTTCCAGATGAGGTCAGATGTTTGCGAGAATTTTGGACAGTCCCTGTGGGTTTCAGACGTTGTAGCGGTTTGTTATGGTTGATGACGGGGTTTCAATTTCTGTGGAGATTAAAAGGTCGTAGAGGATTGTTGAGATCATGTTGTTGGGAGTTGTGTCACAGCTTGTGGGCAGTCTGCGTCACTTCCTGACGGTCAATCAGGGTTGCAGAGGCTGGGTCAGGGTTGTGGAGCATTGTGGTCATTTTAGGAGGATTGTGGAGGATCAATGAAGGTTGGGCAGCGTTTTAGGTGCAGAGGGCTGTGGACCATCAGTGAGACTTGATGGAGGGTCGGAGTGGGTTGTTGAAAATCAATAGGAGTTGTACAGGGCTGCTGCGCGTGGCCAAGGGTTGCAAATAAAAGCATTTTCAGTATTGTTGTATGGTTCGAGGGTTGTTGAGGGGAGGCTGTCGAGGGGGCGTTGCGAGAGGGTTGTGGGAAAGGATGATTTCCTTTGATGAACGGACGGCAGCACCATACAATTTGGAACGGGACATCAATTTGTTGGTAGACGGTGTGCAGAACGTTGCTCGTTGGTGCTGGTGCCAGCAGCACTCTGGGACCTGCTGGTCCTCTCCCCATATTCAACAGCCATGCCTGTCATTGGATTTCTGTCAACCAGCACCCAAGCAGCCAAATGTCAGTCATGTGCCTGCCAGCAATTGCCAATTGCCCAACATTTCTCACAGTCTTCCTGTCAACTGTGGTGCTGGTCCAGGAGACCCCCTGTTCCAAGGACCCATACCCAACACACAAGTTGCAGGTCAAACAGACTCTACCTGCGCTCCAAGTGTGAAAAAATGGACCCATACTGAAAAAACTGAGTGTGTATTACAGGCCTCAGCCAAAGTTGCTCTGATACTCAGGTTCAGATGGTACTGGGCCTATGCGGCTGCTGGCTCTGTACATGAAAAACCGCCCTGAGTGGATTATTGCAGAGCAGGCTTGCTTTCGGTACAGCGCCTCCACTGTACCCATGTATGACACACTGGGCGCTGACACCGTGGAGATGATATTGAATGAGACAGAGCTGGCCACAGTGTTGTGCACACCAGCAGAGATCAAGTCTCTGCTGAAAGTCAAAGATATGTGCCCCAGCCTGAAGAATATCATCTATGTGGATGAGGTGCTGCTGCTTCTTGCCATCAAAGCGCTTACCATCATTGCTCCCATTTCCTCTATGGTTTTGGTGCCGCACTCCCGCCATAATGCCACAACAGCTGCCTCTGCATCACAGAACAGAACAGACTTGCTGCTGCAAAGGTTTTTTGTCCTTGAGTTCCCTCAGATTCATGGAATTTCACTCACAGTCAATGTTGCAGAAGGATCACTGTGAGTTTATTTGCCACACAGGCACTCTTACTCGCCCCCACCCGTCTACACGCACCCAGCACCGACCCACGTGCACACATCCACACAAAGGCCGAACTCGACATACTTGAATCGGGATTGTTGGTGCACGGGGCAATTTTTTAGGCCTAGACGCCCCCGACCGATGCCATCTCAAGGACTATCTACAATTTCCCGTCCTTGTGCCTTGGGGATCCCAATACGGCAGCAGTTATGTGAGCCCTCCCCATTTTGGCGAAGCCGATGCAGCAGGGGTTATGCATCTTGCCATATCCCATAAAGGGGGGGGGGGGGGCAGACCTACCTCCAAATGCCAAATTGTGTAAAGTGCAATACTGACCGATGACTCATTCATCATGCCCTAGGCATCAAAGTGGCTCCATAAACACTGCCGTAGCAAGACCCGTTCGCTCACATGTGTGGACCACTGCTCATGAAACCAACACGGCTACCATGCAAGATGATGTTGGGGATGTGGGTGATGTGGGTGCTTTGTGCTGTGAAAAGAGCATGCCACTACACTTTGTGGTGAAAGTACAGAAAATAGTTGTGCTGAATGTATTGACCCACCCTATTTTGGGTACAAAAACTGTGTATGAAGCACAATAAGTATCAAACATGTTGCGCAATTCGAATTGGCAGATTTGGTGTAACTTGAGTTATGGCCGAAAGAAGCCCCGTAAAATCATAGGTGGTACAGCTCATATGGGCTCCATCCCGTGGGCCCCGGCACTGCATGCAGTGCATGGGCA
Organism: Eutreptiella sp. 'Long Island Sound 2002'; assembly: GCA_964036045.1. NCBI lineage: Eukaryota > Euglenozoa > Euglenophyceae > Eutreptiales > Eutreptiaceae > Eutreptiella > Eutreptiella sp. 'Long Island Sound 2002'. The sequence goes on along the minus strand of OZ038381.1, from coordinate 33,945,485 downwards.
CACGGGTGTGACTAATTTCGTCCACTCCGTTTCCGGCTTCAATTGTAGCGCCATGTTGATGGCCTTTCGCAATTGTTTGCCCATGTTTTCCGCGTCACCAATGGTATGATGCCGCCTAGCTTGTGCATAGGCCACCTTGATACCTTGCACTTCGCAATATCCTCTCCACCAATCACCGATGAACCGTGGTCCACAGTCGCATCGAATGTCTGCTGGTACCCGGAACCGGTCACTCACATTCCTGGCGAAGAGCCGGAATGCTCTCTCCGCCGTGAATCCCACTGAATCGTGCCGGCACATAGTGGTGGTAGTCCATGTAGGCAGGGGGTGTGAGTTGTGGGTACCAGCAATGTGCATGGGCAGTGGGTGTGGGCAAGCGGTTGTGGATTGTGAAGCAGACAGTGGGTGCTAGCAATGCATGCTAGCATTGGGTGTGAGTGATTCAGTCAAGGGATGTTGGTGAGGAGCGTAGTTAGAGGATGTTACACCCATTGCCAGCCGCCATGACCACCCCTCCTATCCGTTCCTGCTGCTAGCACCCCTTGCCTGCGCCAATTGTCCATGCATAGTAGATACTAGATGCAATCAATGCTGCCTACCCCACCATGTGCACTAGATGCACCCACCTATTCTTTGTGTGCACTACTATCACCATGCATTCCAGCACCCTAAGGTGGCGACTGCACCTAATTTGAGCCAACAATCAGGCCCTTGCTACAAAAGGTTGGGCAGGCCGAGAGGTGGGACATGCCCATGTCATAGGCCCAAAATGTGTTTAATAAGCAACCCCTACCTAGCCACAACGCTGGAGCGATCTAACGAAAAGTTGTGGGAGAGCTACCGCCTGCCGGCCAACTAGGTTCACAAACTTCCACAAGAAAAGGGCATATCAAGGGTCTAGGATACTGGTGATGAAGCTGTCTTTGACCAAGGTGGCCGTGGCTGTTGGTGTGGTGTGTGTTGGTGTGGTGCAGCATAGGTAGGAGACGTGCACCAATAAAACGTCATCCGAGTACTGGACTAACTGGATGTCTTAGCATGGAGGTAGGCTACGAGATAAATGCCAAGTATTGCTTGCAAATAGCCAAGCTATATTGCCAAGTGAAGGGTGGCCTTTTGCGTCAGATGGGCGGCTAAGAAACGGAGGGTCAAAAATGGAAGCAGCTTTGGGCCTCGGTTGGCAAGGGGAAAAACCAAAAGGTGGTTTTTGCATCTATGCTGGTGAACCTGTGTTTGTCACCACAAACACTGTTTGCCGTTTTGCTTCGGGGTCTTTCTGATTTTATTTGTCCAATATTCACACGATCCCGTGCTAAGGCATGCGCTGACCCTACCGGGACATCTCTTGGTGACGCCCAACCGACGACCCCGTCCAACGTTCCGGACAATGCCTCCCCGGACGAACTCACCGCCCTCCTCGACCGCCAGCGTCTTGAAACGGAGGGCCTCCGAGCTCGGCTGGAAGCGTAGAGGATAGCCGACCGGGCCGCGGTCCCCGACCTCCACAACGCCGCCCTCATCAAATTCCACGGGAGGTCTCACCTTCCACTTTGGATGCGGGATGCCTCTGGCGCCCTACCGCAGTTTGTTGCGCAGGTTCCGCAGCCCCATCGCCCAGCGGACGAGGGTGGATCGGTGGGGGCCCAGGTGTCGCCGGGCGAGGCCTTGGCTTATTGCTTGTGGGCCAATATGCTCCAGAGCCACTAGGTGTACAATAGCTAGTACAATGCCCAGGAGCAAAGCGCCCGGGCCTGAGATACCCTCGACAAGTTGCAGTGGGAACGAGCTGCACAGCAAGGAGGTGCCGAGTTCGTTTACAAGGGAGTCAAATTCACTACCCAAGAAGGAGGCCTGAAGTGGGTGGCCAGCAATGGGAACCATATCCCCGTCGTAGCCACACCGTCGGGGGAATGCTGTCGGTGCACCGACCTGCGCAAGCCTGAGGCGGACATGAGGCATTGGCACTTCCATTGCCCCTATTGGAGTTGAATGTTCCCCAGGGGCCACCCGGTCTGGCCCAAATCGCCGCCCGCGCTCAGCTGGCGTGCCCACATGCCGATTTACGGGATGCAAATCCCCTGGATGTGGGTGCCCAGGGGTCTGAGCCAATTTGGGGGCCAAAGGCGGGGTCGTACCGCGAGGCCCGTGCCATTTGGGATGCAGCAGGAAGAGCGGGTGGGGATGGGTCCTTGCGGGCGCAGGCTGTCGTGGATTGGCGGCCCAGCACCGGGCTCGCTACCGGTCGGCCATCACACAGCTGGTCGAGACGGAGGATCGCTTCCCAGGATTCGGGGTCCAAGGCATTCTAGCCTAGTGCCTAGCGGAGCGAGCGGCAGTCTGCCAATCCGCGTCGGGCAGGCGGGGCATTTTTGCCGCCGTTTGGACCCTCGAGGACCCGCGGGTCCTGCCGCCTTGTGTCCTCCCGCCGCACCGCCGCATCGTGGGCGGAGGGACCAAGGCCAAAGCCCAAGACTACTCCACACCCCCATGCTTGTATTTCATCTAGGGGCGTGGCTAAAACCTCCCGCCAGAAACTCATCGCGGCCCTCGCTATCTTGTCTTGGGTTTGCTTTCTGCGGGTGGGTGAGACGGCCGCTATCCACCCCTGCGATGTCGCAAAGGCGGTCCTCACTTTCTTCCGCAACAAGCCCAAGCAGCAGGGTTGGCACCGGAGACCGCTGGCCAAGTACCCGGGTGTGTGGGCGCATTAGCCAAGTACCCGGGTGTGTGGGCGCAGTGGCTTTATGACTATGCGGTTGCCCACTGCATGCCGTGGCACGCCCCTTTCGTCGAGGGCGGGGACGGTGCCATTGAGAGAGCTTTGGCGGACTTGCTCAAGGGGTCCCTCCGGAAAGAGTTCACGTGGCATTTTTTCTGGCGAGGCGATGCCGGGGCGGCCTGGGGCCACAAACCCAACCCCGCTTTCTTTAAGTGGTGGGGCGGGTGGTCCGACACGCCCATGGCCATGCGCTATGCGACGGCCTTCGCCGACGCGGAGGTCCTCGCCCTCCTACAGCTCCCTTGGCCGAGTCCGAGGACGAGGGTGGGCAGTTGTGCAGCTGCATTCCCGTGTGGGGCACGGCCATTTTCGGTGTGGAGGCCGTCGTGGGAGACGATGGGTTTTTGGCTCCGGTCCATCTTCCTTCTTGTCCGCCTGAGCTTCGCCCGTCTGCTGGCGTGGGTGAGCCGGATGCGGACCGCGATGGCCCTTGGAGTGTTGGGGATATTAGCAGACCGATTATGCTTCCGGTTCCAAGAGCGAGGTGGGCAGTGGATCCTCCGGCTCGCGGGTCGAAATCATCGAGCCTCCTACCAGCGGGGCGGCCGCATTCGGTGTCCGGACCGCCTTTACCGTCGCGTCCGGAGGGCAACCGGGGACCCGTAAGCGCAGGCCCGCGTCCCATGTGCCCAGGACCGAAGCGGGTTGTTCCTGTGGGCGTCCTCAGTGCCAGCCAAAGAGGGGGGTAGGATAGCTTGACGGTGGGAGTGGAGAGTAAGGCCGCTGCGCCAAACCCCACACTCCAACGCTGTGTTGTGCGCACCCGCCCCCGACCGGTTGAAGGTGGGGTAGGACCACCGGCCAAACGCCACCGTGCCGGGCAAGATCCGTCTAAGAGCCATGCGGATCCGGCGGCGGGGCCTTCGGGGAAATTCCGGGGCAAGGAGCGCCGAATCCCCTGAGCCCACCTCTCATTTGTATGTTTCTGGTGAGTGCAGTCCGCCTTCAGCAGGGCGCCTTCCCCCCTTCCCCCCTCAGATGACCAGCTGGAATCCCCGGTGGGGGCCGACCGAGACGGGGCCCCGTCAGCTGCTCGGCGACCTAGGCGTGGGAGTGGGGTGTGTCTCCACGCTCTTTGCCCTCAATTGCACCCACGACTGCAGGGGTTGCTGAGCGCTGCCGTAGACCCCGTGAGTGAGGTTCCCATCCCCCCGGAGCCCCCCCCCCCCCCTGCCTTTTGCCCAGTTCATGCTGGCGTTGGAGCCTCACGTTCAGTGGCTGGCACAGCGGTTGGCCTGCTCCTAGCAGGACCTCCTGCGTCGCCTCCATTTGTTGATCTCACGTCTTTTTTCCACGGTGGAGGACTGGCGGTTGCGGTGGGCGATGGCGGTGTGGCTTTCCGCATTGGGTGAGTTGCGTGAGGAGATTTGGGACTCCATGCTGCATCTAACTACCTCCCCAGTACCAGTGTTGATGCGTACTGATCGGGACCTTGCGGCACGGGGCTTGGGCACTTTGGGCGCGTACCACATCCCGGAGGAACTTTGGGATCCAGTCGTCCCTCCCAATTTTGTCAATTTGTGCGAAATTATGATGTGGAGGGTGATACCAATGGCGGGGCGTGGCGCATTGGGCCGGGAGTTGACGCTATTGCCGCGACCTTGCGGTAGGCGGGTGTCTTGAGCCCCACCTTGTACCCGCCGTCCATTTTCCCATTTATTATACCCCAAAGTAGTGCCAAGGTTAGCCTCATCTTGTCGTGCGTCGGCATGAATGACGTGAGCGGCAAGCCGCCGAGTTTTCAGTTGCCCCCTTGGGAAAAGACAGCCTGTTTCCCGGCGCAGGCTGAGCCCGATACCTAGTACTATGCCACACATGTCGATTTGTGAAATGCATTTTGGTCTTTTGTGCTGCCGGCCAAAGCCCACGGGTCGTTTCGTTTTAGGAAACAGGCGGGCGGCTGCGTTTATTCTTTGGACCATTTGCCTTTCGGCCTGAGGGAGTTGTCTTGTTACACTACTTGGATGATTTCCTCTTGGTTAGTGCCGATGTGGGCCTGCTGCGAACTGTGACCGGACGCGTGGCGGAGGAGTTAAAGCGTTGTGGTTTCATAGTTTGCCCCAAGTCCACTTTGAGCCCGGTGGCTGGCATTTTCTTTTTGGGTAAGTGGCTAGATTTGGCGGAGCACACCATCACATCACTGCCCATGGCTTTTCTCCCAATGTTGGTGGATTGGTTGCGGGTGGCGGTGCGTACAACCAAACATAGTCGGCTCACAGGTAAACTAGTGGGTTTCCTGCAGTGGCATGTGCAACCCAAGCTGGGTATGGGGCCGTTGTTTGCAAGGGCTTATTGTTGGATGCGGTGGGGTGTGCATGACTAGGCGATCCCGTTGCGTGTCCTGCAGGCGTTAGCCACAACCATGGCTCTGTGGGCGGAGCCGTGGACACCGCCTGCGGCCCCCATTTGCCGCCACCTCAAAGGATCGGAGAGTCACAGTTCTATGGAGTAATGGCACGGGTAGAGCAAGTGGCATGGTACAAGTGGGGTTGGTAAATGCGGTTGCCGGAGGCATGCGCCTTTATCGGGTCGTTCACACTGGCATGAGACTTCAGTGGGGAGTTGGAGGATGCAGGAGTGAGACCGTCGCGTTTTTTTTTGTTGTGTGGTCCCTCTCCAAGCTCCTGATTCTGTCGCACGCATGCATTAGCCAGACTGTAAAGGGTGTCGCCGCATCCCCAAGCCGGCAGCCGCCTTAGCAGCGCCAGCTTTCGTCCACCCCGTGGCCACGGTCGCTGATTTTCGGTTCACCAATTTGCTTTTGCGGCGGTGGTGGGTTGTGGCGTGCGCCGCGTATCGTGATCCGCAACACCATGCGCAATGGGCGCGTACCGTTTGCTTGCTAGGGCCCTTGGAGACAGTCGCCACCGGTGCAGTTCGCATGCAGGACGTCTTTGCGGGTGCGTGGGACGGGTTGCGGCACACGCCGGGGCAGCAGTTTTCCTTGGACACCACCCCGGGTTGCGGCACACGCCGGGGTAGCAGTTTTCCTTGGACGACACCCCGGTGTGGATCATGTCTGTTCCGACCGCCGCTGGGCCGCCGGATTTTGGTGTGAAGGGGGCGACACTGCACACTGCAGAGCGCTTTGAAGTAGCGTTATCCGTTGACGGAAACGCTTTGCGCAGAGCCCAATGCCCCACGGAGCATTAGTCAATCCGCCCTCAGTTTTGGGGCCGGTGGATCGAGCCCCTGTGGGGGCTGGCACCGATCCGGTGTTACCCCCACGGGGACTTCTGGCTACTGCTCCCCCCAACTTGGGAGGCTAACCCTCACCGGCGAATGGTGATCTTCGAGGGTGAGGTGGCAGGGGCAGGTCACGCCGTTGGCATGACGTACACGGTGCGCATCTATGATAATGATCCGCAGTGCCCCAATCCTGTGTTGCACCGCACTGTGCACAGCCTGTTGCAGGAGCTTAAGCAGCTGTTACCCAAGGCAACTGCTGTGTGGCGGGTGGTGGTTCCCAGCCGCTCCGTGATCATTGCATGTGAGCGGGAGCCGGATGTGCTGTGAAGGGTTCCTCTGACCCACTGGCATCTCTAGCCAGCAGTCCACCGTACCTGGCGCCGGTCCCGCGACTTGGTTGGGGGTTGGGAGGAGGGCGCGCCACCGAGGCTTTTGCCGCCGCCACTATGAGCTTTGAACGAGTAAGCCGCACCTCGGATGGTTGGTGGGTGCTGGGGGAGAGTGTCTCCACGCTCGCCGCCCTACTGGCGCCCCCCGGCGACCATTGTATCCGGATGGGGGTGTGAGCAGCCAGTGAGTGCGGGGAGACGTGGCAAATGTGCTTGCAGATAGCTATACGATTCTTCTATAATGTTTTGTTGGCATGCAGAGCCAAGGGCGATCCCCCCTCTGGGTGGTGATTGAGACGGGGGGGGGGGGGGTTGAATATTAAGCGAAGCGTTCAGTGAGCCAGAGTCTTGGTGCTTTGTTTGCTGTGGGTAAACCTGTGTTTGTCACCACAAACACCGTTTACCGTTTAGCTTCAAGGTCTTTCTAATTTTATTGTCAAGCCCTTCCCGCCCACCCATGGCTTGAGCTCCCCACCCCAATTTGTGTTGACACTCAGTTTTGTAGGGGTTCGTGTCTTTGTGAACATTGTTACTTTATATTCAGTTACGACTTGCATTTCTTATTGTACAATCTATGATTCAGGCATGGGAGGTGGTTGTGTGCCCTTCGGGATGCCATCAGCAGCCGCGGTCGCCAGCTGCGTGGCGATGGGGTGTGTTCTGTGGGTTGGTGAGTCCGGGCGTGAGAGCGGCGCAAGCCCAGTGAGCCTGGTATATTGTACACTGTATTTGGGATTGTTCACTTTTGAACGGCCGAAGCGTTCAGTTAGCCGACGCGTTCATCCAGCCAAAGTCTTGGTGCTTCATTTGCTGTGGGTAAACAACTGTTGGACCGGCGTGAAATGAAAGACAAGGCTTCACACAAGGCTTCCTAGGACGTCTAAGAAAGTACAACATAGTCGCTTTCTATGCAAACACAAGTTCGTACATTAAACTCATCTTTTCCCAATATTTCGGAATATTGAAGGCCAACTTGAACAAGGTGGCTCTTTATGCACGTTACCAAGTTGACCAAAAGTCATCAGTGCATCTATTTTTAAAGACCCAAAATATCTCTCTTTTTGGGGTTTTCTTACTCTTGTCCATGTGGCACACTTTCCACAAATAGCGGTTGTTCACCACAATGTTGGTTTACATTGCCAACCAAACACGTAAAGTACCTATGAAATTTTGACATTGGGAAGAAGAACATGCTTACCTAGAAACGTAGGAAAGTGACTAGTTGACCATGTACAATTTTTGTCTTGTTACTTGTAGCTTCACACGGGCAAGGTGCGTCCCCAAAAGGGACACTATAGGAGGTGAGACTTGGGTTTAGACTGTCCCATCTGTGTAGCAGTCGCTACCACGGCCTTGGTTGAAAACCCGGGGCCAGTCTATTCTCATGTCAAGGTGTCTCGTTCTTCTTGGGGGCTACTACACACACCTAGCGCCGGAATAAGAAGAAGAACATGCTATAGCATCTTTTGGAATCCCAATTGATGAAAGCATGTAGATGTGGCATTTTACGTTCCATGTCTTTTGAGAAAGCAAAAAAAAAGAGCACCAAAGAATAATATCCAAGTGACAACAAGGTTGCAAATTGAATGTTGTGAACAAACATGACAAATAAGTGCATTCCATGTATCTTACAAACCTAGATTGGGGAAAACAGGCAAAACCACCCTTCATTAATGAAGACCTTGAACAAAAAAATGTGTTGCAATTTTTTTTTGGAAAAGATTATTTTTGACGGTTCCACTGATGTGTTCTTACACATAGTGCCACACTTGGGTCAAATGAGTTTACTTCAAAACGTAAGCCTCCCCGCTGTGTGTTTTGTTGCCGTTTTGTCTGTCTTTTCTATGTGTGTGAATTTTGTTTCGTTCTATCTTGGCGTGCGATGTTGAGCTCCTTGTATATGATGATTCATGTGTTCCTCGTGAACACATGGTTATTCCCGAGGTCCGAAGAAAATAAGTTGTTGCACCATTTACTCGTCATGTGTATGATATTGTCCATACCTAGTATGGCATATAGAGATAGTGCAGTTTGCAGTTGCACCATGGCATGTCGCATGCAGTGTTGCTGGCGGCATGCATGATCAGTGGCCGGTGTTGCCTTCTCCCCAACCTCTGATGGTAGATCATGAACACTTCCCGCATGTGAACCCTGGTCAAACCCACCACTAACTTTTCATAGCAATCCCAATTTAACCGACAACCTATGGCTCATTAGCCGTGAATTTTACCATTAGGTGACCGCTGTCCTCGGGTGTTATGGCGCACCATCTGTGTATCTAATATCCTCAAAATGAATAAGGGGTATCACCAAGGGGTATGGTGTATGGCTGTTAAATCATAGGTTGTGGAATCCATTCTTGCATGTGTCATCTTCGCCGCTAGGGGGCGCGCGGCATCTCCCTTTAGGCACTTGACGCACTATGCTACGTACTCCTCCTCTAGCACCTTGGTGCAGCACATAGTTTCCTAAGTAATCAATCCCATGTTTTCAACTCAAGGTGCTCCCGAAAGCTTTCATTTTCACTGGGTTGGAGTTTCATTCATTATGAAGGCTGCGAGCACCCTCAACAACCATCCCCCTCCTTTTGAGATTGCTCCTAAAAGGAGCACCCTACAGTAGCCAGCAAACCGCATTTATTGGGTAAGGGAATATGAGCATTTTCCAAATTTCATAGGGAGTTTTTTTTAATTTTGTCATTTTTTCCTTTTGCAATCCCCCAAGGAAAAAACACTGTCACTACCCTTTTCAGTTGGTGGAGGCCTTATCGAACCTCTTGTGCCCATGTTTTGGGTAGCAGATGTTTTTTTGGAACCCATTTGCAGTATTGTTTGTAGGCACATTCTGGGTGGGTGGGGGGCAATGATCAACGTACAAGTTTTACATAGCAAACAACCTTATGACCCTGCTTGAAATGATGCTTGTAGAGAGCATCATGAGTCGAGCATGGAGTGTTTATTGGTTACAAAAGTACATGGTTGTGTATGGAAGGAGTAAGGAGGAAGGAGTTCAACGTGCAGTGTGTGGTGCTTGCAGGGAGACCACTGACGCCTTGCAAGCAAAGACTACCCTGCATCATTACGTTGGTATGTAGCATGCACAAACTTGTTGTCAAGTGTTATGTTGTGAAAGCCCAACTGGTACACCAACGAAGGCCTACCGTGCCCTGCAACCCATGCTCCTGTTGATCTGTGTGTGAATGCATACCGTGTGTGTGATACCCAATATGTTTGAAAGCGTAGCAAAGCATTTGCTACCATACATTGTTACTCTACAGCTCTGTTTGCACTGGAGCAATGGTTGGATGCACACTGTTGCATCTTTGTGGATGCGTCCTCTCCGCACGACACAAGGCATGCACCTATGTACAGCACATATGCCACCTACCGCACTTTGCAGCCCCACATAGTCATGCTCCACAGCCTGCGCAAGGGCTTTCCACTGAGGTGAGCCCACTGAAGTGCACAGAGGTGTTCTCCCCTCCCTTCACAAAAGTCAGTACAAAAAGACAGCCCCACCTCATGGGTCAGTGGGTGGGTGGGTGGGTGGGTGGGTGGGTTGTTTTCCTTACATCTAACACCAATGAAACGAATAATTAAGAACAGGGATATATGCATGAGTCAATTCCGATTTTTAGCAAACCTCAGTTTCTCCCCTGACAAAAGCAATTCCAAATACATCATAGCCAAAGTCCTCATACAGATGTCCCCAAGAGTGGGTTTTTGATTCCCACCAGAAGTAATCATCCAATGCCATTTGACGGAATCACAAAGCACAGCAAAACTAAAACCAGCTTCTATGAGTGCAAAAAATACCAAACACCCTACAATCGAAGGAAAGCAAGTCTTTTGGTGGCCAGAGTTGCCACCTTCTGCAAGACAGCCAAACCCAGCACACCCATATACTGCACACATTCCCCCTACTGAACCATCTGATCATATATCCGCCATGCTCTGTCATTCGCCGGCCGGCTATCACCTCCACACGCCGACTGCACCCTGCTCAAGGGGTCTGCTGGCTGCAGTTCCCTGCTGCGTCACCCATCCTGCTCCCATTCTGGCCAGCCACAACAAGCTGGGAAGATGGAGAGGGGCAGGGGCGGATACACATATGTGGCCGTCTGTGGTGTGCTGAGATGCTGTGCTGGTTCTGGATAGGGATCCTTGTCAGTAGGACAAGGTATAACAGCCCTGGGCTAAAGGGGGAAGGGGTGGGGCATGCATTAATTCACCGCGAGGTTCAACTAATCTGCAGCACACTATTTGTTCATTTCATGTCCAAGCTCCAACTGCCAAGCAATCTCTGCCCCTGAACAATTGGCCTCCTGTGTACAGGTCAGCGCTGGTCTGTCCTACCCTGTAAACCAGCAGTGGTGAGCTTGGCACTGGTGAGCTTGGTACGGCTTTTGTTTCCATGCCTTCCAGAGGAGAGGTTCAGCCCAGAGTATTCACTGACAATCATTAGATGGGGTTCTGCTGCAGAGGAAGAAAGACAGAGAGATAGAGAGCAACTTATGGGCGCTGGAGAAGGCTCTTGTGCCACAATGCTGATCTTGTGGGGAGAAACAAATTCAGCTGGCAACCTCTGGTGCCACCACGTTGTGTTGGCACCAGTGCTGCATTGTGCAGAGTTTAGACATATGGTGGACTGAAAGCATCGGCATGGGCTGCACGTGCCAGGGTACCATGGTTGTAGTGGCATTTGGTTCAAGGAACTGGACGATTTGGGCATTCAAACATTGCTGCTGGGCAGAGCTGAGATATGTCAGAGCGAACGATGTTTAAGTGTTGATTATCCTTCTGGTGCCACACACCAAATTTGGATCACTGCAAATCCAGCACCACAAGTCGAAAAATGTGGAAATCGCTTCATCAAAGCGCATGCATTGCTCACAAAACCCAAGCAACCCTTTCATGAGCCCTGGTATGGAACTGGAGTGGTGGATGTCTGGGTTGATACGCCTTGCCTGATACGCTGCTGACCTGGCTGACAAACGCTTTGCGCATGAGGTAGTCTGTCTGCTTTAACAATGCTCAGATGCAGTGTGTGCACTTTTTGCGGGGAATGGGATGTTGGGTCTGTTCTGCAAGTGCAGATCTGCAAGAGATAGGCAAAACTCCAATGTTGGGTTTGCTTCCACAAGGTGCCAAATGAAGTTAAGGCCGAAGTTGAAGCCGCCGGTCTCAAATTATTGAGTTTTGCGGAAGTTGAAGAAGCTGGGGCTTCACAGCCAGTGGATCCCCAGCCTCCAAAGCCCGACGATATTGCCACTTTCTGCTATACAAGTGGCACCACCGGGAAGAGCAAGGGTGCGTTGCTGTCCCACAGAAACATGGTTTCCGTGATCGCTTCGGTGGATTTCTCCATGACACCGTATGACATTGTCATTGGTATGCTTGCCCGATTGGTGTGGGTTGCGAGCAGATCCTGGGTTTTAAGGGTCTGTAGTGAAACCTAGTAAAAAAAATTTTTTTTAAAAAAAAAATTTTTTACTGGGTAACAGTTTACTAGGTTCACTGGTTTTTTACTAGGTATTGGGAACCTAGTAAAAAAAAGTTTTTTTTTAACTAGGTTTCAAAACCTAGCAAAAAAAAAGTTTTTGTTTTTGCTAGGTTTCGGACACAAGTGGGCCACTTCTGATTCTGCCCCCCGCTCTGAAGCGGAGGGGACTCCCGAGGCGGCATGGGTTGCGTAGCCACCTTGCCCACAAGTGGGCCACTTCTGCTTCTGCCCCCCGCTCTGAAGCGGAGGGGACTCCCGAGGCGGCAGGGGTTACGTAGCCACCTTGCCCACAAGTGGGCCACTTCTGATTCTGCCCCCCGCTCTGAAGCGGAGGGGATCCCCGAGGCGGCCACGGCAGGGGTTACGTAGCCACCTTGCCCACAAGTGGGCCAATTCTGATTCTGCCCCCCGCTCTGAAGCGGAGGGGATCCCCGAGGCGGCAGGGGTTACGTAGCCACCTTGCCCGCTCGGACCGCTCCACCCGGGAAGAAGTGCACGCAGCCATCCGGGACGTGCATCTCAGTTGGAGCACACCCGTTTTCAAAGCCGGTTGGGTCGCGTTAAGTGACTATTATGCGGCAACTCCCCATTATTTGAAGCATGCCCAAAAAGAATATATCGACAAACGCCAACCCTGTGCCGCATGTGGGCCACTCCGACCCCGGCGTCCCGTGTAGCACACCGGCAGAGTCAAGAGCTTTTTGTTTGAAACATCATAGTCGGCACAAGTTGCACGGGTTGCGTGAGTTTCTGCAAGAGGTTGTGCCTCGAATGGGTGAACAATGGACCAAAGGCCGCGAACAACTAGGGGGTAGAGCTATGCAGCCTGCTCCTTGGATGTGGCAAGAGGCCCAATGCATACTTCATGATGCAATCTTTTTCGATGATGGTGATGCAATCTTCTTCAATCAAGGTGTTGCATCACGAAAGCGGGGTGCCAACGGCAAGCCTGTCCGTGAGTACCCCCCCATCGATGGCATGCATGTAATGGATCGCATCGCACCCCATCGCAATAGACGCACCATAAGAAAACTTTCCGATGGCACTGCCCACAAGTGAAGGGAGGGCGGTATAGGTGCATGGAATGCCACCGCTTGCTTCCACGGTCCAATTCCCGCTTCACAAGTGGTGCAAGGGCCAGGGACGCACCGTCACAGCTACCATCCGATGAGGAGTTAGAATCTGAATCAGAATTGGAGTCTGACAATTCTTGGCTCCTCTTGGCGTCTTTCTTTTTTTTGGGGCCTCCTTGTGACTTCAGAGCACGCACACGAGGCGCTTCAACGCGGGTTACAACGTTGCGTCTCACACGACCAAACTTAAAGGGACGGGAACCCACAAACTTTTAGGAGTAGCGCAAAGGCACCTTGAAGCCGGGTTCCTTCACAAGAAGCCACAACGAACAGCCCTCACAAACACCTAATGTGCAATACGTGGCACATGTGCAAGCCTCAGCTGTGACACGGTGAACCCTCAAGAAGCCGACAAATTGGGGCCATGTAACACGACCTCCGTCAGATATGGTGGCCAAGGTTTTCTTCCACTGGGCCACTTGCATGGGGTGCGATGCGATGGGGTGCATGTGGTGTTTGGAAGGTGAGGAGTGCGTTGCTCGCAAGTTTAAAGATAGAGATGAGTCGCGCTGGGTCTTGCAAAAGTGGGAGGAGGAGGTTGAGGTTGGGAAGATCTTGCATCCCACGCAATCCCATGCTGAAACTACCCCCTCCTCCCCTTGTGCTTTGACCCCTCCCTCCCCACACCCGGATGGTGACAACAGCCTCCCCGCTATTACCCCCGCAAATGCATTTCCTACCAGTCCGCCTCTAGCCATGGAGGAATTGGCCGACCATCCCAATGCTGGGACGGAGACTGTCCCCCCACCCCCATGCTCTAATACCACCCCGCCGTCACAGACGGGAATGGTTATTACGAGGCCTGTTTGTGGAGATGACGTCTTGGCCGCAATGTGCCATGCCCTGACTAATGGCCCAGGCGGCCCTACTGCCCAATTGCAGCATGTTGAGTCATTGCTCCATGACGAATGGGAAGGACCACTTGACGTGATCATTCCAAGTTGTGGGTCTCAACAATATAAGCTGGAGGCACGCCATTTGAGGGATGTTTACTCAGAATCTTACGTCACAGATACCGCCGAGATTGTTGTGTATTACTGGTGGTTCGCTCGGACAGCTTTGAGTGCAGACTGGGATGTTATGGGTGTGGCGTGGGTTGTGCGTGACTCATTGTGGAATGTGTCATTTTTGCCGTTGGGTCGTAGGTTGGTGTTGGCTCAGTCATGGGCGCTGCGTACTTTGAAAGCAGCGTCCATTGATATGATCTATGCGCCTCCCTTGCTCGTGGCGCAGATATATAATAAGCGCAATTCACATTGGGTGTTGTGCTTGTTGTTGGTTTCCCCAACACGTACTTTCTTGTGCCTCGTGTTCGATCCGCTGTGTAACAAGCCGTACATAGCGGGTGCAAACACCGAGGAGTTGGCAATAGTGAACCTCATTGCCAAACGAGAAGGCATTGAGGCAAGGGCGCAGAAGAGGTGGGACAAGTTTTTGGGTGAGTTCGGCAGTGTAGCTTTTGCTATAGCCCCCCTCTACTCCACCTTCCTACATCAGGACGACGGTGTGAGCTGCCATCCTGCCTGCCTTCTGATGCTACATTGCTTTTTGTCTAGGCGTGTTGTCAACGGTAGCATCCAACTTCCAGAAGACAGATTGTGGTTGTTGCGTGAGATTGCACAGGCAGCTTTGCACTATCGCAATTCTCCGCATGCCCCCCCTATTGAGACCACACCCAGTTGGGCCTTGGCACGGATGTATGCTACGCCCTATTGTTCACCCAGCCGTTCGTCGTGCTTTTTTTGCGACGACACAACCCACATCACGTGCCCTGAATGTGGAGTTTATCAGTGTGCCCTGCATGCTTCCTGCTTCTGTCCCTCGGAGATATGTGTGGCATTGCGCAAATGGAGAGTGCAATTTGCTGCCACATTGGCATGCATTGTGTTGGCATTTGCCTTGGGTGACCGGCTTGTGGGTTGACAAGCCGCCTACTGTAGATGAGGTCCGTCCAAAGGTGGTGATCCGTGGTCAAGAATTTTTTGTTCCAGAGCATTACCCCAAAGATGCCTCTGGGGAATTGGAGTATGACAAAAATCTAATCAAAGAGTTGGAAGAAAAGACCACGGGCGTGCTTCGCAACATGTGCAAGCACAACCCTCCCTCTGCACAACCCACATACAAAGATAAGAAGTCGGACCTCATCTACAAGCGCGTGTCTTGCGACTTCATATAAAGCACACGTGTGTGCACCTCATATATGTATATATATATATATATCTCTCTCTCTCGGGGACGGTGCCAATCATGCCAACACGGAGCGTTTTCAGGGGTCGGAGCCATTGTTGCCTCATTTGTGACCACTGAGTGTCCTAAAGGTAGGGGTATGTGGGGTATATTCGGAAAGCCCTTGAAAAGGGCTATTTGGAACACCCCAGGTCTGCATGCTGTACTGACGGTATGTTTGAGATTTTTGTCCGTTTTGTACCGTGTGTGTGCTGCCTGTTGCCCCCTTTTGTTAACAGGCACGCACCATGTCTGCTTACAAATTCACGCCACGTGCTGTTGCCTCCCCCGATGCACCACAGCAACCTTTGGTGCGGAAAAGGGCTCGCTCTGGGGGTGTTAGGTGGGTGCAGGTGCGTGAGCCTGGCAGCCGGGCAAAAAAGCCTCGTACGGCCGGTTCACAGCAACCTGCATGCGACCACGAGGAACACCAGATTCTATCCGCTTCTGAGGCCACCGCTTTTGCAGCCCAGTTTTGGGATAAAAAGACTCACCCCACCAAGGCTTCGCAACAAGAATTTCTGGCTACCTGCATCGACGTCAATTTGGAGCAAAATGTGAAACATGCAGGTCGCCAGAAGTACACCAGGAAGAGGGGGCACCAGACAACGTATTTTGTAACGTACCGTGGGTCGCGGCGACAAATTTGTAAGACCCAGTTCCTCCACTATTTCAAGATCAGTCGCATCGTTGTGGAGTCTGTGGCCAAATATATATATATATATATATATTTATGATATAAAAGCTCCTTCTTTTCTTGAGCCTCATTTTATTTTTGCTGACCTTGCAATACACGGTTTGGCCCGGGTGGGGCGCCACTTACACAAGTGGCCTGGAATAGACCAGGGGGCACCATGCCCCTAAACATAAATACCACCTACCGTTGACCCCCCCCCCATAAACTTGGTGTTTTTTGTTCAAATTCAAGTCCAAATTTGTCACTACCTAGTAACCTAGTAAGGGAAAATTTTTTTAATTTTTGCTTTTTTTACCTAATAAAATTTTTTTTAAAAAAAATTTTTTTACTAGGTTTTGCTACATTTTACTAGGTTTTGCTACATTTTACTAGGTTTTGCTACGTGCATACTAGGTTTCACCAAATGCCCGGGTTTTAAGCCATGCTGGCATCTCTTTGTGTGAGTGGTTTGTGCTGGAATCGGCTTATGGTTGTTTTGATGTGCATGCACCGGAAAGTTCCATGGGAACTGCCAACCATGCAGTTCCCTGATCATGCTTCTCTTCAAGTCCACCTCCTCAATGCCGATGGCCGGTGTTGCGATTTGTTTGGGCTGGTGTAAGATACAGACTGGCTTCTTGTCAGCTGTTGGTTCAACAAAGGATGGCACCCCAGGGACCGTATTGATACAACCTCATGAGATCGGAAATGCCCTCCACAGATTCACAGCTCTTTAGGAATGGCTCATGGAGTCCCCTCTTCCGCAAACATTCCGTCAGCCTTCATGACAACACGTAATCCATCTTCTTCTGCCTGGGACAGCAAAGTCCATGGTCCCAAAAGCGATGGCAGTGCCGGGGTTATGCACTAAATCCTTCCCACCTTCGGAGGGCAGGGCTTTGGCAACCCTGTACGCCTATATTCCCATGGTTTATTGTTTCGTGGTTGATTCATTTCTTTGTTGCCCAGGCCCTGAAGACCGCCATCTGTCATATCTGCCATTGGCTCACGTGTTTGAACGCGCTGTGATTGGCCTAATGTTCTCAAAAGGTGCAAAAGTTGGTTTTTTCCAAGGTTGCTATTCCCTTCCCTCTGCCCCTGATCTCTATTGTCTCAGCGTTGCTGCACCGCTGCTCGGGAGCTTGAGTCTTCTCTTGATTTTCAACCCAATGTGATTCTATCTGAATTTGATTCTTTAAGTACTGCAGCCCAGTCATGTTTGTCTTTTATGTTGCTTTTTGCTGCTGCTCGGGAGCTTGAGTCTTCTCTTGATTTTCAACCCAATGTGATTCTATCTGAATTTGATTCTTTAAGTACTGCAGCCCAGTCATGTTTGTCTTTTATGTTGCTTTTTGCTGCTGATTAAGCTTGTGGTGCTCCTGCTTGCGAAATTGTGCCAGAGGTGCCATCTCTTTCAGTATGCTCCCTTTTCTTCTGAGGGAGGATGCTCTTGAACAGTCTCGCGGTAGGCTGGGATACACAGCCCAAATGGAAACGGTAATGGTGGCTGAGGAGCCGACCACAACCACAACTGCGATGACGAGCACTATCACCAGTGCAACCATCCCAAGATGACGAGCACTATCACCAGTGCAACCATCCCAAGATCAAATGATGTTCTCAACTCCGACACCTCCACCAAAGGTAGGATTTGTTCATGGGGTGAAGCATCTGCTGACGGAAGCCTCCAGGAACGAACAGCAACCATCCAGAACCTGCAACTGTTCACTGCATTGAGTGAAACAGGATGTTCCGAAGGGGGCATAGTGAAAAGATTTGTTGGGTAAGGATTGTTGAGACGGATTTGGTATGATTTGATTTCCCCCAGACCCCCCCCCCCCCCTCAAGGTCCGCATCCTCTGCAGGAGGAAGTGGGAGCAGGCCGCATTGGAGGAGGTTCGCCAGACCCGCCACCCCTGGTTGCCAGACCCAGCAGTCCCCAAGCCCCGGCAGGTCCAGTGAGCTGCAGCTTTCTGGGAGATATGCCGCCGGAGGGATGGGTGCAGATGGGGCCAGAGACATGCGCACAATGCAGCGCCCAAGGGGGGCGGCCTGTTCAAATTCCAGACCCCGAACCCCCCTCCCCCCACCCTCCAGAGCCTGAGGTAATGGGCAACTTTTTTCTCAAAAATTCTTTTACCCCAGTTGTGCATGTTCCAAATGATCAGCGCGTCATGGGGATCATTTTGAGGTATGTTTGTTGGGGTACCCACCGACCCTCCCTTGGGGACCTTGGCGGCTGAACGGCCGACCCCCCTCCCCCCCCTCCTTCCCATCTCTAGACCCCCAAAAGTTTTCGCACCCGGTTGGGTTCTAGAATTTGAACAGGCCGCCCCCCTTGGCAGCGCCAACAGCAGGGGCTGGGTCCCCACAAGCCCACAGGTGGGGCGGGAAAGGGAAAGCACCTCGGGTTGACACATCACCCTCCTCCTACCCCGTGGTGGCAGGCAGATTGGAGCTAATTGCAGTAAGGTAAACCTGACCCATTGTGCCCTCTCCCCCAAAATTAAACGTGGGCTGGAGCGCGGGGGGAGGGGTTTTGAGGGCAGGAAAGTATTGGAATGGCCGTACCGCGTATCAGGACCCCCCCCCCCCTTTGACCCCCCCCCCCTTCTCCCTTTCCAGTGTCTGAGGCTGACAGGCAAAAGTTTGGTTAGGCGCCTTTGGCGTCAAGAGGATTCAAGCTTGCAAAAAAATTTCCGGCCTTTGGCAGGACCATAGGGCGACCATAGGAGGAGGGGGGTTTCAGCATCGTTCCCCCCCCCTCCCCTTCAGACCCGCCCCCTTTCTACTACATCCCCGTTTGAGGGTGTAAGTTGGGTAATTTTTTTTAGGCTGTCGCCGTGTGTACAAGAAAAAATCACCTCGAAGAGAAGTTGCTAGATCAAGCGCAGGTTCGGGCGTCGTATACCCCCCTTTTTGGGGGGGTCATTCGCATAGCATACCCCAAGGCATGATATTGGATGCCCAACCCCTTGTAAAATCATTATTTTGCCCAATAAGACAAACCCGCCAATGGATTTTTTGATTCTGAGGCCTCTATCCCCTAAAACTGGACATCACTTTTTTTGGGGGGGTGGGGGTAGGGGGGGCGGTCAAAAGTTTGTCCGCAGAAGGGATCAAGCAGTGGGGAGAACCGCCACTGTCACAACAAGCAGCGGTCGAATGGTAATGCAGCCAACTGCAGAAGTGTAGGTCGGCGGTTGGATTCCCTGCCGGCTGAATGTCGTCGGCACCGGTCGGCCTACAGGGTTCGAACCGCCGACGTGCATGTCTGCGGTTGGCTGCCTTACCACTCAAATGTTCCTTGTTCTGCAGTAGCTGTTCTCGTCACTGCTTGAAGACGACCATAAAAAAAAACCCCCAAACTGTGTGTTCGTGTCTGCCTGCCTACTTGCCTAACCGACGGCCTGACTGACTGCTGGCCTGACTGACTAAGTAACTGGCTTGCTGTCAGCCTCTCTTCGAGCTGCACTGCCGAACGCAATAACATTTGCGCTTCATGTAATTTTTTGTTGGTTGTCACCGTGTGGAATGTTTTCAGGGTGCACACATCATAGCCAGAAACAATTACATAATGTGACAACAAAAGACAACAAATTCTGAAGTGCTGCCCGTGCGCAAAAGAAGTGCTGCCCGTGCGCAAAGAAGTGTTGCCCGTGCGCAAAGAAGTGTTGCCCGTGCGCAAAGAAGCTACCCGTGCGCAAACAAGTGCTACCCATGTGCAAACAAGTGGTGTCCGTGCCCAAAGAAGTGTTGCCCGCGCGCAAAGAAGTGCTGCCTCTGAGCATAGAAGTGCTAGCTGTGTGCAAAGAAGTGTTGCCCATGAGCAAACAACTGCCGCCCGTGCTCAAAGTTACAAGATGTGCTGATTTTTTTCGTACACATGCAGACACTGAAAAAAAAAATACACGTACCGAAAGCAAAGAACATGCACGTGCTGACAGCAACAAAAATTACACATGCCAACGGCAAAAATACAATTAAGCATGCCGAGGGCCAAAAAAGGTTACATACACTAATGGTAAAAATCAATTTAGAGGGCCTACCACCACTTTTAGCTTTGTCGATTGTTGCGGTTGTGGACTCCCACGCTTTTGTGTGGGCTCTCGAGTTAGGGTGATGGACTCCCACACTTCGGTGTGGCCCCTCGAGTTGGGGTGATTGTCTCCCATGCTTTTGTATGGCCCCTAGAGTTGGGGTGAGGGACCTGCAAGCTTCGATGTTGCCCCTCGACTAGGGGTGAGGGACTCCCATGCTTCGGTGTGGCCCCTCGAGTTGGGGTGATGGACTCCCACACTTTTGTGTGGCTCCTTGAGTTGGGGTGATGGACTCCCACACTTTGCTTTCTCCCCTCGAGTTGGATTGTTGGATAGCCATCTTTTGGTACGGCACCTCGAGTTGGGATGCTATGTGGCCCCTCGAGTTGGGGTGATGCACATCCACACTTCGGTGTGGCTGCTCGAGTTGGGGTGTTGGACTCCCACGCTTTTGTGTGGGCTCTCGGGTTGGGGTCATGGACTCCCACGCTTCGGTGTGGCCCCTCGAGTTCAGGCGTTGGGCACCCACGTTTTCGTGTAGCCCCTTGAATTGGGGTTATGGACTCTCATGGTTCGGTGTGGCCACTCAGATTCGGGTGGTGGACTCTCACGCTTCGGTTTGGCCCCTCGAGTTGGGGTGGTGGACTCCCACGCTTCAGTGTGGCCGTGCGAGTTGGGATGATGGACTCCCCCGCTTCCTGTGGCCCCTTGAGTTGGGATGATGCACTCGCATGCTTGGGTGTGGCCCCTCGACTTGGCAAGACGGACTCCCACTCTTAGAGTTCGGGTGAATGACTCCCATGCTTTAGTGTGCCGTGCGAAGTGGGGGGATGGACTTCCATCCTTGGGTGTGGCCCCTTGAGTTGGGGTGATGCACTCCCATGCTTAGGTGTGGCCCCTCGACTTGGCAATATGGACTCCCAATCTTGGAGTTGAGGTGATGGACTCCCACGTTTTAGTGTGGCTGTGCGAAGTGTGGTGATGGACTTCCATCCTTGGGTGTGGCCCCGGGTCACCCCTGCGGCGGTAACCGCCCACGTGGAGGTGCGAGCCGTCCAGGGCCACCCGCAGGCCTGTATGGGCATTCTGTTTGGCCCTAGTGGGGTGGATGAGCCGCGGATGGAGGGCCCGTGTGCCGGTTGTGTGCAAGAGGTTGGTCAGGGGCTCACGCCACCCCGGGTGGTTTGTACGCCCCTGTTCCCTGCGGCAATAATGAAGGTGCTCTTCCGGGCACAAGTGGAAATACTCTCGCACCGCCGCTGGCCAGGTGTCGTCGTTGTCCGGGAAGGGGTGGGTTGGCCCATGGTGTCCGTGCCAGGGTGTCACATATGGCACCGTGAGCCGGCACGTGTCCCGGTGCCGAGCCGGGCCGTGCGTAGCGTGACGGTGTTGGATGGCGGGTATTGGAGCTGGTCGTGAGCCGCGCTAGGGCACGGGATGGGGTTGTAGAGCCCCACCCCCAGGGCGGCAAGGGCTCGAGGTATGCGATGGATCCAGTCGCCTCCTGCCAAGAGTGCAAACTCCGGGACGGGGCTGTTGACATCGGGGCAGATGCCGTGTGCACCAGCGATCTCCAAAAACATCCTGGCGGCCTCTTCGCGTACGGAGGCCGCGCGGCGGTGGACGAGCGTACTCCAGAGGGCCACCGCTGTTTGTTGGCACCATGTCGGCACCCTCATCAGCCCTAGGGCCCTGTCACCCAGCAAGCTGGCTTGAGAGGCGTCGAAGGCCACCGCGCCCTGTCCCGTGCCACCTGCATGGTAACGTGGTCCAAGTGCCGTGCGGTGTCCGAGTCATCGGCGATGAAGGGGGCGACATACTGGATCACCCCCCCCCCCCCCAAGACCGCCAAGACTACATCCTGGATCACCTTGGGCGGCGAGGGTGTTGAGGCACCAGTGGTGCACCAGTGGTGCAGACAGGCGCAGCCGGTGTTTGTGCTGCAGGGTGAACTCGCCGTCTGGCTGCAGCTGGAGTCCCAGGTACGGGACGGAGTCCACCGCCGGCCCCCATTGCTAGCAGTTGGCTAGGTGGGGGCACAGGCGCAGGTGCAGGCCCGGAACACCTTCCGTTGTGGCCATAGCGCACTTGCAGGGGTTGAGCTCCATGCCCATCGTCCCTAGGTATGTGGCTACCGCCTCCACCCCTTTAACGAAGTCATGAAGGGTGTGGGCCACCACTAGCAGGTTGTCTATGTAGGCCTAGATGAGGCCTCTTTCGGCTCCCCTCGGCGGGCGCAAGCGTTGCCCCTTGGCCCGTAGCAGGGTCTCTAGGAGGAGGGCATACAGCAGGGGGCTCTCCGGGTTGCCCTCCCGTGCTTCGCTGCATGTGGATCGGCTCTGTGAGCCCGTGTGCGGTGGCGATGCGCGGTTGGGCCGCCGCCTGGAGGTATAGCAGGAGGTGGATAACCGCTGGTGGCACGGAGAGGTGGTGCAGTATGAGGTCGAGGGCGCCGTACGGGGCGGTGTCGAAGGCCTTACAAGCGTTGAAGGAGAAGACGTAGTTTGGCTTCCCCCGTTGGACCCGTCGTTGCGCCATGAATAGGGGGTGGGCGGTGTTGGAGCCGGGGAGGGCCCCCTGCCGCCAGTCACTGACCACGCCGTATCGCGTAAGCGCCTCTGCGATGCGTTGGTTAAGGGGGCCCGTGAGCAGCTTTATGTCTAGCTGGCCCAAGGCTATGGGTCGGTAGTCGTCCAGCTTAGTGGAGCCCGGGACCTTGGGATCGAGCCAAATGTGTGTGTCTCGCAAGTAGGCCGGTGGCGGGGCGCCCCTAAGGATGGCCCGGTAGGACTAGGCGCCACAAGATAGGCGTCGGGAGGGCCTTGACGAAGTGGGCCCCCACGTGGTTGGGTCCCGGGGCTTTCCCATCGGCCTTGTCCAGGGCGGTCCGCAGGTCGTGCATGGAGCATTGCTGGACCTCAGCCCCCCATGCCCCCTCCGGAACTTGGGGCATGTGGCGGCTGAGGACAGCCTGGAAGTTGGGGAGGCCCACCGGGCGTTTACCATATAGCTCTCGCCAGAAGGATCGGACCGCCCCCATCACGTCATGGGCCTCTGTTAGGAGTGTTTGGGTGTTAGGCACCGTCACATTCTACAGACCCGACGGGCCCAGGGCCTCTACCTCGATGGCTCCCCTAACGACCTTCCATCGCTGGACTATGTCCTGTTAGTTGCGGCGCCAGAAATCCTTGATGGCGCGTTTGCGGTCGGCAGCAAGGAGGGCCCGGATGTGGTGGATGTCCTCTTCCAGGGCGGTCGCCTGCCCCTCCAGCTCCTCTTGGAGCTCGTCCTCCGTGCTGGGGTGGAACCCCAGTGAGGCTTCCTGCAGCACCTCCGTCAGTCGGAGGACCGCCTCCGAACGGATGCCATGCAGGGCCGCGTTCGTCTAGTACGCTGCTGGTGCGCACGCTGCCAGGGTGTCATACCGGAGTACGGCTGCTTGTAGCCGCATCCCGCGCTCGGGCGGGTCCTTCCCCGGGTCGGGCGGGTCCAGCCCCATCTTGGAGGGTTGCCGGCGTCCCACCACCCGTGCCAGGGACTCGTGTGCTATGTGGAGGTGGTGGAACATTTTGTCCACGGCCGCCGCAGGCATCGACCCGTAGGTGAGCTGCTCGGCGGGGCCCAACTAGGGAGCCAGGGAAGGGTTGTCCTGCGCGGCTGTCACTGTGGTCCAGAGGCAGCGCTAGACGGGCGCGGCGTCGGGGTCGTATGGGAGTAGGCGGCCCTTCGTGTGGCTGAAGGGGGTGGGTACCGCCGCCCTCCCCGTGGCGTTGAGGAGGCCTGTTAGGATTAGGCGGACCGGGAGGTGGTCCGACCGGACGACCTGTGGGGGCGCCATACCCCGGGCCCAGACGCTTTCCCGTAGGGACCACGGCATGAGGAGTTCGTTGATTAGGAAGGTGTCCACCTTGTGCCGGGACGCGAGAAGCGTGGGGGTCATGTCCTCCCTCCCGCATGCTGCGGCCCTTCGGAAGCCGCACGCCTCCCACCCGGAGCGGAAATGTTCCGTGGCCGGGTTGGCCACGGCGTCCATGCGGATGTTGATGTCGCCTGCGATGACCACCGGGTGCCGCCCGCCGAGGCTGCGCGCCGCGGCGTACATCTTTATGTCGGCCCATAACTTGGGCCACGCTAACTACCCGCCCCTTACGACCCAAACATGTGCACTTTGTCGCCTTTTCTATGTCTTGTTTTTGTGCCAATGTTTTCCATGTGTCGCCTATACTATAATAGGTGGTGTAGAATAGTTCTACATTTCTTGCTTGTTTTATGCATACACACTTTGAAACCCCAAATTCACCGTCTCTATTTGCCAATCTGCCAAGACCTGGGCGAAATTTCCCCCAGCCCCCCCCGGATAGCAAAAAAGGTATACATATTTTGATGTCTCGATGACCCTGGGCGAAATTTCCCCCAGCCCCGCGTGTTCTGCAAAATATATAGCTTAAAAACACCAATCAATGATCCTGGGCGAAATTTCTTCCAGCCCCCCCCCCTGTTGTTTTTTTCCTTGTCCTGTGCATGATATGTTGCCCTTTGCCTGCCTGTCACTTAGGCCCACCAGTCGATAAAGTTGAACCTGGGCGAAATTTCTTCCAGCTTGCCTTGACACCCTTTACCTACAGGGTGGTACCTCTGTTGGGTTTTGTCCACTGACTCTTAGGGGTGCTTCTGCCAATGTGGCTGTGAGACATGATTGATGTGCGCCTTCTTCAAACAGCCGTGGGGGGTACTTGCGTTTGTACCCCGAAGACTGTCATTCGGGTGGCATTGAACAAAGGGAAGACACTCCACTCCCGCTGCTGCAGCTGGCACCGGATTGGCGTCACAATAGAAAGACTAGACGTATTGTTGGGCATGTGCGGGCTGCCTGGGGTTCTAGTCGTCCACCAAGATGGTTGTTGGTATTGCAGAAGCAAGTTTTCTCACTGTATAACATTGTGCGAGTGCTGACATATCCCCGTGCTGAGAGAGCCGCTGGAGCCTCATATCGCGGTACAATGACCCAGTCCATCCGCCGTAAGCTGGCAATGGCAAGGGAATGCACTATCAATGCCCCTACTATCTCGGCCCAGGCCTGCGTTCAAGCTTCATGCCTATGGGATTCATTTGAGAGGCAGCAAATTACATTGTGGTTCGACAATTACCGTCACTACATCAATGGGGTGGACCCCCATAGCCATGATAAGACTTTGAATGTGACTACTTTCGGTGTGTTGCACACTACTGAGCTGCCCCAGCACCACAATCTGCCCGGTCTGGTGCTGTTGCCCGGTCTGGATGCTGTTGCACAATGTATACCCGGGCTGTCGACTACCTTGCTCGCTGTGTTGGGTTGCCTGCTGCTGTACCGGTGGTAGATGATTTCAATTATGTTGACAGCGCCAGTAAGGGCCCAAAAGAGGTGCGCAGTGACTCGTCCCTGGAAGTGCTTGATGAGGAAGAGGAGTTGGGACGGAGTACACGGGGTTGGGACTGATTTGACTGTGTTATATGCTATTGTGCTTCCAGCTGGTCGAAATTTCACCCAGGCGCCCAATTTTAATGATTTTGAGCTGAGTATTATTTAAAACTGCCACACCCGGGCGAAACTTCGCCGAGCTTTCCAGTCAGTGTGAATTTGGTATCCTTCCGCACTATGTCATCCCTGTTGAACGGTAGTTTGTGTTTTTGCACCTTGGTTCTCCAAATTTGATCTAACTTGGCTAATATTTTTGTCTGCGCACCTGGATATCACCATGTCTGCACTCTGCACCTGCTGTTTTGTTACCTTCCAAGCAATGTCTTCCATGGAAATCTCTCAAAATGTTGGTACACCGCCCGAAAACCTGGCCAATGATGAAGATCATCTTAATGGAAGTGAGGGAACTCCTGCTGCTGAAGCCCCCGCACCAAAACCACAGCCCAAACCAGCCGCCGAACCGAAGCCAAAGCCCAAACCCAAAGGAAAGGCAGAAATCAAGATGGAGATTCAAGAATCAAGATTACCTCACTTCCACAAAACGCATTCGTGTGCGATGGCATCAGACATTGATTGATAGAGACCGCTCTGAAGGCCAGGTTCGTGGGCTGAACCCCGACCGAGTCCAAGCCCGCTATGACGATTCATTACGGGCACCACCGCCTGATTGTATTGACGATTTGCTGCTGGTACCTGGCGTGCGTATGTTCTGCCCTATCCTGTTTCGATTGTCAAATTCATTGGGCAGCCAGCCGTTGACGCAGTCTATGGGATGGAGAAGCGAGATGTTGAACCGGCGCTTGGGGTTTTCAAAGAGTTGGAAGGATTGATGCCAGATAGACTGTCAAGCATTGTCCTCTACATGTCGGGTACTAAAAGCTCGTTACTGTGTATCAAACGCGAAATAAAGTTGGCCAGAGTTGAGCAGTTGTGGAGTTGGCATGTGCTCCATCCGGATGCAGTGAGTGAGGGGTTTGTGCACGAGTCCAGGCGTGTGCTGATTTATTCTACATTATTCTGCACTCTCAGTGGTAGTGATTTCGTGGTCTTCATTTGGTTGCTGGCGCTGAGCTGGGCGAAATTTCGCCCAGGTCCCTCGATTTTCGTTCATAAGCATACCATTTTTCAACTGCCTCATTTGTGTCCTGTGTATACCCTCTGCAGCAAAATGAGGGTACTGTGACCATGTGCAAAGAACAATGTCGTATTATGGCCCATATCCGGGTTTTGTATGGCAGCTGGGTGTGGAGTCCCGAGTCACCTTGGCCACCGTGGGCTTCTGTTGTCAAGGCAGTCTTTTGGACCTCCGACCTTTACCAAGGGTTACGTGACATTCTCCGCAAGCCCCGTGTGACACCAAGTATTGCAAAGGCTGATGGTTGGCACATGAGTCTTAAGTTGGGTGACACCATTATTGAGACAGACACAGGGAAAGTTCTGAAGGAGGAGGGTAGAGTTGAGCTACTCCCTTTGTGGGCAGGCTGCCCTGTTCCCAGCTGTATTAGTGCACTGCCATTTGTCTGCATCCTGATTGAGGTCCCACGTATGTGGACGTTGGCCCTGCACAATATTGTGGCACAATTTGCATTGAATGGTATTTTGGTTGCAGTCACTGGTGAGACTGCTGATGTTCGGGCCTGTGTTAGCGACCTGAAAGCTGCCTGTGCCGAGGAATTTTTCCATGCCGATGTATGTGTGTACAACCTGTCCAAGCCATCAGCACTGTACAGCATGGGACAGACTGCTCTTGCACTGTGTAGTCTGCACCAATTTTCTGCACGCCTACCTCGATATCGTTCTTATATTCAGGGCCCCCTGACGACTGCCATTCCTTTCGAAGTGTTCTGGTATTCGCTGTATGCTTGGGATTTGATTCAACAGAATAGTACATGGGCAATGGTCTGCACACAACAGCTAGATTTTTCTGCAGCTTTGCCCATTCAAAGCATGTTTCTTGTGAACATTGCAGTTGCATACTTGTCTGAGGAGAAGTCTATTCCTGAGTCATTTGTTACTGATTTGAGGGCTGCTGTGTCGAACTGCGATACTGTGGCACCAATCCAGTGGGACCGAGTGTGTGAAGACCTTGCAAATGGGTTTCCAGTGGATTGTACGGGAAGGAGGTATGTAGAGCAAGAAGAGGAGGCCACCCAACCAGAGGAAGAGGGCGGTGAATCCCAGAAACACCCCCCCCTTCCCGAAGGCAACCGGCAAGCAGGGGACTGCACCCCCGCCAAGGCCAAAAAAATCAAAGGCTGGAGCAAGCCCCTCACAGCAGGGCCCCAAGCCTGGAGCAAAACCTCCACCCAACAAGGCGATGGGCACGTTTGCAGCCCACTTCACACCGTCCAAGCAGACTTAGAATGGACGTGGTGCCATTGGTAGTGCTAACAGTGAGATGCCTGGTGACCAAGCAGCACAAGCAAATGGTGGGCAGCTTACTGGTAAGGGTGCCAAACCAAAGGCACCTGGCCTGAGGAAGCGGCGATAGAGTAACAGTGGTGTGTGCTCTGACTGCTGTGTTATATGTTTTCCCTGTTACACGTCAGAATGGCGTTCTGCGCTGTCTCCGCACATACCATTGACGTTTTGCGCACTGTCTTTTTGTGTTTTACTAAAGCCGGAAGAAATTTCGCCCAGGTTCAGGTATTTCTTGGAATACACGGTTCGTTTTTACATTTTTGTAAAGCTGGGAGAAATTTCGCCCACAGGTCTCGTTAATGGCAAATCGCGACCTTGATTATGATGCATGAATTTGAGTGACTGTCAATTGACAGTTTTTGGGCACACACAGGTGCAGCAACCCTTGCCAAATGTGTGCTACCCTACTTCTTGCACTGCATCGCCTCGCAGGATGATACATTTGTGCGTAACAGTAAAAGGTTTGTTGTATTGAAGAAACCTTCTTTCTTCCTCTGCTTTTCCAGTATGCATACATGCTTATTGTGTTTTGACAACTAGGATGTGGTTACATGATAATGGCATTTTAGGTAAATAGAGATACTCATGTTTTCCTACCATGAGCAAGGGGTCCCCTAGGTGCAGAATTCATACCGTGTTTTTTTCGGGGGGGGGGGTACAGTATGGCCCCGCGGAGCCCAGCCTGTGGGTAGGGGGGTGGGCAGTAAGCGTGGCCTAAGCATAACGCTGGCCGTTGTCGGCCTAGAACGCTGGTCGTCCGGCCTAGAGGAGCTGCCTGCCTGGGGTCCGTGGATGTTGATGAGGGTGAGGCCCCCTGCTTCCGTGCGGATTTAGGGCCGAGGCCTTTCCGGGAACGATTTCCGTCAAGCTGAGTATTTCATGCTCAACTTGCAGCTGACCGCGATGAGAAGGCTGCCCCCCCTTGCAAGGTGGAGCCCGTCTCCACCAGTCGGCTGCTGAAGAAGGGGATGTACCCTTTATCCCCCAGCGCGATGGCCATGTGCATCTCCTGCGCCTGGGTGGTGATGCCTGTCTCCTGGGGCATGATGGCAAAGCCCCCTTTCTGGGCCAGCATCCCTGTAATGAAATGCTTCTTATCCATGCACGTTGCCGGCCCCCGGCGCCGTAAGAGGGTCTCTCTGAGGGAGCAGTGCGGTTGGACGAGGCTATTGCGCAGGTTCCAGGTGAGTAGCCAGAGGGCGTCCCCCACCACGTCCTATGGGAGTCCGCTGTCCCGTCCGGGCGGGTGCGCCATCGGGTCCGCGGGAGGTGCGAGGTCCCGGGGGGGCACCGGGGCCAAGGGGTCCGGGGATCCGGCTCCCGGCGGGGCCCACAGCGGGGCGAGGGCGAGTCCCGCTGGGATTGACCCAGCGCTCACCGCGCCGTCGCTCCCCAGGCCCGTGCCGGCCGGTGGCGTCCCCCCTGCAGGGAGGGTGTCCTCCGCCTCTTCCCTCCCCGGAGTCGCTGCCTCACCGGGGGGCGCGGGGGGGCAGGCCTCGCTTGGCGTAGGGGTGTTGCCACGGGGACTGTCGCACCTTCCCTTGGAGGATGTGGTTGGCCCCCTTCTTGTCCTCGTCTGGGGCGGCGGCGTGCACCGCAGGCCACGCCAGCTGCTCCATCATCGCCCCGCTGTTGTAGAACTTGTCCTCACATAGGGGGCACTTGGTGGGCTCCGTGGCGCGTCTCATTGCGGCGAGTGCCGCCGACTTGCGGACAATGCCCTCCGGCGCCAGGGCGAAGGGCAGGTTGGCCAATGGGATCGTGTGCGGCGCTAGCGTGCGTCCGGGGGCCGTCGCGTCAGGCGCCCGTGCCATGGCAGGTGCGGGTCCGAGGTCGCGAATGGCGCTGCATTGTGCGTCGGTGTGCAGCGAGTCTTGCTAGTGCATGGGGATGATCGCTCGGGATTGCCTCCCCACCATAGGTGGTGGAAGGCTTGCATCCCGTGGTGAACCGTGGTTGTTACTGCCAGCTGGAGCTCCAGTTCCACTTGGAGCAGCGATGCCTCCGGCCACACCCCCGGTTTCGCCGCCTTGGCGTTGTCCTCGAGGTGGGCCTGGAGCAGGAGGGCCTTGTGGTCCCCTTCCCCTAGCGCCTTGACGACCACTCAGGTGCAGTCAGCCATGCGGACCGTGGCCTGAGGCCCCGGCAAGCGCTGCGGGTCGCAGAGGACTATGTGCACGTCTGCCGGGCTAAACATGCAGACAACCCACTTTGGGCCCTGCTGCCCCGTTGTGCCACTGCGAGAGTGGCCGCTGGGCAGGTGTGCGTGATGTGCCCCGCCCCGTGTGGAGGTCCGGGACGTTAGTGGTTTTGATAGCGCCGCCCCCCCATGCGGCCCTCAGGCGTGCCTTGTGAATGAGGCTCCAGGTCACGATGAGAGGGGTGGTCCATCCCGGCTGTTGCCGCTTGGTGGGAGCGCAGATGGTGTGCAGCAAGACCGCCAAGGGCCAGGGTTCGGCCGTCGTTTAATAGGCCTGGGTCGACGCCTGCTGCCAGTCCGCGCGGGGTGGGAAAGCCCCCTGTTTGGCGTTGCTGTGCCAGATCGACCAAGTGCCTTCGGCTAGGACGTGTCAGCGGTAGCCCCCGGTGACGCCATCGAGGATGGCTTGGTCGCCCGCCGCCTGCGACACCAGTGTTGGGGCCCAGTGGGGTGGCACCACGCCGTCCCTACCCCGGATTGGCGCGCGTCTGCGCGGCGTTTTGCGCCACAGGTGGGGCGCGCCATCATGTGGCCCGGGGATGCTTCGTGTGATCGGTGCCGGGCCGTGGTGGTGGACGAAGCTCTTCCCACCATCCCCGAGGAGTGCTACCGCCACTGTGTACGGTTGCTCCGCGGTGAGGGCGGTGTCGGCGCGTGGGTCGCTGTGGGTTGGCGGGGCCGCGTGTCGCGGTGGGGGACGGGCGGCAGCAAGTGCGCTAGCCACGTCGCCAGGTGCCCCATAGTGACAGCCGCCGCCGTGGACGTCAAGACGGTGCGGTCCGCCGGCTTGTGCGGCCTGAGCCCCGTGGTGTCCCTCGTGAGGTGTCGGCGGGCCGCGGTCCACGCCGCTATGCCGCAGTTCATGCAGTACGGCTCCGTACCGTCCTTGGCGCGGTGTCCTCGATGTTGCACTACGGTGTGCGTTCCGAGTGGAGGTCCCTACATCAATACCTCCCGCTCCTGTCCCGGTGGGTGCGGCGGCGGAGGCGGTTGCGGGTAGGCCATCATGCTCAGGCGCTCTGGATGTGTGGCGTATGGGTTTTGCCGGCGGTGTTCGGGGATCGACTGGGAGGAATAGGAGTTGGTCTAGGCAACAGTGGCCTTTCGCGGCAGATGGGTTGTGGAGGGTTAGCCACTACCCCACGGTGCCCCCATCGTGAAAGGCCTCCACCCGGCGTTCTAGTCCCAGTCGGGCGAGTCGGTTGGACGTCCCCGCCGGCGGAATGTGGGCCTGCGGGAACAACACCCGGAGGGGTTCCGGTGCTAGGTCCAGAACCTTGTCCGTGAGCTAGGCGCGAGTTGGGGTTATGGACTCCCATCTTTCGGTGTGGCCCCTTGACTTGGCAAGATGGACTCCCACTCTTAGAGTTGGGGTGATGGACTCCCACGCTTTAGTGTGACCGTGCAAAGTGCAAAGTGGGGCGATGGACTTCCATCCTTGGGTGTGGCCCCTTGAGTTGGGGTGATGGACTCCCTTCTTTCGGTGTGGCCCCTTGACTTGGCAAGATGGACTCCTACTCTTAGAGTTTGGCGTGATTGTCTCCCACATGTCTCCCAACTGTGGTGGGTAAATCTTAGACAAGAGATCATTTAGTTCACCCATACCCAAAGAGAGAGGGTGTTTAAAATGTGAAATGGCCCAAGTTTGATTGTTTCACTCTCACTAGAGTTTGGCAAAGCTGCAACCGACCTCAAACCGCAGACTCCGCGTGGGCACTAGGCAAGTCTGGGATTGTCTTTATGGCATATGCAAAGGTACCAGTTTCGCCCAGAAATGGGGCCTCATCAGCACAGCATAGCTCGAAAAAAAAATAGACACTCAGAATTTAAAATGTGAAATGGCCCAAGCTTGATTGTTTCTGTCTCACTAGAGTTAGGCAAAACCGCAACCGACCTCAAACCTCAGACTCCGTGTGGACACTAGGCAAGGCTCGGGATATCTTTATGGCATATGCAAAGGTACCAGTTTCGCCCAGAAATGGGGCCTCATCAGCACAACATAGCTGTGAAACATGGAACAGGCACATTCATGTGTATTGTTCACCTGGCACCGCATATAGTACTCAAAAACGTCGAATCACAGCAAAGAATGCAGCGGACAATGAAATACATTGTTGTCGCCGCGACCTGATTTGACTTGAGCGTTGTGCGCACGTGCCCCATAAACAACTTGGGGTACTGGGGTGCCATGCTTCAGTGTGGCCCTCTCAAGTTGGGGTCATGGACTCGCATGCTTTGTTGTGGCCCTTTGAATTGTGGTTAAGCACTCCCATGCTTCCGTATGGCTTCTCCAGTTTGGATGATGGACACCCACGCTTTTCTGTGGCCCCTTACGTTTGGGTGATGGACTCCCACGCTTCAGTGTAGCCGTGGATTTGGGGTGATGGACCTTGACACCTTGGTGTGGGTGTTGGGCTGATGTATTTCGTTGCTTCTATGCAACCCCTCGAGTTGGGCCGATGGATTGCCGCCCTTCGGTGTGGCCGCTCGAGTTGGGGTTATGCACTCCCACACTTTTGTGTTGCCCCTGGAGTTTGTGTGATGGACTGGGA
Organism: Eutreptiella sp. 'Long Island Sound 2002'; assembly: GCA_964036045.1. Classification (NCBI taxonomy): domain Eukaryota; phylum Euglenozoa; class Euglenophyceae; order Eutreptiales; family Eutreptiaceae; genus Eutreptiella; species Eutreptiella sp. 'Long Island Sound 2002'. Next base: position 33,912,917 of record OZ038381.1, on the reverse strand, counting down.
GACCATCCCCCCAAATTGAGCGGCCATATCAAAGTGTGATAGTCCATCACCCCCACTCAAGGGGCCGCATCGAGGAGTAAGAGTCCATCACCCCAAATCAGAAGGCCACACCACAGCGTGGTAGTGCATCACCCCAACTTAGGGGGTCAAACTGAAGTGTGGCAGTCCACAACCCCTATTCCGGGGGGCACACCAAGGCGTGGGAGTGTGTGGCCCCTCGTGTCGGGGTGGTGGACTGCCCTGCTTTTGTGTGGCCCTTCGGGTTGTAGTTTGCTTCCGTGTGGCTCCTAGAGTTGGGATCATGAACTCCCACTCTTTTGTGTGGCCCCTCGAGTTCGGGTGATGGACTCCCACGCTTCAGTGTACCGCCTCAAGTTGGGGTGATGAACTCCCACGCTTATGTGTGGCCCCTCAAGTGGGGGTGATGGACAGTCACACCTTGGTGTGGCCCCTCAAGTTGGGCTGATGGATTCCGTTGCTTCTATGCAACCCTTGGAGTAGGGGCGATAGACTCCCGCCCTTCGGTGTGGCCGCTAGAGTTGGTGTGATGGACTCCCCGGCCTTGGCGTGGCCCCTGGAATAGGGGTTGTGGAGTCCCACACTTCGGTTTGACCCCCCGAGTTGGGGTGATGCACTACCATGCTATGGTGTGGCCAAGTGATTTGGGGTGATGGACTCTCACGCTTCGATGTGGCACCTTGAGTTGGGGTGATGGCTCCCACGCTTTGGTGTGGCGCCTCAACTTTGGGTGATGGACTCCTAAGCTTCGGTCTGGCCCATCCAGTTGGGGTTGTGGACTCCCAGGGTTCGGTGTTACCGAAGGGTCGCAATACATACCCCAAATCGAGGGGGCACACAAAGGCATGGGAGTCCATCACCCCAACTAGAGGGGGCCCACCGAAGTGTAGGATTCCATAATGACTGGTTTGTCCCCTCGAGTTGGAGTGATACACCCATCTTTTGGTGTGTCCGCTCAAGTTGGCATGATGCACTCCCATGTCTTGTGAAGCCCCTCGAGTTGGGGTGATAGACTCCCACATTTTGGTGTGGCCCCTCAAGTTGGGATGATGGACTCCCATGCTTTGTTTTGCCCCCTCAAGTTGGCGTTTTGTACTTACGCGCTCCGTTGTGGCCCCTCCAGTTGGGGTGATGGACTTCCACACTTTGATGTGGCCCATGGAATTGGTGTCGTGGACACCCACACTTGGCTGTGGCTACTTGAGTTGGGGTGATGCACTACCACCTTTTGGTGTGCCTCTTGAATCGGAGTGATGGACTCCTAGGCTTGCGTGTGGCACCTTGCATTGGGGCACCCAGCTTCCATCCCCGTGCGTGCCCGGTACAACAACCGTTGCACGGCCTCCGCATTCTCTTTGGGGAGTAACTCCAGGCGCGCCTCAACAAAAGCGACCTGCAGCCGCCCAATGGCCATGCAACAGTGGAGGATGCATAGGAAAACCCAACCCCGCTCAACCACGATGTGAGGTTCCGCTATGCACCCCCCATTATCCAAGCTCCGACCCGTCACCTGATATTGGTGACAGCCGCCTTGTTGTCTGGCGCACGTCCACCCGCAACCACGCCGCGCTGCCTTGTCCCACACGCCCATCTTGTAAATAGACCCCACTTGGGGTGATGTGGACAACCCAATGAGGCGGCGAATAAACGGCTGGTCACCCCCAAGGATTAGCGCAGCAGGCATCCAACGGGAAGCCCAACAGAAACTTTTGCTGTCGTGAATTGACTGCAACACCCACAAAAGAGTGTGTGCATTGATATCCGGGCATCACTTTTTCGTTTGAATTTTGGCTTCAAATTTTGTTCGGCTTCAATTTTAAGCAATTTTTCGCTTTTAAACGAGGAGCTTTGAAACGAAGCGAGCCCGAATTCAATGCGACACAAAAGCGCCAAGTACCTAAATGTTCTCGGCCCAAATAGTGGCCAAAGCAGCCATGTCTTGGTCGCCGCACACGGCCATCCCAATGACCCACAAGTAGGCGGGTGTGCGGCCGCGTTTGCCGTGGTTGAGGAACCCAATAGACAATTGTGTCCAACTCCTGCCGGCACACGGGTAGGCATCCCTGCACACAATAAACGTGAGGGGCCGGTCCCAATCAATGGTGTCCACTAGTGGGACGCGATTGAATGTAGCGGGCCCATGAGTGCACGGGCCAACTGCGGCCACTAGTGGGTGTGTCGTCCACGTTCAAGGGGGGCCGCAACTCTAGCGGCTTAGCCATATCCTTCCACGTGTCCAAGAAGGCTTGCCGTGTTGGGATGGGTCGCGGGAAAGTGTGGCCCGTAGCAGCCGTATAGTCAACTCCTTGCCGGGTCATGAACTCGGAGAGGTGGCGGTACCCCGTCTTTGTGACATTGAGGTCCACGAGGAGCCCAATAAAATCGGGCGCGGGAAAAAGGAAGGAGGCATATTGTTTCACCGCCTCCACTTGCTTAGTACGAATAAGGGAGGGGTAGCCAACGTTCGTGGCCTTCGACCATCGGGCCCGGGCCAAGGGAGATGAAGCCACCCACTCACCAAGGAGTTGGGAGACCAAAGAGTCCCGCAAACTCTTGGCTCCACTCAAACGCACAAGCGTCATGCTCAGCTCGAGAATAGTGTCTCGAGGGAAAGGCATAACAAGTGCTACACAAGAGAAAAGGGGGTATGGAGTGGGGTTGGCGGTGGGCACAAAGAAGAGGACTAAGGGTTGAACACCCAACCCTTAGGCAATCCAACATCTCTACAAACCCATTGGGCAACATTCTACCACATTAAACCCCCTCAAGACCCCAGCATACGCATGCAATTAGCGGCGCAAATAGTTCAAAATGTAGAAAACACTAGGTATTCTCGTTTAACATGTTAAAATTTATCGGTTTAACATTTAACACCTTTCAAAATTGAAAAATTTACATATTGGATTTAACGTGGGTCTCTAGGGCTCGGGTTGGTGTGATGGACTCCCGCCTTGCTGTGGCCCTTGGAATTGGAGTTGGTGTTGTGGACTCCCATCCTTCGGTGTGGCCCCTCGAGTTGGAGTGATGGACTCCATCAATGTTATGTAACAACTCCTTCGATTTGGCGGTGGCATCCATGTGCAAATACTTCTTCATTTTCTGCCTGATCAAACCTCTCTTCTTTAACTCATTCGCGTGGTAAAAAAAAGCATCAAAAAAAGGTCATCAAAGAAGGCACTTGCCTCAAGCAACGTCCCTTGACACCCGTGGAAAACTTGTGGGGACGGCATTCAATTGGGCCATGGTGACCTTTGACCCAGTGCCATGCCTTTGGAGGCGAAGATTGCTCACATAGCAGGATATGAAGCGGCCAATAACAGAAACCAACATAGGCAAAAAGGTTCCCTAGATTCACCACTCTACCAAACGGGACAACGTGATGCCAAAGACCCTGCAAGAGCCTAGCCGGACCCCTTTGCGCTACTCACACACATATGTGTACTAGTGCAATGAGCTATTACGTGCAAGCGGGAATGTAGTTTGTCGGACCGGAGACCACATCAAAGTGTGGTAGGGAGTCCTTAACCCGAACTTAATGGGCCACACATAAGCGCGAGAGTCCATCACCTCTACTGGCGGGGTCACACCCAAGCATGGGAGTCCATCACCCCAACTAGAGGGGCCACACTGAAGCGTGGGAGTCCATCATCCCAACTCGAACCGACACAAAAAAGCGTGGGAGTCCATAATGCCAACTTGAGGGGCCAGACCAAAGCGGGGGAGTCCATAACCCCAGCTTGAGGAGCAAGACCAAAGCGTCACAGTCCATCACACCAACCGGAGGGGCTTTAGGAGCAAGACCAAAGCGTGAGAGTCCATCACACCAACCAGAGGGGCCACACCAATGCATGGGTGTCGGGGGGGCACACCAAAGCGTGGGTGTCCGGGGGCCACACTGAAGCGTGGTAGTCCACCACCCCACCACGAGGGGCCACACACTGTGCATGGGAGTCCATCACCCCAGGTCGAGGGCCCACACCAAAGTGTGGGAGTCAATCACCCCAACTTGATGACCCACCCCGAAGCATGGGAAAACATCACCCGATAACGCCAACTCTAGCGGCCAGAACGAAGGGCAGGAGTCCATCACCCCAACTCGAGGGGCCACACGGGAATCTATCAGCCCAACTCGAGGGGTGACAAAAAAGTCCGAGAGTCCACCACCCCAACTTAAGGGGCCACACCAAAGCATGAGAGTCCATCACCCTAACTTGAGCAGCCACGCCGAAGCATGGGAGTGCATCACCCCAACTCCGGCGGACACATAGAAGCGTGGGAATGCATCACCCCAACGTCAGGGGCATCACAAAAGCATGGGAGTCCATCACCCGAACTCAACGGGCCACACTTAAGCGCCGGATAGTGGTACCTCCATTAACTGCAAGCAGTTTGCATCCTTTCTCCGCATCCACTGTGTGAAAGCGCAACGTTGCACTTGTGCTAATTGTTGCACATTCGCGATGTGTAAGGGTGTGCTTTTGTGGCTTTTTGTGAAGGCACCACATTTTCAAGTTCCTTCCTAATACTCGTGGAAGATTGTTGCCGAGCACCCCTTCAAAGTGGGACGCATACAACACAAGGTGACGGCTTTTGCTGAGCCGCCGTGTGCCAAGCTGCCAAAGAACACCCGCACACGCACACCAGACCGAAGGGCAAAAAAGGAGAGGGGGGCAGGCGACACCACCCAAAGGCCGCTAATAGTGCTCTTGGTGTCCATGTGCTAGAGGTGGTCTTGCCTAGTGATAGTGAGTCGGACTGTGCCACTGTTGCACCCCATATGCGTGATACTACCACTGTGATCGGAAGAATTGGCAGGGCCTCAACCTCTTTTGGCCACCATATGGTTGTGGCCAATGTCGAACTTTTTAGCCACTCCGTCAGCCTCTCCACCGCCCTCATAGGAGAAGAAGAAAACCCCCTCCCCCCCCCATCGTCACGGGGCTGCGGCCGCAGCGGATAAGCCGTCTGATGATCCGTCTTAATAGCCCAATTAGCGGAGGAAGATTGGTTGACGGACAAGGACATTGTGGCCTTTTTGGATCAAGAGTGTTGGCACATGGAGATTGATGAGCCACATGCATGGACCATGGCCATCTTGTGCATTCGGCGGCTGACTAGGTGAATGGCGAATGTCGAGTCCGGCACGCCTCTTCAAGATGTCAAGTTTGCAACTCGTAATGATCATATGGCTTGGCGCCGCCGCCACACTTTTGTGGTCAATGGCAATCATAGAAAGGGCCTGCATTGGTTCCTTTGTGCCCTTGATTGTTGTCAGCCGTTGAGCTGTTTCACAATTAGGATTGGGGACCGCCTTAGCTCAATTTCATTCATGTGCCCTTTTTTGAAGGGCCTCAAAGCCAACGAGGTTTCCAAGGTGATGCTTGGTCTTGTGGTTGTCACAATTTACACTTGATTCTGGAGATCGCCGACCATCATGCTCCTCTTGTTGATCTTTCTTTCACACTAGTGCCAAAAGGCTTTGTACTCTCAGTAGACACCACCAATTTCAATAACACAAGGTTTTGGTGAGAGGTGAGGGTTGGGGCTTCATATAGAACCCATAGTTGTTAAAATCTGAAACAGTAGGCCCTTGTGGTGGGGCGGATGGTCGACCTCACTTTGGAGGTCTGATACTCCTAGTAGACATCAACAACGATGCCATACCATACCACAAGAATGCCATACCATACCACAAGAATGCCACACCATACCACAAGAATGCCATACCATACCACAAGAATGCCATACCATACCACAAGAATGCCACACCATACCATACGAATGCCATACCATACCACAAGAATGCCATACCATACCACAAGAATGCCATACCATACCACAAGAATGCCATACCATACCATAAGAATGCCATACCATACCAGAAGAATGCCATACCATACCACAAGAATGCCAAACAAAACCATACCACAAGAATGCCATGCCATACCACAAGAATGCCATACCATACCACAAGAATGCCATACCATACCATAAGAATGCCATACCATAACATAAGAATGCCATATCATACCACTAGAATGCCATGCCATACCACAAGAATGCCATACCATACCACAAGAATGCCACACCATACCACAAGAATGCCATACCATACCACAAGAATGCCATACCATCCCACAAGAATGCCATGTTGTACATAGAAGAAAGGAGGTTGTGGATGTGGGCGCCATGTTGAGTGATACATGTTCTGTACGTATGCTGAGCGATTGTTCACACTTCAAGTTAAGAACAACCTGAATTCTTGCCTCTTTTTGCATGTATCTTTGCAGTCGCTGGGTACAACGGCATCACTTGTGCTGCGCAATAATCTTGGAAAGACGCCTGGAAGTTTTCAAAACGGCTTGGGAAAACGCTTGGAAGTTTTTGTCGGGAAAGTGGCTCCAAAAATGCAACCGATATCGGTAGCAATGTCCTGGGGACTTTCCGGCCGAGATTCCTGGGAACGCGTGGAAGAAATTTTGTATGCAATGTTGCGTGCGATTTTTGAAATCCTCCAACATGAGGCTAGTTTGCTGGGCATACATGGGTGGCATCTTCAAAAATCCTAAGCAATATGAGCAGCATTTTCCATCCAATTTTTACCTTCTATGCTGTGTGTCTTAGCAACATGTGGCATCCCATCATTAAGGTCGCTATGGGGTGCCGCAACCGGCAAGTCTACATCTTGCAAAATAGAACAAATTGTTTGAAAAAAATTACATGCGCTGGCAGTAAAAAAGAAAAAGAAAAGAAAAATCACACACTCGCAGTACTTTAAAGAAATTCAATGGTTAAAAAAAATTACACAAGCTAACAGCAAAAAAAATTACACATGTTGACAGCAAAAAAAAAAGCATCCTCAGGGTTGAGAGTGAGTGAGAGACATACACCACAAATGTAGCACACCTAGGAGTATGTATTGTAAGATATGGTTCATGGTATAGCAGGGCAGAACCCTGCAAGTTAGAATGATATGCAGCTTTACATTTTCCATGGGTCTGAGGGTGGGTACCAAAAATGGCCTGAAAAATGTTCACTATTATTAAATTTCATTTCCCCTAGCTGCAAAAAGCACCTAATCCCTTGATAATAGATACCATGAAGCTGTGGTTAGCACCCCATGGCACCCCTCACTCAGTCATGCACCCACCTCTTTTGCGGTACCTTGGCTTTTCACACTGACAACCATGTCTAGGCCCACAGTACCCTTGGCAACTTTGTAGCACCTTGTCTAGGCCCTCAGGAAAATGGCTGTGACACCCCCACCCCTATTTCTGGGGTATGGGAGTGAGCAGTAGCACCAATGCGGCTGCAGCTTAACTTGAGGCTTTGCAGCGCTCCCCCGGAACCACAGCAGAGTTGCACAACACGGCACAGAACTACCTAGGCCCCACCTAAGGGCCTTGGTGCAGCACACACTGGAAGCAGGTACCTGGGCTACCTGGGCCCCACCAAAGGCTGTAGTAACGCAAACGCTTGAAGCACATCACGACCTAGGGCCTACCGAAGGCCCTTGGTGGAGCAAGTTTTGGCCCAAAATACCTGAGTATATGCTGCACACCACTGATGGGTAACACTTGGTGACTGCACCCCCTGGCCCTGTGGCCAAGGGGCAGAAGCAGCCTTTGCAAGTGGCAGGACAACTGTCCTACCCTCACCCAGTAAACATGATTTCCCCTGGTTTTTCAGGCTAGCCGAGCAGGTTTTATGAACCCGCCCTCTTCACCCCCAGCCCAATAGGTGGGCACACTTGTCCATGAGTGGAGGATTCTCTCCTCAAAAGGTGAGCATGTACGTACACCTGGAAGTACCAACCGGCATCCACACTAAGCTCTATAGCACTCCCACCCAACGTAGGCCTTGCAGTGACAACATCTTGGTGCTTTTCTTTGTTCAATCTTGCTGTGGGTGTTGAAGACTTTTGCTGCTGATGTTGTGATGCTGATCGCCTGTATTGCCCATGTTGGTCCCCTCACTACTGCGTTGGATATTGTTTGGATATTCTCTCTGCTGCTCTTTTTTTTTTGCTTTGCGGACGGGGTTGCTGCAGCATATGTCTTCTGAACCATGTGGGCATGCAACACGCGAAAGCACCAAAAGACAGCACCAAACAGAAAAACAAGAAATGTTGCCCCAGACTGTTATAATTCCTGCTGCTGCAAGCCCCCCTCCCCCCCGAACCCTCCTCTCCATCGCTGACACCTGTGACCTGCGTGAGGGGGTCCTGTTGATTAATGAGCTGCATGCTAAGCAACAGAGGCCAGACGCAAACACGAACACGTGGTTTGCTGTGCATCAGTTTAAGCCGCCTTGCAGTCTGAAGGGCATTTAAATTTGAATGGATTTACGGTCTCCCCCTTCCTGTCAACGTCAGACTGCATTCAGCATTCAGTCCAACATCATTTGCTGTCAGTCGCCCCAGTCGCCTGCTTCCTAGCTTTGGCATTGCAGGGGAGACCCCAAAGCTTCCTGAAGACTTGGCAACCCTGCGACCTACTATCTTCCCATCGGTGCCACGTCTCCTTAACCGATTCTATGATAAAATTATGGGTGGTGTCAAGGCCCAAGGCGGCCTGAAGGCCAAGTTGTTCAACATGGGCTATGCTGCCAAGCAGCAAGGATTGAAGGATGGATATCTTACCCATGCGCTGTGGGACAAGCTTGTATTCAGTAAGGTGTCCAAAAAGCTTGGGTTGGATGATTGCAAGGTATGCCAAGCCTCCAGGGGTCGTGCTTTGCTGAGCATGTAACAGCACCCATACCAGTGTCCTGCCAAAGGGTGCTGCGGCACATGCAGGAACAATCAGATGATACCTCAAACTCCCTTGCTTCACCCAACCAGCAGCTTTGGGTCCAGATTCACTCATTCATCATTGCCTGGCGACCCTTGGCGACGTAACTCTGAGAGGAAAGGCGAATGCAGAGGCCGAAGGAAACATGGGAAAGTGAATGTGTGTTTGCCTATCTATGGTATGGAAGCTGAAATCGTCAGCTTGTGGCCAGTTGATGTGTATGTGGATGTACAGCAGGGTGCCGTCCGTCAGTATGATTTTAACGTCATCCCGGATCCCTGCCTTTTTTTAAATCGGCCTAGATGACACATCCCCCTTCCCCCTGCCCCATGTTGTTTCCAGGCACTTCAGCGCAGGGTGAGTTGGTTGTCCCCTCCAGGCCATGCGTCAATGGGAGGAGCAGTTTTTCTCAGCAAGGCATATGTCACCACCACCTGCGCTCACTCTGGATGTGCTGCGGAGAAGGCGGGTAGTCGTGTAGCAACGATCAATACCAATTTTGGTTTGGCCCCGACACCCCTGAACAACAGCCTTGCCTCCTATGGAACAGTGTTTGCGACATCCTAAGTGGTATTGTCAGCGATGTGCTGGAGTTTCGGTTGAGGTTGGCAGAGTTGGAAAAACGTATTTCGATGGTTGCCATTAGAGACCAACACACTGAGGCCCAGCAAGGGGACCTCATGCGCCATCTCCTGCACCTGCCCCACACCAACACTGAAGCCTTTCTTCAGGTTTATGGCATGTCGGCTGTGTGCGCCAGAGTGATGGTGCTGCAGCGCCCCTGTTCTCCCTTGCGTGGTGTGATTAACAAACCTTTCTTGTTAATTTTTTTTACTTAACAAACAAACGAACAAACGAGTGACAAAAATAAACAAACAGTGTTTGTTAATTTTTATCAATGTTTTTGATGTACCTACTCCCATCTGATGCATGGATACATTTGGTGCACACTTCCAATTCATACAAAGGCACAAGTTGTGTTTTCAGGAAAATATACAATCTCAACAAATTTTTTCAAAAACATCATCTATTTGAAAATATGTAAAATTGTTGTTGCTTCCACTTTCTTGACTGCCAAAGCTTTTGAAAAGATTAATCTTTTTATGCAAAACATGCTTCCTTTTTTCTACAGACACATGCTGTTGAGTGACAACATTGATGATGTCATCAATGTTGTCATCGATGACATCATGGATGATGTCATCGGCAATGATGCCGTCCATGATGTGTCTCCATTACATCCTACAAAAAAAAAACAGATCACAAGGTTATTCAGAATTACTGTGTGACCTGTGCAGTGTTGTGCATACTTTTGCTGGTGAAAAGGCCTCCAAGGCTTTACAACAGCTCCAAGACTACTGCCTCAAGTGTGGTGATTTTCAGGTTCTCTTTTGTGGACAAAAGAAGGCAAAAAGGGCAAAGCATTGAGTTGGTGGGGGCTCTGGGGTGGTGGGGTGCCGGGATTGCATGATGTGCTTAAGTGCATTTATTCTATCATTTGCGTCACACGCGGCGCACAGCGCAACTGGTCTATCTTTGGTTTCATGCATACCAAGAATCACAATCCCTTTACAATGGGAAGGTTGCCAAACTCCATATTGCTTATCAAAACCTGCGCGTTTTGCGCAAGTTGCAACGTGCAGGTTATCGCAAGCCCGTGGTAGAGTTTAGCGATGTTGAGCGCAAACGGCAGTAGATTTTCTACCTGGAAGTTGCCTCTGAGCAAGTTCGTGCCTCTCGCCATCTTGTATTCTTGATGTCCATTCCGCATTCAACTCGGCGCTCAATGCGGTGCTCAACTGAGCACTCGACTTGATGTGTTCTGCCCAAGTAGTGATGAACAACAGTAGCTTTTTTACTTGGGACTTGCTTCTTGGTGAATTCTTCCATCTCCCAATCTTTAATTCTTGATGTGCTCAACTCCGCGCTCAACTTGGCGTGTTTTGCCCAAGGCGTGAAGAACACGTGACCGCGAAGGTCTTATGGGCTTAGTAGCGACAAGTGGTGCGACATATACCTTTAGGTATCTTCATGTAGATTTGCAGTGACCTCATTTGCTCACGTTTGGATTCCGTCTTGTGCCGAACCTTTCTTCAATGATGCGTTATTGCTGCCATCGTAGTTCCTTCTTTTGTGCCTCCGGTGTCCCTCTATTGTGCCTACCGGCGGCAAGTCTTAGGTGTTGATGTCTTACTGCACTTGCATGTCAGCGCATCGGAACATTATGACAACTGCACCACATTGAAAGTTACATCCTGGAAATATTGCTGCACACACCATTTTTGCTTTCATTGGCACTTGAAAATATCAAATCACAGGCTTGACCACTCAAAAGCACGCGCTTGGCGAAGTGCATGGCTACAGCACGTTGCATCGGGATGTTGTTTGTTAAAGTGTCTTTGTTAACAAACTTTTGTAATCATAACAAACCAACCCCGCTCGGTTGTTTAAGGACCGCTTATGACAGCCTCGATACCGTGCCTACACCCGTGTCTCCGAATTGTGACCTCTCCTAACCCCCCCACCCAACACCCCATACCCCTAGCATTTCTTGTGTGACGGCTATCCATCATTTTGCATTTGGCGACCGCATGCACCGCATGTACACCTCTCATGATTTCCATTTTCCCATCTTCATCCATTGGACTAATTCAAGGGTCTTTGGGGTTTATTTCATTGTAGCACACACAACAGTACCACTATGTAGCCCACTACACTCATTTGAGGTACCCCTGTTATGTGCTATGCTGTCATCCTGCCAATGGCACCCTAGTGCATGGATCCCCCACATTTGCATCCCGTTACCACGGTGTCCACTTGTGCATGATTGTGCAGTGCCCAGGTTAGGTGTTGCCAAAGTAGGTTAGGTGTTGCCAGAGTAGTGCTATGCTCTCTCTTGTGTGGCTTTGTACTGTGGGTGCCATGCATTTCCTTCTTCCTTGTGCCCGTGGAAAAGGGTAGTAATCTCATGTGCCGCCTCCTAACACAACCAATGCGGACGCGCTCTTTGACCAACGTCTTGGTGATTGGGTAGAGTGTATGCAACAACAATGGGACTACTCCTCCCTTACCATTCACCCCGCCCTGTGCTGGTTGAGGGTGGGTTCCCATATGTTGCACGAGCACATTGTTGAACCGAGGTTTGCCATTCACGGACCAAGGTTTGGTTTGTGCGGTCCACCATATCCTCGCATATGTATTACGTCTCTCTTGGATATGTGGCAGATGTTTTTGTATTTTATGAAGGACAGCGTCGTTAGGCCCAGTGGGTGTAGCTCCTGCTGAGATTGGTGCCCAAAGTGTGCCCTCGGCTTGCGTGGCCTAGATGCACCACCTACTGTTGCAGGGCCCGCATGGACGGCAAGACCCTTCAATCTTTGCTGAATGCCGAAAAATCTGTGTTCTTGAATTTCTCGAGGCCATGCTAGACCGGCAAATGTTGACCTTGCTCATGCGCACCTTCAGGAAGACCATTCTAGACTCCAACTACGGGGCACTTACTTTTGTCTTGATGGGATCTCCAAAGAGAATGGGGACTTGCCCAACTTGTTACATGAGGAGTTTCGGAGGTGCTTTTACTAGGGATGGCACGACAAGGGTCCATTTGTGGGCAAGACCAAGTTCAAGGTTTTTGCCACGTTTCAACCAACGGCCATATTATGATTTGCCACGGCCCCCATGTGGGCATCAGCCCGGATGGATAAATTCTCAACATCTCCATCAAGGACAAAGCCGCTTGATCGTTGCCTGTGGGGCTTGGATTGATGCATTGGCTACGGTTGCAACCGGAAATTGTCAGCCGTGTCAGCTATTGATGCTAAGGACACCGATGAAGAGTACCATGCAAATGAATTACCTCATCCGAGGGATTGGCATGTGTGTTGGGCTGGTCAACAAGCACCTCTATGGGAGGATTGTGGGACTCCTGTACGAATGTAAGGTGTAAGATAACATGTTTGCAAGCGGCTATTTTTTGGGCAGAGGGTCTCCTTCTTGCCTTTGTAGGGTTGGTTTGCTCACAACAACATTGTGCTAGAGATTACGGCCCCGTTTTATTTTTTTGGACGTGATCTTTGGCGAATTTTGGATAGAATGGTCCCAAAGACCTTGTGTCAACCGCTCGTGAGCCGTGCCCAAGTGCAGCCCGGTGAACGCAAGATCCCCGTCTCACCAGTTGTTTTTCCCTGCTTTTGGCCTTCATGCTTGCTAGGTTGCCTTCAAGCCTGGGTTTCCCTTTGCAATTCCTAGTATCAAATTCAGCTTGTCCTCACTACGTGCCATGCCCATTGCAGATCGGGACACCAATTGAGCTAGTATTGCAAAAATCAGCACCCCGCTACAATTGCTTACAAACCCAAAGGGATGATGTGCGTTATGGGGGGGGGGGGGTTCAAGGACAAGAGCAACCCTATGCTATGATTGCCCCACATGATAATGCGGCATCGCTTGCGGTATTCTATTTTTTTATGTCTAGCTCCACGGCCGAACGGGACCACTCCAAATTGCCATCCTCCAAACAGCGTGGAGGTATGCTCTTGCATTGCTCCGCTTATTTTCACACCCAGAATGATGTTGGGTTGGGTCAGGAGGTGGTGGTTATGTTGTGACACAGGGAATATTTGCGCTCATGGTCTGTGTATCGTCATATCCTTTGGTCTGCCCCATGTAGAGCCATGTGCCTGCCCGCGGATGCCATGCTGTCTGGCGCTATGGGGACGCCCCCTCTGGGCCTCAGGAACCAACACAACAGGGCCATCGCCCGTGCCGGGAGGGTGTCGAGCCATTGGCGACTTAAGCCTAGGTACGAGCAAATTTTTTATCTTTACTAGGTTGGCTAGTTGTGTATGTTCATATCATGTCGCTATTTGGGGATATTTTGTGCCTCCCCTATGCATATCGACAATCCATTTTTGCAACTTTTTTGCTTGTGTGCTTGTTTGTGTGGGTTGGGGTGTGTTCCCTTAGACCAACCCGAGGTTTGCCACTTGCGAACCAAGGTTTTGGTCTATGCGGTCCCCCATACCCTCACACATGCATTTCTTCTCTCTCGCATGTGTGGCAGATGTTTTCATATTTTATGAGAAACGGCCTGCCCTCCCACCCCACATCAATTTTTATGGCAACTTGCCTTCTGCACCGGATGCCACACGCCAATTTGCATCTTGACAATATGTATCCCGCTACCTTTTTCCCCTTATGCTTGTTTGTGTGGGGTGTTTTCCCTTAGACCAAACCCTCCCCCGTTGCATATTTTGATATTTGCAGTCTTCTATGTCTATTTTTCATGTGTTTATACAAGCCACATGGTTTTGTCCGCCGTTGAGAGATTACGGAAGCACATAGTTCAAGGCAAGGGTTTCCATTGTTTTGGTGAATTGCATGGCATGTTGAGGAAGGGGGGAATAGAGTATTGGACGGGGTCCGCTTTTTGCCTTTTGATACAAATTTGGATGCCTACTCGTTTGAAAGGGAATTGTGGTCTTGTTTTACAAGCGGTGCCTCCCTAAGGTGCATCCACCATGGCGAAACGAGGTAATTCTACGATCGTTGCGTGGGTATGGGCCGCCCTGCAAGGATTGGTGGCATGCACTAGGTGATGTGTACAAATTGGACACAAACCGTGTAATGACACCTATCGTCATCAACTACCGAGGGAGGCTGGTTGGGATGAATGACACCACTCCACATCTTGACCACAAGTCTCACATATGTCCACGGAACCATTTCACCTCTATCTTTCACCAGCCGGGGATATTTGGTGCCTAGCATGGGTACTGTTTGCTCCCCCAGCAGTTGTTTCCCACAAGTCGGAATCAATGGGACGCTTGCAGAACAAATTACATGCCATTTATCGGTTGACATATGTGTGTATTGTGGATACAGGTGTGGGCCTGTTGTAGGGATCTACTAGGCATGAATATCAAATTAGAGGTTATCCATGCCCCTCGCCTCATGTGATGGGGTCACGCACCGCAGCGCGAAAGCACTACGAGGTATGGATATGCCAACATACCCCGAAGAGTGTTTGTGTGAGCTGTTTGTCTTGGGTAAAGCTAAGTATTTGCACAATTAGCAAGAATTTCGGTTGGTCGCCACGATGCTTTTTCTTAAACAAGTTGTTTGTCCGGGTATGTGCTCGGTCCATTACTTGATTCGTATCGGTACTATTGGCCGAGTTGCCTGCCCCCATCTTAAAGATGTCAATCACTGATTTTCTGGAGTGGTATTTCCACCTCAACACTTTGGGGTGCATGTCGGTTGGCAAAGCCGACAGCAAGAGGCAATTGATCCATATTTGCCCCCAGTGGCTGGTGGCAATGTCAGAGACCGGGAAATGGCTGTCCAAAAAGAGGAAATAGAGGGCCCCATAGTGGGTGTGGAGTGTTGATATCCGCTACAAAACATGGGCTTTGGCTAGGTATGATTAAGGCGTCATGCTTTCGCCACGTGAAACTGCGTTTTGGTCAGCATTTGGGATGCGGTTGTATTTTACACCACACAAAGAGGTGAAGATTGTGCTTTTCCTCTTCTGAGTGCAGACTAAATTGGGACTATATGTAGCTAATGGTTGACATTGTCATGAAATTTGGCTGGCATCACTTGCCATGGAGGGTATACCTTCCACGTGGGGAGGCCGCATCTTGTTCGCTTGAACTCCGCGAGGTCCCGCAACTTGGACACCGCCCTCTTCAAGCCCCAGATAGAATGCACGTTGGCCACCTACATAATGAAGCAAGACACATGAACAAAATTTCTTTGAGTGACATCTTGCTATACCACAGCCATGATGGTGTCATGGCGCATTGGGATCCCCACCATGGAGACTGCGTGGATTGGTCATGTGATATTGCACCGTTGCTAGGAGCGCATTGCTGCCTACATTGAGGGAGGAGCACATTGCTGCCTACATTGACGGGACACAACACTCCCTTCGGTGTTTGTGTGGTGGTGATGGGGGGGGGGGCATATATGTTCATTGTCATTGTGTGTTTGTTGCCTCTTTTGGCACCCCCCGTAATACCAAATCAACCAAGGGCTTTGTTCACTGGACGCTGTGGGGTGTATACCATAGTGATGTAGTGCTATGTATCTTTGTGGTTGCATGAGATAGAGGAGATGGGTAGGGGGTTCGCTGCCACATATCGATGCATCCCCCCCCTCTTGGTCATGAAACACATTGTGCCTCTCCTTTTACAAAGGCACCTATGTCACATGCCTCTCTAAGTGCTTGTTTGTGACAGCTTGTGGTTATAGTGAGAGTACACTAGCTCTGTGTATAGCGACCTAGTCGGCTATCAGACATCAGACATCACACTTTTATGGACCGTCATTACCCAAACCATAAACCCACCTCCCCCATCTCCCCTTGTGGTGTAGTACACCCCCCCCCCCAATGGAAGATCCCCCCCCCTTGTGGCCCTTCCCTAGTCCTTCCACCCCCCCCCCCACTCATGCGTGCTTTCTTGCATCAGGAAGTATGGAAAATGATTCGGAAAATACCCCCCACTTGGTGTTGTGTGTTTGTGTGTAGGAAGCATGGAAACTGCACCCACTCACTACACTCTTCGAGGTGTAGATTTTCGTTCTGTGGCCTCAACCCTAGCGTTGTAGGGCCATCAGACACCATTGCAAAGTAAACCAACACATTTGCCGCATTTATAAGCATATGGCCTCCCACAGACACACACACACAGGCACGCACACACACACACACACACACACACACACGCACACGTTGACATAGCGTAGGCAATGTGGGGGTGCCCTTGCTTCAAGCCTTGGTTCGGGGGGGGGGGTGCCTCTCCTTTCTTTACATGTTTTTTCACCGGGGAGGGGGGAGACTTGAGAGAACTGCCGGGGGGGGGGAGTTTAGTCACGGGTGCGGGGGTGTTCTTTTCTTTGTCTCACAGGTGTATCTTTTCATGCAAAAAAACTGACAACAATAAACGTAATCATTTCACAACTTGCAGTGTGCCAGCAGGTGTGCCATGCCATGCTGTGCCGTGTTATGGTGTGTCTCCGTAGGTCCGAAGCCGGTTAGAAGCCCCCCCAATCATTTTCATAGCCCCCTCGCATCACTTTCATAGCCGCCCCCCCCATCAATTTCATAGCCCCCCCATCAATTTCATATGCCCCCCCCATCAATTTCATAGCCCCCCCCCCATCAATTTCATAGCCCCCCCCCCACATCCATTTCATAGCCCCCCCTATCAATTTCATAGCCTCCTCCCATCCATTTCATAGCCCCCCCCACATCCACTTCATAGCCTCCCCCAATCAATGTCATAGCCCCCCCTCCATCCAATTCATAGCCCCTCCCGCATCAATTTCATAACCTCCCCCCATCAATTTCATAGCCCCCCCCCATCAATTTCATAGCCGCCCCTCCATCAATTTCATAGCTCCTCCCCCATCAATTTCATAGCCCCCCCCCATCAATTTTATAGCCCCCCCATCAATTTCATATGCCCCCCTATCATTTTCATAGCCCCTTGCCCCATCAATTTCATAACCCCCCCCCCATCAATTTCATAGCCCCCCCGCTATCAATTCCATAGCCCTACCCCCCATCAATTTCATAGCCCCACCCCCATCAATTTCATAGGTCCCCCCCATTCAATTTCACAGCCCCCCCCCCATCGATTTCATAGCCCCCTGCCCTATCAATTTCATGACCCCCCCTTTATCAATTTCATAGCCCCCCCCCATCAATTTCATAGCCCCGCTATCATTTTCATAGCCCCCTGCCCTATCAATTTCATAGCCCCCCCCCTTTTCAATTTCATAGCCCCCCCATCAATTTCATATGCCCCACTATCATTTTCATAGCCCGCTGCCCTATCAATTTCACAGCCCCCCCCCCTTTCAATTTCACAGCCCCCCCGCTATCAATTTCATGGCCCTAACCCCCATCATTTTCATAGTCCCCCCCTCCGAATCGATTTCATACCCCCCCCCATCAATTTCATAGCCCCCCCATCAATTTCATATGCCCCCCTATCATTTTCATAGCCCCCTGCCCTATCAATTTCATACCCCCCCCCATTCAATTTCATAGCCCCCCCATCAATTTCATATGCCCCCCTATCATTTTCATAGCCCCCTGCCCTATCAATTTCATAGCCCCCCCCCCCTATCAATTTCATATCCCCCCCGCTATCAATTTCATAGCCCTACCCCCCATCAATTTCATAGCCCCCCCCCCAATCGATTTCATAGCCCCCCCCCCATCAATTTCATACCCCTGCATCAATTTCATAGACCCCCCTATCATTTTCATAGCCCCCTGCCCTATCAATTTCATAGCACCCCCCCCTATCAATTTCATAGCCCCCCGCTATCAATTTCATAGCCCTACCCCCCATCAATTTCATAGCCCCCCCCCAATCGATTTCATACCCCCCCCCCCCCGCATCAATTTCATAGCCCTACCCCCCATCAATTTCATAGCCCCCCCATCGATTTCATATGCCCCTGATCATTTTCATAGCCCCCTGCCCTATCAATTTCATAGCCCCCCCCCATCAATTTCATAGCCCCCCCGTTATCAATTTCATAGCCCCCCCCCCATCAATTTCATACCCCCCCATCAATTTCATATGCCCCCCTATCATTTTCATAGCCCCCTGCCCTATCAATATCATAGCCCCCCCCCCCCATCAATTTCATAGCCCCCCGCTATCAATTTCATAGCCCTACCCCTCATCAATTTCATAGCCCCCCCCAATCGATTTCATAGCCCCCCCCCCCCCCCCCCCGCATCAATTTCATAGCCCTACCCCCCATCAATTTCATATGCCCCCCTATCATTTTTATAGCCCCCTGCCCTATCAATTTCATACCCCCCCCCATCAATTTCATAGCCCCCCCATCAATTTCATATGCCCCCGATCATTTTCATAGCCCCCTGCCCTATCAATTTCATAGCACCCCCCCCCATCAATTTCATAGCCCCCCCGCTATCAATTTCATAGCCCTACCCCCCATCAATTTCATAGCCCCCCCCCCAATCGATTTCATAGCCCCCCCCCCATCAATTTCATATGCCCCCGATCATTTTCATAGCCCCCTGCCCTATCAATTTCATAGCCCCCCCCCCATCAATTTCATAGCCCCCCCGCTATCAATTTCATAGCCCTACCCCCCATCAATTTCATAGCCCCCCCCCCAATCGATTTCATAGCCCCCCCCCCCTCCCCCCGCATCAATTTCATATGCCCCCCTATCATTTTCATAGCCCCCTGCCCTATCAATTTCATAGCCCCCCCCCCCCATCAATTTCATAGCCCCCCCGCTATAAATTTCATAGCCCTACCCCTCATCAATTTCGTACCCCCCCCCAAATCGATTACATAGCCCCCCCCCCATCAATTTCATAGCCCCCCCATCAATTTCATATGCCCCCCTATCATTTTCATAGCCCCCTGCCCTATCAATTTCATAGCCCCCCCCCCTTTATCAATTTCATGCCCCCCCGCGATCAATTTCATAGCCCTACCCCCCATCAATTTCATAGCCCCCCCGCAATCGATTTCATAGCCCCCCCCCCCGCCCTCGACTTCATAGCCCCCCCCCATTGATTGACAGAGGGGTGTAGCCCCTGTTAGGAATTGGCGTGTGGGCACGCGCTGATGCCTAAGGGGGGTCTTATTTGGGGGGTCTAGACCCCCCAAATAATTGACGCATGGGCATGCGTCAAATAATTGACGCATGGGCATGCTTCAATTATTTCGGGGGTCTACACCCCCCAAATAATTGACGCATGGGCATGCGTCAAATAATTGACGCATGGGCATGCTTCAATTATTTCGGGGGTCTACACCCCCCAAATAATTGACGCATGGGCATGCGTGAATTATTTTTGGGGTCTACACCCCCCAGATCATTGACGCATTGGCATGCGTCAATTATTTTGGGGGTCTGCACCCCCCAGATAAGTCACACATGGGAATGCGTCAATTATTTTGGGGGTCTACACCCCCCAAATAATTGACGCATATGGATGCGTCAATTCTTCTTGGGGTCTAGACCCCCCTAGGAATTGACGCATGGGCATGGGTCAAATAATTGACACATGGGCATGCGTCAATTATTTTGGGGGTCTACACCCCCCAGATAATTGACGCATGGGCATGCGTCAATTATTTCGGGGATCTACACCCCCCAGATAATTGACCGATGGGCATGCGTCAAACAATTGACGCATGGGCATGCGTCAATTATTCTTTGGGTCTACACCCCCCAGATAATTGATGCATGGGCATGCGTCAATTGTTTTGGGGGGCTACACCCCCCAAATAATTGATGCATGGGCATGCGTCAATTATTTTGGGGGGCTACACCCCCCAAATAATTGACGCATGGGCATTCGTCAATTATTTCGGGGATCTACACCCCCCAGATAATTGACCGATGGGCATGCGTCAAACAATTGACGCATGGGCATGCGTCAATTATTCTTTGGGTCTACACCCCCCAGATAATTGACGCTTGGGCATGCGTCAATCATTTGGGGGGCTACACCCCCCAAATAATTGACGCATGGGCATGCGTCAATTGTTTCAGGGTTGTGCACCCCCCAGATAATTGACGCATGGGCATGCGTCAAATAATTGACGCATGGGCATGCGTCAATTATTCTTCGGGTCTACACCCGACAGATAATTGACGCATGGGCATGCGTCAATTTTTTGGGGGGTCTAGACGCCCCAAATAATTGACGCATGGGCATGCGTCGATTATTTCGGGGGTCTAGACCCCTCAAATAATTGACGGTTGGGCATGCGTCAATTATTTTGGCGGTGTAGACCCCCGAAAGATTTGACGGATCCGCATCCGTCAAATATTTTGCGGGCGTAGACCCCTCAAATATTTGACGGACATACATCCGTCAAATATTTTGGAGGTGTAGACCCTCCAAATATTTGACGGATCCACATCCGTCAAATATATTGGAGGTGTAGAGCCCCCAAATATTTGACGGACATACATCCCTCAAATATTTTGGAGGTGTAGACCCCCCAAATATTTGACGGACATACATCCGTCAAATATTTTGGAGGTGTAGACCCCCCAAATATTTGACGGACATACATCTGTCGGACATTTTGGGGGTGTAGACCTCCCAAACGTTTGACGGACATACATCCGTCAAAGAGTTTGGCGTTGTAGACCCCCCAAATATTCGACAGACATACATCCGTCAATTATTTTGGGGGTGTAGACCCCCCAAATATTTGACGGATCCACATCCGTCAATTATTTTGGCGGTGTAGACCCCCCAAATATTTGACGGACGTACATCCTCCAATTATTTTGGGGGTGTAGACCCCCCAAATATTTGACGGATCCACATCCGTCAAATATTTTGGAGGTGTAAACCCCCCAAATATTTGACGGACATACATCCGTCAAATATTTTGGGGGTGTAGACCCCCCAAACATTTGATGGACATACATCCGTCAGACATTTTTGGGGTGTAGACCCCCCAAATGTTTGACGGACATACATCAATCAATTATTTTGGAGGTGTAGACCCCCCAAATATTTGACGGACATACATCCGTCATATATTTTCGGGGTGTAGACCTCCCAAATATTTGACGGACACACATCCGTCAAATATTTTGGGGGTGTAGACCCCCCAAATATTTGATGGACATACATCGGTCAATTATTTGCGGCGTGTACACCCCCCCAATATTTGACGGACACACATGCGTCAAATATTTTGGGGGTGTAGACCCCCAAAATATTTGACGGACATACATCCGTCAAATATTTTGGAGATGCATACCCCCCAAATATTTCACGAATCCACATCCGTCAAATATTTTGGAGGTGTAGACCCCCCAAATATTTTACGGATCCACATCTGTCAAGTATATAGGGGTTGTAGACCCCCCAAATATTTGACGGACATACATCTGTCAATTGTTTTGGGTTTGAAGACCCGCCAAATATTTGACTGATCCACATCCGTCAATTATTTTGGGGGTGTAGACCCCCCAAATATTTGACTGACATACATCAGTCAATTATTTTGGAGGTGTAGACCACCCAAATATTTGACGGACGTACATCCTCCAATCATTTTGGGGGTGTAGACCCCCCAAGTGTTTGACGGATCCACATCCGTCAAATATTTTGGAGGTGTAGACCCCCCAAACATTTGACGGACATACATCCGTCAAATATTTTGGAGGTGTAGACCCCCCAAATATTTGACGAACCCACATCCGTCAAATATTTTGGAGGTGTAGACCCCCCAAATATTTGACGGACATACATCCGTCAAATATTTTGGAGGTGTAGACCCCCCAAATATTTGACGGATCCACATCCGTCAAATATTTTGGGCCCGTAGACCCTCCAAATACTTGACGGACATACGTCCGTCAATTATTTTGGAGGTGTAGACCCCCCAAATATTTGACAGATCCACATCCGTCAATTATTTTGGAGGTGTAGACCCCCCAAATATTTGACGGACATACATCCGTCAATTATTTTTGGGGGTGTAGACCCCCCAAATTTTTGAAGGATCCACATCCGTCAAATATTTTGGGAGTGTAGACCCCCCCAATACTTCACGGACATACATCCGTCAAATATTTTGGAGGTGTAGACCCCCCCAATACTTGATGGACATACATTCGTCAAAAAATTTGGAGGTGTAGACCCCCTAAATATTTGAGGGATCCACATCCGTCAAGCATTAGGGGGGTGTAGACCCCCCAAATATTTGACGGACATAAATTGGTCAAATATTTTGGCGGTGCAGACCCCCCAAATATTTGATGGACATACATCCGTCAATTATTTTGGGGCTGTAGACCCCCCAAATATCTGACGGATCCACATCCGTCAAATATTTGGGGGTTGTAGACCCCCCAAATATTTGACGGACATATATCCGTCAAATATTTTGGAGGTGCAGACCCCCCAAATATTTGACGAATCCACATCCGTCAAATATTTTGGAGGTTTAGACCCCCCAAATATTTTACGGATCCACATCCGTCAAATATTTTGGAGGTGTAGACCCCCCAAATATTTGAAGGATCCACATTCGTACAATATTTTGGAGGTGTAGACCCCCCAAATATTTGACGGACCAACATCCGTCAAATATTTTGGAGGTGTAGACCCCCCAAATATTCGACGAATCCACATCCGTCAAATATTTTGGAGGTGTAGGGCCCCCCAACACTTGATGGACATACATCCGTCAAATGTTTTGGAGGTGTAGACCCCCCAAATATTTGACGGACATACATCCGTCAAATGTTTTGGGGGTGTAGACCCCCCAAACATTTGACGGACATACATTCGTCAAAATTTTTGCAGGTGTAGACCCCCTAAATATTTGAGGGATCCACATCCATCACACCTTTTGGGGGTGTAGGCCCCCCAAATATTTGACGGACATAAATTGGTCAAATATTTTGGGGGTGCATACCCCCCAAATATTTGATGGACATACATCCGTCACTTATTTTGGGGATGTAGACCCCCCAAATATTTGACGGATCCACATCCGTCAAATATTTTGGGGTTGTAGACCCCCCAAATATTTGACGGGCATACATCCGTCAAATATTTTGGAGGTGCAGACCCCCCAAATATTTGACGAATCCACATCCGTCAAATATTTTGCAGGTGTAGACCCCTCAAATATTTTACGGATCCACATCCGTCAAATATTTTGGAGGTGTAGACCCCCCAAATATTTGACGGATCCACATCCGTCAAATGTTTTGGAGGTGTAGACCCCCCAAATATTTGACGGACATACATCCGTCAAATATTTTGGCGGTGTAGACCCCCCAAATATGTGACAGATCCACCTCTGTCAAATATTTTGGGGGTGTAGACCGCCCAAATATTTCACCGACATACATCCGTCAATTATTTTGGGGGTGTAGACCCCCCAAATATTTGACGGACATACATTCCGTCAAATATTTTGGCGGTGCAGACCCCCCAAATATATGATGGACATACATCCGTCAATTATTTTGGGGGTGTAGACCCCCCAAATATTTGACGGATCCACATCCGTCAAATAGGTTTGGGGTTGTAGACCCCCCAAATATTTGACGGACATACATCCGTCAAATATTTTGGAGGTGCAGACCCCCCAAATATTTGACGAATCCACATCCGCTAAATATTTTGGAGGTGTAGACCCCCCAAATATTTGACGGACATACATCCGTCAAATATTTTGGCGGTGTAGACCCCCCAAATATGTGACAGATCCACCTCTGTCAATTTTTTTGGGGGTGTAGACCGCCCAAATATTTCACGGACATACCTCCGTCAAATATTTTGGAGGTGTAAACCCCCCAAATATTTGACGGACATACATCCGTCAATTATTTTGGGGGTGTAGACCCCCCAAATATTTGACGGACATACATTCCGTCAAATATTTTGGCGGTGCAGACCCCCCAAATATATGATGGACATACATCCGTCAATTATTTTGGGGGTGTAGACCCCCCAAATATTTGACGGATCCACATCCGTCAAATATTTTGGGGTTGTAGACCCCCCAAATATTTTACGGATCCACATCCGTCAAATATTTTGGAGGTGTAGACCCCCCAAATATTTTACGGATCCACATCCGTCAAATATTTTGGAGGTGTAGACCCCCCAAATATTTGACAGATCCACATCCCTCCAATATTTTGGAGGTGTAGACCGGCCAAATATTTGACGGACATACATCCGTCAAATATTTTGGAGGTGTAGACCCCCCAAATATTTGACGAATCCACATACGTCAAATATTTTGGAGGTGTAGGGCCCCTCAATACTTGATGGACATACATCGGTCAAATGTTTTGGAGGTGTAGACCCCCCAAATATTTGACGGACATACATCCGTCAAATGTTTTGGGGGTGTAGACCACCCAAACATTTGACGGATTTACATTCGTCAATAATTTTGGAGCTGTAGACCGCCTAAATATTTGAGGGATCCACATCCGTCAGACCTTTTGGGGTTGTACACCCCCCAAATATTTGACGGACATAAATTGGTCAAATATTTTGGGGCTGCAGACCCCCCAAATATTTGGTGGACATACATCCGTCACTTATTTTGGGGGTGTAGACCCCCCAAATATTTGACGGATCCACATCCTCCAATTATTTTGGGGTAGTAGACCCCCCAAATTTTTGACGGACATACATCCGTCGAATATTTTGGAGGTGTAGACCCCCCAAATATTTTACAGATCCACATCTGTCAAATATTTTGGAGGTGTAGACCCCCCAAATATTTGACGGATCCACATCCGTCAAATATTTTGGAGGTGGAGACCCCCCAAATATTTGACGGATCCACATCCGTCAAATATTTTCGAGGTGTAGACCCCCCAAATATTTGACGGATCCACATCCGTCAAATATTTTGGAGGTGTAGACCCCCCAAATATTTGACGGACATACATCCGTCAAATATTTTGGCGGTGTAGACCCCCCAAATATGTGACAGATCCACCTGTGTCAAATATTTTGGGGGTGTAGACCGCCCAAATATTTCACGGACATACCTCCGTCAAATTTTTTGGAGGTGTAAACCCCCCAAATATTTGACGGACATACATCCGTCAATTATTTTGGGGGTGTAGACCCCCCAAATATTTGACGGACATACATTCCGTCAAATATTTTGGCGGTGCAGACCCCCCAAATATATGATGGACATACATCC
The DNA here is from genome assembly GCA_964036045.1 of Eutreptiella sp. 'Long Island Sound 2002'. Classification (NCBI taxonomy): domain Eukaryota; phylum Euglenozoa; class Euglenophyceae; order Eutreptiales; family Eutreptiaceae; genus Eutreptiella; species Eutreptiella sp. 'Long Island Sound 2002'. The sequence goes on along the minus strand of OZ038381.1, from coordinate 33,887,377 downwards.
GTCAATTATCTTGGGGGTGTAGACCCCCCAAATATTTGACGGATCCACATCCGTCAAATATTTTGGGGTTGTAGACCCCCCAAATATTTTACGGATCCACATCCGTCAAATATTTTGGAGGTGTAGACCCCCCAAATATTTTACGGATCCACATCCGTCAAATATTTTGGAGGTGTAGACCCCCCAAATATTTGACAGATCCACATCCCTCCAATATTTTGGAGGTGTAGACCGGCCAAATATTTAACGGACATACATCCGTCAAATATTTTGGAGGTGTAGACCCCCCAAATATTTGACGAATCCACATACGTCAAATATTTTGGAGGTGTAGGGCCCCTCAAAACTTGATGGACATACATGCGTCAAATGTTTTGGAGGTGTAGACCCCCGAAATATTTGACGGACATACATCCGTCAAATGTTTTGGGGGTGTAGACCACCCAAACATTTGACGGACGTACATTCGTCAAAAATTTTGGAGCTGTAGACCGCCTAAATATTTGAGGGATCCACATCCGTCAGACCTTTTGGGGGTGTACACCCCCCAAATATTTGACGGACATAAATTGGTCAAATATTTTGGGGCTGCAGACCCCCCAAATATTTGGTGGACATACATCCGTCACTTATTTTGGGGGTGTAGACCCCCCAAATATTTGACGGATCCACATCCTCCAATTTTTTTGGGGTTGTAGACCCCCCAAATTTTTGACGGACATACATCCGTCGAATATTTTGGAGGTGTAGACCCCCCAAAAATTTTACGGATCCACATCTGTCAAATATTTTGGGGGTGTGGACCCCCCAAATATTTGACGGATCCACATCCGTCAAATATTTTGGAGGTGTAGACCCCCCAAATATTTGACGGATCCACATCCGTCAAATATTTTCGAGGTGTAGACCCCCCAAATATTTGACGGACATACATCCGTCAATTATTTTGGGGGTGTAGACCCCCCAAAATTTGACGGATCCACATCTGTCAAGTATGTAGGGGTTGTAGACCCCCCAAATATTTGATGGACATACATCCGTCAATTATTTTGGGTTTGTAGACCCCCCAAATATTTGGCTGACATACATCAGTCAATTATTTTGGAGGTGCAGACCCCCCAAATATTTGACGGACATACATCCGTCAAATATTTTGGAGGTGTAGACCCCCCAAATATTTGACGGACATACATCCGTCAAATATTTTGGAGGTGTAGACCCCCCAAATATTTGACGGACATACATCCGTCAAATATTTTGGAGGTGTAGACCCCCCAAATATTTGACGGACATACATCCGTCAATTATTTTGGAGGTGTAGACCCCCCAAATATTTGACGGACATACATCCGTCAAATATTTTGGGTGTGTAGAACCCCCAAATATGTGACAGATCCACATCCGTCAAATATTTTGGGGTGTAGACCCCCCAAATATGTGACGGATCCAAATCCGTCAATTATTTTGGGGGTGTAGACCCCCCAAATATTTGACGGACATACATCCGTCACATATTTTGGAGGTGTAGACCCCCCAAATATTTGACGGACATACATCCGTCAATTATTTTGGGGGTGTAGACCCCCCAAACGTTTGACGGATCCACATCCGTCAATTATTTTGAAGGTGTAGACCCCCTAAATATTTGAGGGATCCACATCTGTCAGACCTTTTGGGGGTGTAGACCCCCCAAATATTTGACGGACATAAATTGGTCAAATATTTTGGCGGTGCAGACCCCACAAATATTTGATGGACATACATCCGTCAAATATTTTGGGTGTGTAGAACCCCCAAATATGTGACGGATCCACATCCGTCAAATATTTTGGGGTTGTAGACCCCCCAAATATTTGACGGACATACATCCGTCACATATTTTGGAGGTGTAGACCCCCCAAATATTTGACGAATCCACATCCGTCAAATATTTTGCAGGTGTAGACCCCCCAAATATTTTACGGATCCACGTCCGTCAAATATTTTGGAGGTGTAGACCCCCCAAATGTTTGACGGATCCACATCCGTCAAATATTTTGGAGGTGTAGAACCCCCAAATAATTGACGGACATACATCCGTCAAATATTTTGGCGGTGTAGACCTCCCAAATATGTGACAGATCCACCTCTGTCAAATATTTTGGGGGTGTAGACCGCCCAAATATTTCACGGACATACATCCGTCAAATATTTTGGAGGTGTAGACCCCCCAAATTTTTGACGGACATACATCCGTCAATTATTTTGGGGCTGTAGACCCCCCAAATATTTGACGGATCCACATCCGTCAATTATTTTGGCTGTGTAGACCCCCCAAATGTTTGACTGACATACATCAGTCAATTATTTTGCAAGTGTAGACCCCCCAAATATTTGACGGACATACATCCGTCAAATATTTTGGAGGTGTAGACCACCCAAATATTTGACGGACATACATCCGTCAAATATTTTGGAGCTGTAGACCCCCCAGGTATTTGACGGATCCACATCCGTCAAATATTTTGGGCCCGTAGACCCCCCAAATACTTCACGGACATACTTCTGTCAATTAATTTGGAGGTGTAGACCACCCAAATATTTGACAGACATACATCGGTGAAATATTTTGGAGGTGTAGACCCCCCAAATATGTGACGGACATACATCCGTCAAATATTTTGGGGGTGTAGACCCCCCAAATATTTGACGGACATACATCCGTCACATATTTTGGAGGTGTAGACCCCCCAAATATTTGATGGACATACATCCGTCAATTATTTTGGAGGTGTAGACCCCCCAAATGTTTGACGGACATACATTTGTCAACAATTTTGAAGGTGTAGACCCGCCAAATATTTGACAGACATACATCCGTCAAATATTTTGGAGGTGTAGACCCCCCAAAAATTTGACGGACATACATCCGTCAAATGTTTTGGGGGTGTAGACCCCCCAAATATTTGACGGACATACATCCGTCAAATATTTTCGGTGTGTAGAACCCCCAAATATGTTACGAATCCACATGTGTCAAATATTTTGGAGGTGTAGACCCCCCAAATATTTGACGGACATACATCTGTCAAATATTTTGGGGGTGTAGACCCCCCAAATATGTGACGGATCCACATCCGTCAATTATTTTGGGGGTGTAGATTCCCCAAATATTTGACGGACATACATCCGTCACATATTTTGGAGGTGTAGACCCCCCAAATATTTGACGGACATACATCCGTCAATTATTTTGGGGGTGTAGACCCCCCAAACGTTTGACGGACATACATTTGTCAACAATTTTGAAGGTGTAGACCCCCCAAATATTTGACGGACATACATCAGTCAAATATTTTGGGTGTGTAGAACCCCCAAATATGTGACGGATCCACATCCGTGAAATATTTTGGAGGTGTAGGCCCCGCAAATATTTGACGGACATACAGCACTCAAATGTTTTGGAGGTGTAGACCCCCCAAATATGTGACGGATCCACATCCGTCAAATATTTTGGAGGTGTAGACCCCCCAAATATTTGACGGATCCACATCCGTCAAATATTTTGGAGGTGTAGACCCCCCAAATATTTGACGAACATACATCCGGCAAATGTTTTGGAGGTGTAGACCCCCCAAATATTTGACGAATCCACATTCGTCAAATATTTTGGGGGTGTAGACCCCCCAAATAGTTGACGGATCCACATCCGTCAAATATTTTGGAGGTGTAGACCGCCCAAATATTTGACGAACATACATCCGTCAAATATTTTGGAGGTGTAGACCCCCCAAATATTTGACGAATCCACATCCGTCCAATGTTTTGGAGGTGTAGACCCCCCAAAATTTTGACGGACATACATCCGTCAATTATTTTGGCCATGTAGACCCCCGAAACATTTGACGGATCCACATCTGTCAGGTATATTGGGGTTGTAGACCCCCCAAATATTTGACGGACATACAGCCGTCAATTATTTTGTGCGTGTAGACCCCCGAAACATTTGCCGGATCCACATCTGTCAGGTATATTGGGGTTGTAGACCCCCCAAATATTCGACGGACATACATCCGTCAAATATTTTGGAGGTGTAGACCACCCAAATATTTGACGGACATACATCTGGAAATTATTTTGGTGCTGTAGACTCCCCAAATATTTGACGAGTCCACATCCGTCAAATACTTTGGAGGTGTAGACCCGCCAAATATTTGAGGGACATACATCCGTCAAATATTTTGGAGGTGTAGACCCCCCGAATATTTGACGGACATACATCCGTCATATATTTTGGGTGTGTAAACCCCCCAAATATGTGACAGATCCACATTCGCCAATTATTTTGGGCATGTAGACCCCCCAAACATTTGACGGACATACATCCGTCAATTATTTTGGAGGTGTAGACCCCCCAAATATTTGACGAATCCACATCCGTCAAATATTTTGGACGTGTAGACCCCCCAAATATTTGACGGATCCACATCCGTCAAATATTTTGGAGGTGTAGACCCCCCAAATATTTGACGAACATACATCCGTCAAATATTGTGGAGGTGTAGACCCCCCAAATATTTGACGAAACCACATCCGTCAAATATTTTGGAGGTGTAGACCCCCCAAATACTTGACGGATCCACATCCGTCCAATATTTTGGAGCTGTAGACCCCCCAAATATTTGAGGAACATACATCCATCAAATATTTTGGAGGTGTAGACCCCCCAAATATTTGACGAATCCACATCCGTCAAATATTTTGGAGGTGTAGACCCCCCAAATTTTTGACGGACATACATCCGTCAAATATTTTGGGGGTGTAGACCCCCCAAATATGTGGCAGATTCACCTCTGTCAAACATTTTTGGGGTGTAGACCCCCCAAATTTTTGACGGACATACATCCGTCAATTATTTTGTGCGTGTAGAGCTCCCAAACATTTGACGGATCCACATCTGTCAAGTATATTGGGGTTGTAGACCCCCCAAATATGTGACGGACACACATCCGTCAATTATTTTGGGCGTGTAGACCCCCCAAATATTTGACGGATCCACATCCGTCAATTATTTGGGGGGTGTAGACCCCCCAAATATTTGACGGGCGTACATCCGTCAAATATTTTGGAGGTGTAGACCCCCCAAATATTTGACGACCATACATCCGTCAAATATTTTGGAGGTGTAGACCCCCCAAATATTTGACGAATCCACATCCGTCAAATATTTTGGAGGTATAGACCCCCCAAATAGTTGACGGATCCACAGCCGTCCAATATTTTGGAGCTGTAGACCCCCCAAATATTTGAGGAACATACATCCGTCGAATATTTTGGAGGTGTAGACCCCCCAAATATTTGACGAATCCACATCGGTCAAATATTTTGGAGGTGTAGACCCCCCAAATTTTTGACAGACATACATCCGTCAAATATTTTGGGGGTGTAGACCGCCCAAATATGTGGCAGATTCACCTGTGTCAAACATTTTTGGGGTGTAGACCCCCCAAATATTTGACGGACATACATCCGTCAATTTTTTTCTGCGTGTAGAGCCCCCAAACATGTGACGGATCCACATCCGTCAATTATTTGGGGGGTGTAGACCCCCCAAATATTTGACGGACATACATCCGTCAATTATTGTGGGCGTGTAGACCCCCCAAATATTTGACGGATCCACATCCGTCAATTATTTGGGGGGTGTAGACCCCCCAAATATTTGACGGACGTACATCCGTCAAATATTTTGGAGGTGTAGACCCCTCAAAAATTTGACGGACATACATCCGTCAAATATTTTGGAGGTGTAGACCCCCCAAATATTTGACGGAAATAAATCCGTCAAATATTTGGGGGGTGTAGACCCCCCAAATATTTGACGGATCCACAGCCGTCAAATATTTTGGAGGTGTAGACGCCCCAAATATTTGAAGGACATACATCCGTTGAATAATTTGGAGGTGTAGACCCCCCAAATATTTGACGGACATACATCCGTTAAATAATTTGGAGGTGTAGACCCCCCAAATATTTGACGGACATACATCCGTCAATTGATTTGGAGGTGTAGACCCCCCAAATATTTGACGAGTCCACATCCGTCAAATTTTTTGGAGGTGTAGACCCCCCAAATATTTGACGGACAGACATCCGTCAAATATTTTGGAGGTGTAGACCCCCCAAATTATTTGACGGACATAATCCGTCAAATATTTTGGGCATGTAGACCCCCCAAATATGTGACAGATCCACATCCATCAATTATTTTGGGCATGTAGACCCCCCAAATATTTGACGGACATACATCCGTCAATTATTTGGGGGTGTAGACCCGCCAAATATTTGACGGACATACATCCGTCAATTATTTTTGGGGTGTAGACCCCCAAAATATTTGACGGACATACATCCGTCAAATATTCTGGGGGTGTAGATCCCCCAAGGATTTGACGGACATACATGCGTCAAATATTTTGGGGGTGTAGACCCCCCAAATATTTGACGGATCCACATCCGTCAAATATTCTGGGGGTGTAGACCCCCCAAATATTTGACGGACATACATCCGTTAAATAATTTGGAGGTGTAGACCCCCCAAATATTTGACGGACATACATCCGTCAATTCATTTGGAGGTGTAGACCCCCCAAATATTTGACGAGTCCACATCCGTCAAATATTTTGGAGGTGTAGACCCCCCAAATATTTGACGGACAGACATCCGTCAAATATTTTGGAGGTGTAGACCCCCCAAATTATTTGACGGACATAATCCGTCAAATATTTTGGGCATGTAGACCCCCCAAATATGTGACAGATCCACATCCGTCAATTATTTTGGGCATGTAGACCCCCCAAATATTTGACGGACATACATCCGTCAATTATTTGGGGGTGTAGACCCGCCAAATATTTGACGGACATACATCCGTCAATTATTTTTGGGGTGTAGACCCCCAAAATATTTGACGGACATACATCCGTCAAATATTCTGGGGGTGTAGATCCCCCAAGGATTTGACGGACATACATGCGTCAAATATTTTGGGGGTGTAGACCCCCCAAATATTTGACGGATCCACATCCGTCAAATATTCTGGGGGTGTAGACCCCCCAAATATTTGACGGACATACATCCGTCAAATATTTTGGGGGTGTAGACCCCCCAAATATTTGACGGATCCACAGCCGTCAAATATTTTGGAGGTGTAGACGCCCCAAATATTTGACGGACATACATCCGTTAAATATTTTGGAGGTGTAGACCCCCCCAATATTTGACGGATCCACATCCGTCCAAAATGTTGGAGGTGTAAACCCCCCTAATACTGGACGGACATACATCCGTCAAATATTTTGGGGGTGTAGACCCCCCAAATATGTGACAGATCCACCTCTGTCAAATATTTTGGGGGTGTAGACCCCCCCAATATTTGACGGACACACGTCCGTCAATTATTTTGGGGGTGTAGACCCCCCAAATATTTGACGGATCCACATCCGTCAAGTATTTTGGGGTTGTAGACTCCCCAAATATTTGACGGACATACATCCGTCAATTATTTTGGGCGTGTAGACCCCTCAAATATTTGATGGATCCACATCCGTCAAATATTTTGGGGGTGTAGACCCCCCAAATATTTGACGGACATACATCCGTCAATTGTTTTGGGGGTGTAGACCCCCCAAACATTTGACGGACATACATCCGTCTAATTTTTTGGCGGTGTAGACCCCCCAAATATGTGACAGATCCACCTCTGTCAAATATTTGGGGGGTGTAGACCCCCCAAATATTTGACGGACATACATCCGTCAGATATTTTGGAAGTGTAGACCCCCCAAATATTTGACGGACATATATCCGTCAACTATTTTGGGGGTGTAGACCCCCCAAATATTTGATGGACATACATCCGTCAAATATTTTGGAAGTGTAGACCCCGCAAATATTTGACGGACATACATCCGTCAAATGTTTTGGGGTTGTAGACCCCCCAAATATTTGACGGATCCACATCCGTCAATTATTTTGGAGGTGTAGACCCCCCAAATATTTGACGGACATACATCCATCAATTATTTTGGGGGTGTAGACCCCCCAAATATTTGACGGGCGTACATCCGTCAAATATTTTGGAGGTGTAGACCCCCCAAATATTTGACGACCATACATCCGTCAAATATTTTGGAGGTGTAGACCCCCCAAATATTTGACGAATCCACATCCGTCAAATATTTTGGAGGTGTAGACCCCCCAAATAGTTGACGGATCCACATCCGTCCAATATTTTGGAGCTGTAGACCCCCCAAATATTTGAGGAACATACATCCGTCGGATATTTTGGAGGTGTAGACCCCCCAAATATTTGACGAATCCACATCCGTCAAATATTTTGGAGGTGTAGACCCCCCAAATTTTTGACGGACATACATCCGTCAAATATTTTGGGGGTGTAGACCGCCCAAATATGTGGCAGATTCACCTCTGTCAAACATTTTTGGGGTGTAGACCCCCCGAATATTTAACGGACATACATCCGTCAATTTTTTTCTGCGTGTAGAGCCCCCAAACATGTGACGGATCCACATCCGTCAATTATTTGGGCGGTGTAGACCCCCCAAATATTTGACGGACATACATCCGTCAATTATTTTGGGCGTGTAGACCCCCCAAATATTTGACGGATCCACATCCGTCAATTATTTGGGGGGTGTAGACCCCCCAAATATTTGACGGACGTACATCCGTCAAATATTTTGGAGGTGTAGACCCCCCAAAAATTTGACGGACATACATCCGTCAAATATTTTGGGGGTGTAGACCCCCCAAATATTTGACGGAAATAAATCCGTCAAATATTTGGGGGGTGTAGACCCCCCAAACATTTGACGGATCCACAGCCGTCAAATATTTTGGAGGTGTAGACGCCCCAAATATTTGACGGACATACATCCGTCAAATATTTTGGAGGTGTAGACCCCCCAAATATTTGACGGACATACATCCGTTAAATATTTTGGAGGTGTAGACCCCCCAAAAATTTGACGGACATACATCCGTCAATTCATTTGGAGGTGTAGACCCCCCAAATATTTGACGAGTCCACATCCGTCAAATATTTTGGAGGTGTAGACCCCCCAAATATTTGACGGACAGACATCCAGCAAATATTTTGGAGGTGTAGACCCCCCAAATTATTTGACGGACATACATCCGTCAAATATTTTCGGCATGTAGACCCCCCAAATATGTGACAGATCCACATCCGTCAATTATTTTGGGCATGTAGACCCCCCAAATATTTGACGGACATACATCCGTTAATTATTTGGGGGTGTAGACCCCCCAAATATGTGACGGACATACATCCGTCAATTATTTTGGGGGTGTAGACCCCCCGAATTTTTGACGGACATACATCCGTCAAATATTTTGGGGGTGTAGACCGCCCAAATATATGGCAGATTCACCTCTGTCAAACATTTTTGGGGTGTAGACCCCCCGAATATTTGACGGACATACATCCGTCAATTTTTTTCTGCGTGTAGAGCCCCCAAACATGTGACGGATCCACATCCGTCAATTATTTGGGGGGTGTAGACCCCCCAAATATTTGACGGACATACATCCGTCAATTATTGTGGGCGTGTAGACCCCCCAAATATTTGACGGATCCACATCCGTCAATTATTTGGGGGGTGTAGACCCCCCAAATATTTGACGGACGTACATCCGTCAAATATTTTGGAGGTGTAGACCCCCCAAATATTTGACGGACATACATCCGTCAATTGATTTGGAGGTGTAGACCCCCCAAATATTTGACGGACATACATCCGTTAAATATTTTGGAGGTGTAGACCCCCCAAAAATTTGACGGACATACATCCGTCAATTCATTTGGAGGTGTAGACCCCCCAAATATTTGACCAGTCCACATCCGTCAAATATTTTGGAGGTGTAGACCCCCCAAATATTTGACGGACAGACATCCAGCAAATATTTTGGAGGTGTAGACCCCCCAAATTATTTGACGGACATACATCCGTCAAATATTTTGGGCATGTAGACCCCCCAAATATGTGACAGATCCACATCCGTCAATTATTTTGGGCATGTAGACCCCCCAAATATTTGACGGACATACATCCGTCAATTATTTGGGGGTGTAGACCCCCCAAATATGTGACGGACATACATCCGTCAATTATTTTGGGGGTGTAGACCCCCCGAATTTTTGACGGACATACATCCGTCAAATATTTTGGGGGTGTAGACCGCCCAAATATGTGGCAGATTCACCTCTGTCAAACATTTTTGGGGTGTAGACCCCCCGAATATTTGACGGACATACATCCGTCAATTTTTTTCCGCGTGTAGAGCCCCCAAACATGTGACGGATCCACATCCGTCAATTATTTGGGGGGTGTAGACCCCCCAAATATTTGACGGACATACATCCGTCAATTATTTTGGGCGTGTAGACCCCCCAAATATTTGACGGATCCACATCCGTCAATTATTTGGGGGGTGTAGACCCCCCAAATATTTGACGGACGTACATCCGTCAAATATTTTGGAAATGTAGACCCCCCAAAAAATTGACGGACATACATCCGTCAAATATTTTGGAGGTGTAGACCCCCCAAATATGTGACAGATCCACATCCGTCAATTATTTTGGGCATGTAGACCCCCCAAATATTTGACGGACATACATCCGTCAATTATTTGGGGGTGTGGACCCCCCAAATATGTGACGGACATACATCCGTCAATTATTTTGGGGGTGTAGACCCCCCAAATTTTTGACGGACATACATCCGTCAAATATTTTGGGGGTGTAGACCGCCCAAATATGTGGCAGATTCACCTCTGTCAAACATTTTTGGGGTGTAGACCCCCCGAATATTTGACGGACATACATCCGTCAATTTTTTTCTGCGTGTAGAGCCCCCAAACATGTGACGGATCCACATCCGTCAATTATTTGGGGGGTGTAGACCCCCCAAATATTTGACGGACATACATCCGTCAATTATTTTGGGCGTGTAGACCCCCCAAATATTTGACGGATCCACATCCGTCAATTATTTGGGGGGTGTAGACCCCCCAAATATTTGACGGACGTACATCCGTCAAATATTTTGGAGATGTAGACCCCCCAAAAATTTGACGGACATACATCCGTCAAATATTTTGGAGGTGTAGACCCCCCAAATATTTGATGGAAATAAATCCGTCAAATATTTGGGGGGTGTAGACCCCCCAAATATTTGACGGATCCACAGCCGTCAAATATTTTGGAGGTGTAGACCCCCCAAATATTTGACGAGTCCACATCCGTCAAATATTTTGGAGGTGTAGACCCCCCAAATATTTGACGGACAGACATCCAGCAAATATTTTGGAGGTGTAGACCCCCCAAATTATTTGACGGACATACATCCGTCAAATATTTTGGGCATGTAGACCCCCCAAATATGTGACAGATCCACATCCGTCAATTATTTTGGGCATGTAGACCCCCCAAATATTTGACGGACATACATCCGTCAATTATTTGGGGGTGTAGACCCCCCAAATATTTGACAGACATACATCCGTCAATTATTTCGGGGGTGTAGACCCCCCAAATATTTGACGGATCCACATCCGTCAAATATTCTGGGGGTGTAGACCCCCCAAATATTTGACGGACATACATCCGTCAAATATTTTGGGGGTGTAGACCCCCCAAATATTTGACGGATCCACAGCCGTCAAATATTTTGGAGGTGTAGACGCCCCAAATATTTGACGGACATACATCCGTCAAATATTTTGGGGGTGTAGACCCCCCAAATATGTGACAGATCCACATCCGTCAATTACTTTTGGGGTGTAGACCCCCCCAATATTTGACGGACACACGTCCGTCAATTTTTTTGGGGGTGTAGACCCCCCAAATATTTGACGGATCCACATCCGTCAAGTATTTTGGGGTTGTAGACTCCCCAAAAATTTGACGGACATACATCGGTCAATTATTTTGGGCGTGTAGACCCCCCGAATATGTGACAGATCCACATCCGTCAAATATTTTGGGGCTGTAGACCCCCCAAATATTTGACGGACATACAGCCGTCAGATATTTTGGAAGTGTAGACCCCCCAAATATTTGACGGACATATATCCGTCAACTATTTTGGGGGTGTAGACCCCCCAAATATTTGACGGACATACATCCGTCAAATATTTTGGAGGTGTAGACCCCGCAAATATTTGACGGACATACATCCGTCAAATGTTTTGGGGTTGTAGACCCCCCAAATATTTGACGGATCCACATCCGTCAATTATTTTGGAGGTGTAGACCCCTGAAATATTTGACGGGCATACATCCATCAATTATTTTGGGGGTGTAGACCCCCCCAATATTTGACAGACATACATCCGTCAAATATTTTGGAGTCGTAGACCCCCCAAATATTTGACGGACATACATCCGTCAAATGTTTTGGGGGTGTAGACCCCCCAAATATTTGACGGACATACATCCGTCAAATATTTTGGGTGTGTAGAACCCCCAAATATGTGACGCATCCACATCCGTCAAATATTTTGGAGGTGTAGACCCCCCAAATATTCGACGGACATACATGGGTCAAATATTTTGGAGGTGTAGACCCCCCCAAATATTTGACGAGTCCACATCCGTCAAATATTTTGGAGGTGTAGACCCCCCAAATATTTGACCAATCCACATCCGTCAAATATTTTGGAGGTGTAGACCCCCCAAATATTTGACGGACATACATCCGTCAAATATTTTGGGTGTGTAGACCCCCCAAATATGTGACAGATCCACATCCGTCAATTAATTTGGGCATGTAGACCCCCCAAATATTTGACCGACATACATCCGTCAATTATTTGGGGGTGTAGACCCCCCAAATATTTGACGGACATACATCCGTCAATTATTTTGGGGGTGTAGACCCCCCAAATATTTGACGGACATACATCCGTCAAATATTCTGGGGGTGTAGGTCCCCCAAATATTTGACGGACATACATCCGTCAAATATTTTGGGGTTGTAGACCCCCCAAATATTTGACGGATCCACAGCCGTCAAATATTTTGGAGGTGTAGACGCCCCAAATATTTGACGGACATACATCCGTCAAATATTTTGGAGGTGTAGACCCCCCAAATATTTGACGGACATACATCCGTCAAATATTTTGGGTGTGTAGACCCCCAAATATGTGACAGATCCACATCCGTCAATTATTTTGGGCATGTAGACCCCCCAAATATTTGACGGACATACATCCGTCAAATATTTTGGGGTTGTAGACCCCCCAAATATTTGACGGACATACATCCGTCAAATATTCCGGGGCTGTAGACCCCCCAAATATTTGACGGATCCACATCCGTCAATTACTTTGGGGGTGTAGACCCCCCAAATATTTGACGGACATACATCCGTCAGATATTTTGGAAGTATAGACCCTCCAAATATTTGACGGACGTACATCCGTCAAATATTTTGGGTGTGTAGAACCCCCAAATATGTGACGGACATACATCCGTTAAATATTTTGGAGGTGTAGACCCCCCAAATATTTGACGAATCCACATCCGACAAATATTTTGGAGGTGTAGACGCCCCAAATATTTGACGGATCCACATCCGTCAAAAATGTTGGAGGTGTAAACCCCCCAAATATTGGACGGACATACATCCGTCAAACATTTTGGGGGTGTAGACCCCCCAAATATGTGACAGATTCACCTCTGTCAAATATTTTTGGGGTGTAGACCCCCCCAATATTTGACGGACACACGTCCGTCAATTGTTTTGGGGGTGTAGACCCCCCAAATATTTGATGGACATACATCCGTCAATTATTTTGGGGGTGTAGACCCCCCAAACATTCGACGGATCCACATCCGTCCAGTATTTTGGGGTCGTAGACTCCCCAAATATTTGATGGACATACATCCGTCAATTATTTTGGGGGTGTAGACCCCCCAAACATTCGACGGATCCACATCCGTCCAGTATTTTGGGGTCGTAGACTCCCCAAATATTTGACAGACATACATCCGTCAAATATTTTGGAGGTGTAGACCCCCCAAATATTTGACGGACATACATCCGTCAAATGTTTTGGGGGTGTAGACCCCCCAAATATTTGACGGATCCACATCCGTCAATTACTTTGGGGGTGTAGACCCCCCAAATATTTGACGGACATACATCCGTCAGATATTTTGGAAGTATAGACCCTCCAAATATTTGACGGACATACATCCATCAAATATTTTGGGTGTGTAGAACCCCCAAATATGTGACGCATCCACATCCGCCAAATATTTTGGAGGTGTAGACCCCCCAAATATTTGACGGACATACATCCGTCAAATGTTTTGGAGGTGTAGACCCCCCAAATATTTGACGAATCCACATCCGTCAAATGTTTTGGAGGTGTAGACCCCCCAAATATTTGACGGATCCACATCCGTCAAATATTTTGGAGGTGTAGACCCCCCAAATATTTGACGAACATACATCCGTCAAATATTTTGGAGGTGTAGACCCCCCAAATAGTTGACGGATCCACATCCGTCAAATATTTTGGAGGTGTAGACCCCCCAAATATTTGACGAATCCACATCCGTCAAATATTTTGGAGGTGTAGACCCCCCAAATATTTGACGGACATACATCCGTCAAATATTTTGGGGGTGTAGACCGCCCAAATATGTGACAGATCCACCTCTGTCAAACATTTTTGGGGTCGAGACCCCCCAAATATTTGACGGACATACATCCGTCAATTATTTTTGGCGTGTAGACCCCCCAAACATTTGACGGATCCACATCTGTCAGGTATATTGGGGTTGTAGACCCCCCAAATATTTGACGGACATACATCCGTTAATTATTTTGGGCGTGTAGACCCCCCAAATATTTGACGGATCCACATCCGTCAATTATTAGGGGGGTGTAGACCCCCCAAATAGTTGACGGACATACATCCGTCAAATATTTTGGGGGTGTAAACCCCCCAAATATTTAACGGATCCACAGCCGTCAAATATTTTGGAGGTGTAGACGCCCCAAATATTTGACGGACATACATCCGTTAAATATTTTGGAGGTGTAGACCCCCCAAATATTTGACGCATCCACATCCGTCAAATATTTTGGAGGTGTAGACGCCCCAAATAGTTGACGGATCCACATCCGTCAAAAATGTTGGAGGTGTAAACCCCCCAAATATTGGACGGACATACATCCGTCAAATATTTTGGGGCTGTAGACCCCCCAAATATGTGACAGATCCACCTCTTTCAAACATTTTGGGGGTGTAGACCCCCCCAACATTTGACGGACACACGTCCGTCAATTATCTTGGGGTGTAGACTCCCCAAATATTTGACGGACATACATCCGTCAATTATTTTGGGGGTGTAGATCCCCCAAACATTTGACGGCTCCACATCCGTCAAGTATTTTGGGGTTGTAGACTCCCCAAATATTTGACGCACATACATCCGTCAATTATTTTGGGGGTGTAGACCCCCCAAATATTTGACGGACATACATCCGTCAAATATTTTGGAGGTCTAGACCCCCCAAATATTTGACGGACACACGTCCGTCAATTATTTTAGGGGTGTAGACTCCCCAAATATTTGACGGACATACATCCGTCAATTATTTTGGGCGTGTAGACCCCCCAAATATTTGACGAATCCACATCCGTCAAATATGTTGGAGGTGTAAAGCCCTGAAATATTGGACGGACATACATCCGTCAAATATTTTGGGGGTGTAGACCCCCCAAAATTGTGACAGATCCACATCCGTCAAATATTTTGGAGGTGTAGACCCCCCAAATATTTGACGGACATACATCCGGCAATGTTTTGGAGGTGTAGACCCCCCAAATATTTGTCGAATCCACATCCATCAAATGTTTTGGAGGTGTAGACCCCCCAAATAGTTGACGGATCCACATCCGTCAAATATTTTGGAGGTGTAGACCCCCCAAATATTTGACGAACATACATCCGTCAAATTTTTTGGAGGTGTAGACCCCCCAAATATTTGACGAATCCACATCCGTCAAATATTTTGGAGGTGTAGACCCCCCAAATAGTTGACGGATCCACATCCGTCAAATATTTTGGAGGTGTAGACCCCCCAAATATTTGACGAACATACATCCGTCAAATATTTTGGAGGTGTAGACCCCCCAAATATTTGACGAATGCACATCCGTCAAATATTTTGGAGGTGTAGACCCCCCAAAATTTTGACAGACATACATCCGTCAATTATTTTGGGCGTGTAGACCCCCCAAACATTTGACGGATCCACATCTGTCAGGTATATTGGGGTTGTAGACCCCCTAAATATTTGACGGACATACATCCGTTAATTATTTTGGGCGTGTAGACCCCCCAAATATTTGACGGATCCACATCCGTCAACTGTTAGGGGGGTGTAGACCCCCCAAATATTTGACGGACATACATCCGTCAATTATTTTGGGGGTGTAGACCCCCCAAATATTTGACGGACATACATCCGTCAATTATTTTGGGGGTGTAGACCCCCCAAATGTTTGACGGACATACATCCGTCAAATATTTTGGAGGTGTAGACCCGCCAAATATTTGACGGACATACATCCGTCAAATATTTTGGGGGTTTCAACCCCCCAAATATTTCACGGATCCACATCCGTCAAATATTTTTGAGGTGTAGACCCCCCAAATATTTGACGGACATACATCCGTTAAATATATTGGAGGTGTAGACCCCCCAAAATATTTGACGCATCCACATCCGTCGAATATTTTGGGGGTGTAGACCCCCCAAATATGTGACAGATCCACCTCTTTCAAACATTTTGGGGGTGTAGACCCCCCCAATATTTGACGGACACACGTCCGTCAATTATCTCGGGGGTGTAGACCGCCCAAATATGTGACAGATCCACCTCTGTTAAACATTTTCGGGCCGTAGACCCCCCAAATATTTGACGGACATACATCCGTCAATTATTTTGGGCGTGTTGACCCCCAAAACATTTGACGGATCCGCATCTGTCAGGTATATTGGGGTTGTAGACCCCCCAAATATTTGACGGACATACATCCGTCAATTATTTTGGGTGTGTAGACCCCCCAAAAATTTGAGGGATCAACATCCGTCAATTATTTGGGGGGTGTAGACCCCCCAAAATATTTGACGGACATACATCCGTCAAATATTTTGGAGGTGTAGACCACCCAAGTATTTGACGGACATACATCCGTAAATTATTTTGGGGCTGTAGACCCCCCAAATATTTGACGGATCCACATCCGTCAAATATTTTGGGCCCGTAGACCCCCCAAATACTTGACGGACATACATCCGTCAATTAATTTGGAGGTGTAGACCCCCCAAATATTTGACGAATCCACATCCGTCAAACATTTTGCAGGTGTAGACCCCCCAAATATTTGACGGACATACATCCGTCAAATATTTTGGAGGTGTAGACCCCCCAAATATTTGACGGACATACATCCGTCAAATATTTTGGGTGTGTAGACCCCCCAAATATGTGACAGATCCACATCCGTCAAATATTTTGGGGGTGTAGACCCCCCAAATATTTAACGGATCCACAGCCGTCAAATATTTTGGAGGTGTAGACGCCCCAAATATTTGACGGACATACATCGGTCAATTATTTTGGAGGTGTAGACCCCCCAAATATTTGACGGACATACATGCGTTAAATATTTTGGAGGTGTAGACCCCCCAAATATTTGACGCATCCACATCCGTCAAATATTTTGGAGGTGTAGACCCCCCAAATATTTGACGGATCCACATCCGTCAAATATGTTGGAGGTGTAGACCCCCCAAATATTGGACGGACATACATCCCCCAAATATGTGACAGATCCACCTCTGTTAACCATTTTGGGGGTGTAGACCCCCCCAATATTTGACGAACACACGTCCGTCAATTATCTTGGGGGTGTAGACCCCCCAAATATTTGACGGACATACATCCGTCAATTATTTTGGGGGTGTAGGCCCCCCAAACATTTGACGAATCCACATCCGTCAAGTATTTTGGGGTTGTAGACTCCCCCAACATTTGACGGACATACATTCGTCAATTTTTTTGGGCGTGTAGACCCCCCAAATATTTGACGGACATACATCCGTGTTTTGGGGGTGTAGACCCCCCAAATATTTGACGGACATATATCCGTCAATTATTTTGGGGGTGTAGACCCCCCAAATATTTGACGGACATACATCCGTCAAATATTTTGGAGGTGTAGACCCCCCAAACATTTGACGGATCCACATCCGTCAAGTATTTTGGGGTTGTAGACTCCCCAAATATTTGACGAACATACATCCGTCAATTCTTTTGGGCGTGTAGACCCCCCAAATGTTTGACGGATCCACATTGGTCAAATGTTTTGGGGGTGTAGACCCCCCAGATATTTGACGGACATACATCCGTCAAATATTTTGGAGGTGTAGACCCGCCAAATATTTGACGCATCCAGATCCGTCAAATATTTTGGAGGTGTAGACGCCCCAAATATTTGACGGACATACATCCGTCAATTTTTTTGGGCGTGTAGACCCCCCAAATATTTGACAGATTCACATCCGTCAAATGTTTTGGGGGTGTAGACCCCCCAAATATTTGACGGACATATATCCGCCAATTTTTTTGGGAATGTAGACCCCCCAAATATTTGACGGATCCACATCCGTCAACTATTTTGGGGGTGTAGACCCCCCAAATATTTGACGGATATACATCCGTCAAATATTTTGGAGGTGTAGACCCCCCAAACATTTGACGGACATACATCCGTCGAATATTTTGGAGGTGTAGACCCCCCGAAATATTTGACGGACATACATCCGTCAACTATTTTGGGGGTGTAGACCCCCAAATATTTGACGGACATATATCCGCCAATTTTTTTGGGGATGTAGACCCCCCAAATATTTGACGGATCCACATCCGTCAACTATTTTGGGGGTGTAGACCCCCCAAATATGTGACGGACATACACCCCCCAAATATTTTGGAGGTGTAGACCCCCCAAATATTTGACGGACATACATCCGTCGAATATTTTGGAGGTGTAGACCCCCCGAAATATTTGAAGGACATACATCCGTCAATTATTTTGGAGGTGTAGACCCCCCAAATATTTGACGGATCCACGTCCGTCAACTATTTTGGGGGTGTAGACCTCCCAAATATTTGACGGCCATACATCCGTCAATTATTTTGGGGGTGTAGACCCCCAAAATATTTGACGGACATACATCCGTCAAACATTTTGGAGGTGTAGATCCCCCAAGTATTTCACGGACATACATCCGTCAAATATTTTGGGGGTGTAACCGTCAAATATTTTGGAGATGTAGACCCCCCAAATATCTGACGGATCCACGTCCGTCAAATATTTTGGAGGAGTAGACCCCCCAAGTATTTGACGGACATACATCCCTCAAATATTTTGGGGGTGTAGACCGCCCAAATATTTCACGGACATACATCCGTCAAATATTTTGGAGGTGTAGACCGCTCAAATATTTGACGGATCCACGTCCGTAAAAAATTTTGGAGGTCTAGACCCCCCAAACATTTGACGGACATACATCCGTAAAAATTTTGGAGATGTAGACCCCCCAAATATTTCACGGACATACATCCGTCAATTTTGTTGGGGGTGTAGACCCCACAAATATTTGACGGACCGACATCCGTCAAATATTTTGGAGGTGTAGGCCCCCCCAAATATTTGACGGATCCACATCCATAAAAATTTTTTGAGGTGTAGAGCCCCGGAATATTTTATGGACATACATCCGTCAAATATTTTGGGGGTGTAGACCCCCCAAATATTCGACGGACATACATCCGTCCAATGTTTTGGATCTGTAGACCCTCCAAATATTTGACGGACATACATCCGTCAAATATTTTGGGGGTGTAGACCCCCCAAATATTTGACAGACAGACATCTGTCAAATCTTTCGCGGCCGTAGACCCCCCAAATATTTGACGGACATACATCCGTCAAATATTTGGGGCGTGTAGACCCCCCAAATATTTGACGGACATACATCCGTCGAATTTTTGGGGGTGTAGACCCCCCAAATATTTGACGGCCATACATCCGTCAATTGTTTTGGGGGTGTAGACCCCCCAAATATTTGACGGACATACATAGACCCCACAAACATTCCACAGATCTACATCCGTCAAATATTTCGGTGACCCCCAAATATTTGACGCACATACTTCCGTCAAATATTCTGGAGGTGTAGACCCCCCAAATATTTGACGAATCCACACCCGTCAAACATTCTGGGGGTGTAGATCCCCCAAATATTTGACGGACATACATCCGTCAAATTTTTTGGGGCTGTAGACCCCCCAAATATTTGATGGACATACATCCGTAAAAAATTTTGGAGGTGTAGAGCCCCCAAATATTTGACGGACATACATCCGTCAAATATTTTGGACGTGTAGACCCTCCAAATATTTGACGGATCCACATCCGTCAAAAATTTTGGGGGTGTAACCGTCATTTATTTTGGAGATGTAGACCCCCCAAATATTTGACGGATCCACGTCCGTCAAATTTTTTGGAGCTGTAGACCCCCGAAGTATGTGACGGACATACATCCCTCACATATTTTGGGGGTGTAGACCCCCCAAGTATTTCACGGACATACATCCGTCAAATATTTTGGAGGTGTAGACCCCCCAAATATTTGACGGAGATACATCCGTAAAATATTTTGGAGGTGTAGAAACCCCAAATATTTGACGGACATACATCCGTTAAATAGTTTGGAGGTGTAGACCCCCCAGAACATTTGACGGACATACATCCGTCAAATATTTCGGGGGTGTACACCCCCCAAATATTTGATGGACATACATCCGCCGAATATTTCGGGGGTGTAGACCCCTCAAATATTTGACGGACGGACATCCGTCAATTATTTTAGGGGTGTAGACCCCCAAATATTTGACGGACATACATCCGTCAAATATTTTGGAGGTGTAGACCCCCCCAATTATTTGACGGATCCACATCCGTCAGATATTTTGGGGGTGTAGACCCCCCAAACATTCAACGGACATACATCCGTCCAATATTTTGGGGGTGTAGACCCCCCAAATATTTGACGGATCCACAACCGTCAAATATTTGGAGGTGTCGACCCCCCAGATTTGACGGACATACATCCGTCAGACATTTTGGAGGACCCCCCAAATATTTGACGGACATACATCCGTCAACTATTTTCGGGGTGTAGACTCCCCAAATATTTGACGGACATACATACGTCAAATACTTTGGAGGTGTAGACCCCCCAAATATTTGACGGACATACATCCGTCAAATATTTTGGAGGTGCAGACCCCCCAAATATTTGACGGTAATGAATCCGTCAAATATTTCGGGGGTGTAGACCCCCCAAATATTTGACAGACATACATCCATCGCATATTTTTGCGGGTGTAGACCCCCCAAATATTTGACGGACATACATCCGTCAATTATTTTGGGGGTGCAGACCCGCCAAAAAAAACGGATCCACATCCGTCGAGTATTTCGGAGTTTTAGACCCCCAAATATTTGACGGACATACATCCGTCAAATATTCTGGAGGTGTAGACCCCCCAAATATTTGACGGATCCACATCCGTCAAATGTTTTGGAGGTTTAGACCCCCCAAGTATTTGACGGACATACATCCGTCAAATATTCTGGGGGTGTAGACCCCCCAAATATTCCACGGATCCACACCCGTCAAATATTTCGGAGGTTTAGACCCCCCAAATATTTGACGGACATACATCCGTGAAAAATTTTGGAGGTGTAGAGCCCTCAAACATTTGACGGACATACATCCGTCAAATTTTTTGGAGGTGTAGACCCCCCAAATATTTGTGGGATCCACATCCGTCAAATATTTTGGAGGTGTAGACCCCCCAAGTATTTGACGGACATACATCCGTCAAATATTTTGGGGGTGTAACCGTCAAATGTTTTGGAGATGTAGACCCCCCAAATATTTGACGGATCCACGTCCGTCAAATATTTTGGAGGTGTAGACCCCCCAAGTATTTGACGGACATACATCCCTCAAATATTTTGGGGGTGTAGACCCCCCAAATATTTGACGGATCCACATCCGTAAAATATTTTGGAGGTGTAGAGCCCCGAAATATTTGACGGACATACATCCGTCACATATTTTGGAGGTGTAGACCCCCCGAATATTTTGACGGACATACATACGTCGAATGTTTTGGGGGTGTAGACCCCCCGAACATTTGACGGACATACATCCGTCAAATATTTCGGGGGTGTAGACCCCCCAAATATTTGACGGATCAACAACCGTCAAATACTTTAGGGGTGTACACCCCCCAAATATTTGACGGACATACATCGGTCAAATATTTTGGAGGTGTAGACCCCCCAAATATTTGACGGACATACATCCGTCAACTATTTTGGAGGTGTAGACCCCCCAAATATTTGACGGACATACATCCGTCAAATGTTTTGGAGGTGTAGACCCCCCAAATATTTGACGGACAAACATCCGTCAAATATTTTGCGGGTGTCGATCCCCCAAATATTTGACGGACATACATCCGTCAAATATTTCGGGGGTGTAGCCCCCCCAAAATATTTGACGGACATACAACCGTCAAATATTTCGGGGGTTAAACCCCACAAATATTTGATGGACATACATCAGTCAATTATTTTCGGGGGTGTAGACCCCCCAAATATTTGACGGACATACATCCGTAAAATATTTTGGAGGTGTAGACCCCCCAAATATTTGACGGACATACATCCGTCAAAATTTTGGGGGGTCTACACCTCCAAAATATTTGACGGACATACATCCGTCAATTATTTCGGCGGGCTAGAATCCCCAAATATTCCACGGATCCACATCCGCCAAATATTTCTGAGGTTTAGACCCCCCAAATATTTGACCGACATACATCCGTCAATTATTCTGGAGGTGTAGACCCCCCGAATTTTTGACGGATCCACATCCGTCAAATATTCTTGGGGTGTAGACCCCCCAAATATTTGACGGATCCACATCCGTAAAATATTTTGGAGGTGTAGACCCCCAAATATTTGACGGACATACATCCGTCAATTATTGCGGCGGGGTAGACCCCCCCAATATTTGACGGATCCGGAGCCGTCGAATATTTTGGAGGTGTAGACCCCCCAAATATTTGACGGACATACATCCGTCAAATATTTTGAAGGTGTAGACCCCCCAAATATTTGACGGACATACGTCCGTCAAATATTTTGGAGGTGTAGACCCCCCCAGTACTTGACGGACATACATCCGTCAAATATTTTGGGGGTGTAGACCCCCCAAATATTTGACGGACATACATCCCTCAAATATTTTGGAGGTGTAGACCCCCCAAATATTTGACGGACATACATCCGCCGAATATTTCGGGGGTGTAGACCCCCCAAATATTTGACGGACATACATCCGTCAATTATTTTGGGGGTGTAGACCCCCCAAATATTTGACGGACATACATCTGTCAGTTATTTTGGAAGTGTAGACCCCCCAAATATTTGACGGACATACATCCGTAAAACATTTTGGAGGTGTAGACCCCCCAAATATTTGACGGATCCACATCCGTCAAATATTTTGGAGGTGTAGACCCCCCAAATATTTGACGGACATACATCCGTCCAATATTCCGGAGGTGTAGACCCCCAAATTTTTGACGGATCCACATCGGTCAGATATTCTGGGGGTGTAGACCCCCCAAATATTTGACGGATCCGCATCCGTCAAATATTTTGGAGGTGTGGACCCCCTAAATATTTGACGGACCTACATCCGTCAAATGTTTTTGGGGGTGCAGACCCCCCAAATGTTTCACGGACATACATCGGTCAAATATTTTGGAGGTGTAGACTGCCCAAGTATTTGACGGATCCACATCCGTAAACAATTTTGGGGGTGTAGACCCCCCAAATATTTGATGGATCCACAACCGTCAAATATTTTGGGGGTGTAGACCCCCCAAATGTTTGACGGACCTACATCCGTCAAATATTTTGCAGGTGTAGACCCCCCAAATATTTGACGGATCCACAACCGTCAAATATTTTGCAGGTGTAGACCCCCCAAACATTTGCAGATCCACATCTGTAAAAATTTTTGGATGTGTAGAGCCCCCAAGTATTTGATGGCCATACATCCTCCAAATATTTTGGAGGTGTAGACCCCCCCAAATATTTGACGGATCCACATCCGTGAAATTTTTTGGGGGTGTAGACCCCCCAAATATTCGACGGACATACATCCGTCCAATATTTTTTTGGGGTGCAGACCCCCCAATTCTTTGACGGATCCATATCCGTCAAATATTTTGGAGGTGTAGACCCCCCAAATATTTGATGGACATACATCCGTCAATTATTTTGGAGATGTAGACCCCCCAAATATTTGACGGATCCACAGCCGTCAAATATTTTGGGGGTGTAGACCCCCCAAATATTTAATGGACATACATCCGTCAAACATTTTGGAGGTGTAGACCCCCCAAATATTCGACGTATCCACATCCGTCAAATATTTTGGGGGTGTAGACCCCACAAATATTCAACCAACATACATCGGTCCAATATTTTGGGGGTGTAGACCCCCCAGATTTTTGACGAACATACATCCGTCAAATATTTTGGGGGTGCAGACCCCCCAAATATTTGACGGACATACATCGGTCAGATTTTTTGGGGGCGTAGACCCCACAAATATTTGACGGACATAGATCCGTCAAATATCTTGGGGGTGTAGACCCCCCAAGTATTTGACGGCCATACCTCCGCCAAATATTTTGGAGGTGTAGACCCCCCAAATATTTGACGGATCCACAACCGTCAAATATTTTGCAGGTGTAGACCCCCCAAACATTTGACGGATCCACATCTGTAAAAAATTTTTGATGTGTAGAGCCCCCAAGTATTTGACGGCCATACCTCCCCTAAATATTTTGGAGGTGTAGACCCCCCCAATACTTGACGGACATACATCCGTCAAATATTTTGGGGGTGTAGACCCCCCAAATATTTGACGGACATACATCCCTCAAATATTTTGGAGGTGTAGACCCCCCAAATATTTGACGGACATACATCCGCCGAATATTTCGGGGGTGTAGACCCCCCAAATATTTGACGGACATACATCCGTCAATTATTTTGGGGGTGTAGACCCCCCAAATATTTGACGGACATACATCTGTCAGTTCTTTTGGAAGTGTAGACCCCCCAAATATTTGACGGACATACATCCGTAAAACATTTTGGAGGTGTAGACCCCCCAAATATTTGACGGATCCACATCCGTCAAATATTTTGGAGGTGTAAACCCCCCAAATATTTGACGGACATACTTCCGTCCAATATTCCGGAGGTGTAGACCCCCAAATTTTTGACGGATCCACATCGGTCAGATATTCTGGGGGTGTAGACCCTCCAAATATTTGACAGATCCACATCCGTCAAATATTTTGGAGGTGTGGACCCCCTAAATATTTGACGGACCTACATCCGTCAAATGTTTTGGGGTCGCAGACCCCCCAAATGTTTCACGGACATACATCGGTCAAATATTTTGGAGGTGTAGACTGCCCAAGTATTTGACGGATCCACATCCGTAAACAAGTTTGGGGGTGTAGACCCCCCAAATATTTGATGGATCCACAACCGTCAAATATTTTGGGGGTGTAGACCCCCCAAATGTTTGACGGACCTACATCCGTCAAATATTTTGGAGGTGTAGACCCCCCAAGTATTTGACGGACATACATCCGTCAAATATTTTGGGGGTGTAACCGTCAAATGTTTTGGAGATGTAGACCCCCCAAATATTTGACGGATCCACGTCCGTCAAATATTTTGGAGGTGTAGACCCCCCAAGTATTTGACGGACATACATCCCTCAAATATTTTGGGGGTGTAGACCCCCCAAATATTTGACGGATCCACATCCGTAAAATATTTTGGAGGTGTAGAGCCCCGAAATATTTGACGGACATACATCCGTCACATATTTTGGAGGTGTAGACCCCCCGAATATTTTGACGGACATACATACGTCGAATGTTTTGGGGGTGTAGACCCCCCGAACATTTGACGGACATACATCCGTCAAATATTTCGGGGGTGTAGACCCCCCAAATATTTGACGGATCAACAACCGTCAAATACTTTAGGGGTGTACACCCCCCAAATATTTGACGGACATACATCGGTCAAATATTTTGGAGGTGTAGACCCCCCAAATATTTGACGGACATACATCCGTCAACTATTTTGGAGGTGTAGACCCCCCAAATATTTGACGGACATACATCCGTCAAATGTTTTGGAGGTGTAGACCCCCCAAATATTTGACGGACAAACATCCGTCAAATATTTTGCGGGTGTCGATCCCCCAAATATTTGACGGACATACATCCGTCAAATATTTCGGGGGTGTAGCCCCCCCAAAATATTTGACGGACATACAACCGTCAAATATTTCGGGGGTTAAACCCCACAAATATTTGATGGACATACATCAGTCAATTATTTTCGGGGGTGTAGACCCCCCAAATATTTGACGGACATACATCCGTAAAATATTTTGGAGGTGTAGACCCCCCAAATATTTGACGGACATACATCCGTCAAAATTTTGGGGGGTCTACACCTCCAAAATATTTGACGGACATACATCCGTCAATTATTTCGGCGGGCTAGAATCCCCAAATATTCCACGGATCCACATCCGCCAAATATTTCTGAGGTTTAGACCCCCCAAATATTTGACCGACATACATCCGTCAATTATTCTGGAGGTGTAGACCCCCCGAATTTTTGACGGATCCACATCCGTCAAATATTCTTGGGGTGTAGACCCCCCAAATATTTGACGGATCCACATCCGTAAAATATTTTGGAGGTGTAGACCCCCAAATATTTGACGGACATACATCCGTCAATTATTGCGGCGGGGTAGACCCCCCCAATATTTGACGGATCCACAGCCGTCGAATATTTTGGAGGTGTAGACCCCCCAAATATTTGACGGACATACATCCGTCAAATATTTTGAAGGTGTAGACCCCCCAAATATTTGACGGACATACGTCCGTCAAATAT
Organism: Eutreptiella sp. 'Long Island Sound 2002'; assembly: GCA_964036045.1. Classification (NCBI taxonomy): domain Eukaryota; phylum Euglenozoa; class Euglenophyceae; order Eutreptiales; family Eutreptiaceae; genus Eutreptiella; species Eutreptiella sp. 'Long Island Sound 2002'. The sequence goes on along the minus strand of OZ038381.1, from coordinate 33,860,096 downwards.
TTTGGAGGTGTAGACCCCCCCAGTACTTGACGGACATACATCCGTCAAATATTTTGGGGGTGTAGACCCCCCAAATATTTGACGGACATACATCCCTCAAATATTTTGGAGGTGTAGACCCCCCAAATATTTGACGGACATACATCCGCCGAATATTTCGGGGGTGTAGACCCCCCAAATATTTGACGGACATACATCCGTCAATTATTTTGGGGGTGTAGACCCCCCAAATATTTGACGGACATACATCTGTCAGTTATTTTGGAAGTGTAGACCCCCCAAATATTTGACGGACATTCATCCGTAAAACATTTTGGAGGTGTAGACCCCCCAAATATTTGACGGATCCACATCCGTCAAATATTTTGGAGGTGTAGACCCCCCAAATATTTGACGGACATACATCCGTCCAATATTCCGGAGGTGTAGACCCCCAAATTTTTGACGGATCCACATCGGTCAGATATTCTGGGGGTGTAGACCCCCCAAATATTTGACGGATCCGCATCCGTCAAATATTTTGGAGGTGTGGACCCCCTAAATATTTGACGGACCTACATCCGTCAAATGTTTTTGGGGGTGCAGACCCCCCAAATGTTTCACGGACATACATCGGTCAAATATTTTGGAGGTGTAGACTGCCCAAGTATTTGACGGATCCACATCCGTAAACAATTTTGGGGGTGTAGACCCCCCAAATATTTGATGGATCCACAACCGTCAAATATTTTGGGGGTGTAGACCCCCCAAATGTTTGACGGACCTACATCCGTCAAATATTTTGCAGGTGTAGACCCCCCAAATATTTGACGGATCCACAACCGTCAAATATTTTGCAGGTGTAGACCCCCCAAACATTTGCAGATCCACATCTGTAAAAATTTTTGGATGTGTAGAGCCCCCAAGTATTTGATGGCCATACATCCTCCAAATATTTTGGAGGTGTAGACCCCCCCAAATATTTGACGGATCCACATCCGTGAAATTTTTTGGGGGTGTAGACCCCCCAAATATTCGACGGACATACATCCGTCCAATATTTTTTTGGGGTGCAGACCCCCCAATTCTTTGACGGATCCATATCCGTCAAATATTTTGGAGGTGTAGACCCCCCAAATATTTGATGGACATACATCCGTCAATTATTTTGGAGATGTAGACCCCCCAAATATTTGACGGATCCACAGCCGTCAAATATTTTGGGGGTGTAGACCCCCCAAATATTTAATGGACATACATCCGTCAAACATTTTGGAGGTGTAGACCCCCCAAATATTCGACGTATCCACATCCGTCAAATATTTTGGGGGTGTAGACCCCACAAATATTCAACCAACATACATCGGTCCAATATTTTGGGGGTGTAGACCCCCCAGATTTTTGACGGACATACATCCGTCAAATATTTTGGGGGTGCAGACCCCCCAAATATTTGACGGACATACATCGGTCAGATTTTTTGGGGGCGTAGACCCCACAAATATTTGACGGACATAGATCCGTCAAATATCTTGGGGGTGTAGACCCCCCAAGTATTTGACGGCCATACCTCCGCCAAATATTTTGGAGGTGTAGACCCCCCAAATATTTGACGGATCCACAACCGTCAAATATTTTGCAGGTGTAGACCCCCCAAACATTTGACGGATCCACATCTGTAAAAAATTTTTGATGTGTAGAGCCCCCAAGTATTTGACGGCCATACCTCCCCTAAATATTTTGGAGGTGTAGACCCCCCCAATACTTGACGGACATACATCCGTCAAATATTTTGGGGGTGTAGACCCCCCAAATATTTGACGGACATACATCCCTCAAATATTTTGGAGGTGTAGACCCCCCAAATATTTGACGGACATACATCCGCCGAATATTTCGGGGGTGTAGACCCCCCAAATATTTGACGGACATACATCCGTCAATTATTTTGGGGGTGTAGACCCCCCAAATATTTGACGGACATACATCTGTCAGTTCTTTTGGAAGTGTAGACCCCCCAAATATTTGACGGACATACATCCGTAAAACATTTTGGAGGTGTAGACCTCCCAAATATTTGACGGATCCACATCCGTCAAATATTTTGGAGGTGTAAACCCCCCAAATATTTGACGGACATACTTCCGTCCAATATTCCGGAGGTGTAGACCCCCAAATTTTTGACGGATCCACATCGGTCAGATATTCTGGGGGTGTAGACCCTCCAAATATTTGACAGATCCACATCCGTCAAATATTTTGGAGGTGTGGACCCCCTAAATATTTGACGGACCTACATCCGTCAAATGTTTTGGGGTCGCAGACCCCCCAAATGTTTCACGGACATACATCGGTCAAATATTTTGGAGGTGTAGACTGCCCAAGTATTTGACGGATCCACATCCGTAAACAAGTTTGGGGGTGTAGACCCCCCAAATATTTGATGGATCCACAACCGTCAAATATTTTGGGGGTGTAGACCCCCCAAATGTTTGACGGACCTACATCCGTCAAATATTTTGCAGGTGTAGACCCCCCAAACATTTGACGGATCCACATCTGTAAAAACCTTTGGATGTGTAGAGCCCCCAAGTATTTGATGGCCATACATCCTCCAAATATTTTGGAGGTGTAGACCCCCCCAAATATTTGACGGATCCACATCCGTGAAATTTTTTGGGGCTGTAGACCCCCCAAATATTCGACGGACGTACATCCGTCCAATATTTTTTTGGGGTGCAGACCCCCCAATTCTTTGACGGATCCACATCCGTCAAATATTTTGGAGGTGTAGACCCCCCAAATATTTGACGGACCTACATCCGTCAAACATTTTGGGGGTGTAGACCCCCCAAATATTCAACCGACATACATCCGTCCAATATTTTGGGGGTGTAGACCCCCAAAATGTTTGACGGACTTACATCCGTCAAATATTTTGGGGGTGCAGACCCCCCAAATATTTGACGGACATACATCGGTCAAATATTTTGGGGGTGTAGACCCAACAAATATTTGACGGACATAGATCCGTCAAATATCTTGGGGGTGTAGACCCCCCAAGTATTTGACGGCCATACCTCCTCCAAATATTTTGGAGGTGTAGACCCCCCAAATATTTGACGGATCCACAACCGCAAATATTTTGCAGGTGTAGACCCCCCAAACATTTGACGGATCCACATCTGTAAAAAATTTTTGATGTAGAGAGCCCCCAAGTATTTGACGGCCATACCTCCTCCAAATATTTTGGAGGTGTAGACCCCCCAAATATTTGACGGATCCACGTCCGTCAAATATTTTGGATGTGTAGACCCCGCAAGTATTTGACGGACATACATCCCTCAAATTTTTTGGAGGTGTAGACCCCCCAAATATTTCACGCACATACATCCGTCAAATATTTTGGAGGTGTAGACCCCCCAAATATTTGACGGATCCACATCCGTAAAAATTTTTGGAGGTGTAGAGCCCCTAAACATTTGACGGACATACATCCGTCAAATATTTTGGAGGTGTAGACCCCCCGAATATTTCACGGACATACATCCGTCGAATATTTTGGGGGTGTAGACCCCCCAGATATTTGACGGACATAGATCCGCCAAATATTTTGGGGGTGTAGACCCCCCAAATATTTGACGGATCAACAACCGTCAAATATTTTGGAGGTGTAGACCCCCCAAATATTTGACGGACATACATTGGTCAAATATTTTGGAGGTGTAGACCCCCCAAATATTTGACGGACATACATCCGTCAACTATTTAGGGGGTGTAGACCCCCAAAATATTTGACGCACATACATCCGTTAAATATTTTGGAGGTGTAGACCCCCCAAATATTTTACGGACATACATCCGTCAAATATTTTGGAGGTGTAAACCCCAAAAATATTTTACGGACATACATCCGTCAAATATTTTTGAGGTGTAGACCCCCCAAATATTTGACGGACATACATCCGCCAAATATTTTGGGGGTGTAGACCCCCCAAATATTTGACGGATCAACAACGGTCAAATATTTTGGAGGTGTAGACCCCCTAAATATTTGACGGACATACATCCGTCCAATATTTTGGAGGTGTAGACCCCCCAAATATTTGACGGACATACATCCGTCAAATAGTTTGGGGGTGTAGACCCCCCAAATATTTGACGGACATACACCTGTCAAATATTTCGGAGATGTAGACCCCCCGAAATATTTGACGCACATACATCCGTCGAATATTTTAGGGGTGTAGACCCCCCAAATATTTGACGGACATACATCCGTCAAATATTTTGGAGGTGTAGACCCCCCAAATATTTGACGGACATACATTCGTCAAAAATTTGGGGGGTCTACACCTCCAAAATATTTGACGGAAGGATCCGTCAATTATTTTGGGGGGGTAGACCCCCCAAATATTCGATGGACATACATACGTCAATTGTTTTTGGGGCTGTAGACCCCCCAAATATTTGACGCACATACATCCGTCAATTATTCTGGAGGTGTAGACCCCCCAAATTTTTGACGGATCCACATCCGTCAAATTTTCTGGGGGTGTACACCCCCCAAAAATTTGACGGATCCACATCCGTCAAATATTTTGGAGGTGTAGACCCCCCAAAGATTTGACGGACATACATCCGTCAATTATTTCGGGGGTGTAGACCCCCCGAATATTTGACGGATCCACAGCCGTCAAATATTTTGGAGGTGTAGAGCCCCCAAATATTTGACGGACACACAGCCGTCAAATATTTTGGAGGTGTAGACCCCCGAAATATTTGACGGACATACATCCGTCAAATATTTTGGGGGTGTAGACCCCCCAAATATTTGACGGATCCACAACCGTCAAATATTTTGGAGGTGTAGACCTCCCAAATGTTTGACGGACGTACATCCGTCAAATATTTTGGAGGTGTAGACCCCCCAAATATTTGACGGATCCACATCCGTCAAATATTCTGGGGGTGTAGACCCCCCAAATATTTGACGGATCCACATCGGTGAAATATTTTGGAGGTGTAGACCCCCCAAATATTTGACGGACATACATCCGTCAATTATTTCGGGGGTGTAGACCCCCCAAATATTTGACGGATCCACAGCCGTCAAATATTTTGGAGGTGTAGATCCCCCAAATATTTGACGGATCCACATCCGTAAAAAATTTTGGAGGTGTACAGCCCCCAAATATTTGACGGACACACATCCGTCAAATATTTTGGAGGTGTAGACCCCCGAAATATTTGACGGACATAAATCCGTCAAATATTTTGGGGGTGTAGACCCCCCAAATATTTGACGGATCCACAACCGTCAAATATTTTGGAGGTGTAGACCCCCCAAATGTTTGACGGACATACATCCGTCAAATATTTTGGAGGTGTAGACCCCCCAAATATTTGACGGATCCACAACCGTCAAATATTTTGGAGGTGTAGACCCCCCAAATATTTGACGGACATACATCCGTCAAATATTTTGGAGGTGTAGACCCCCCAAATATTCAACCAACATACATCCGTCCAATATTTTGGAGGTGTAGACCCCCCAAATATTTGACGGACATACATCCGTCAAATATTTTGGAGGTGTAGACCCCCCAAATATTTGACGGACATACATCCGTCAAATATTTTGGAGGTGTAGACCCCCCAAATATTTGACGGATCCAGATCCATAAAATTTTTTGGAGGTGTAGAGCCCCCGAATATTTTATGGACATACATCCGTCAAATTTTTGGGGGGTGTAGTCCCTCCAAATATTTGACGGACATACATCCATCGAATATTTTGGGGGTGTAGACCCCCCAAATATTTGACGGACGTACATCCGTCACTTCTTTTAGGGGGGCAGACACCCCCAAATATTTGACGGACATACATCCGTCAATTATTTTGGGTTTGTGCATCCCCCAAATATTTGACGGACATACATCCGTCAAATATTTTGGGGGTGTAGACCCCCCAAATATTTGACGGACATACATCCGTCAATTATTTTGGGGGTGTGGATCCCCCAAATACTTGACGGACATACATCCGTCAAATATTTTGGGGGTGTAGACCCCCCAAATATTTGACGGACATACATCCGTCAAACATTTTGGAGGTGTAGACCCCCCAAATATTTGACGGACATACATCCGTCAACTATTTCGGGGGTGTAGACCCCCCAAATATTTGACGGACATACATCCGTCATTATTTCAGGGGTGTAGACCCCCCAAATATTTGACGGACCTACATCCGTCAAATATTTTGGAGGTTTAGACCCCCCAAATATTTGACGGATCCACATCCGTAAAAAATGTTGGAGGTGTAGAGCCCCCAAATATTTGACGGACACACATCCGTCAACTATTTTGGAGGTGTAGACCCCCGAAATATTTGACGGACATACATCCGTCAAATATTTCGGGGGTGTAGACCCCCCAAATATTCGACGGACATACATCCGTCGAATATTTTTGGGGGTGTAGACCCCCCAAATATTTGACGGACATAGATCCGTCAAACATTTTGGGGGTGTAGACCCCCAAAATATTTGACGGATCCACAACCGTCAAATATTTTGGAGGTGTAGACCCCCCAAATTTTTTGACGGACATACATCCGTCAAATATTTTGGAGGTGTAGACCCCCCAAATATTTGACGGACATACATCCGTCAACTATTTTGGGGTTGTAGACCCCCCAAATATTTGACGGACATACATCCGTCAAATATTTTGGAGGTGTAGACCCCCCAAATATTTGCCAACATAGATCCGTCAAACATTTTGGGGGTGTAGACCCCCCAAATATTTGACGGACATACATCCGTCAAATATTTTGGAGGTGTAGACCCCCCAAATATTTGACGGACATACATCCGTCAACAATTTCCGGGGTGTAGACCGCCCAAATATTTCACGGACATACATCCGTCAATTATTTTGGAGGTGTAGACCCCCCAAATATTTGACGGACATACATCCGTCAAATATTTTGGAGATGTAGACCCCCGAAATATTTGACGGACATACATCCGTCAAATATTTCGGGGGTGTAGTCCCTCCAAATATTTGACGGACATACATCCGTCGAATATTTTGGGGGTGTAGACCCCCAAATATTTGACGGACGTACATCCGTCACTTATTTTGGGGGGGCAGACGGCCCCAAATATTGGACGGACATACATCCGTCAATTATTTTGGGGCTGTGGATCCCCCAAATATTTGACGAACATACATCCGTCAAATATTTTGGGGGTGTAGACCCCCCAACTATATGACGGACATACATCCGTCAAACATTTTGGAGTTGTAGACCCCCCAAATATTTGACGGATCGACATCCGTCAAATATTTTGGGGGTGTAGACCCCCCAAATATTTGATGGACATAAATCCGTCAAACATTTTGGAGGTGTAGACCCCCCAAATATTTGACGGACATACATCCGTCAACTATTTTAGGGGTGTAGACCCCCCAAATTTTCGACGGACATACTTCCGTCCAATATTTCGGAGGTGTAGACCCCCCAAATTTTTGACGGACATACATCCGTCAAGTATTTCGGGGGTGTAGACCCCCAAATATTGGACGGACATACATCCGTCAGTTATTTTGGAGGTGTAGACCCCCCAAATATTTGATGGACATACATCCGTCAAACATTTTGGAGGTGTAGACCCCCCAAATATTTGACGGACATACATCCGTCAACTATTTTAGGGGTGTAGACCCCCCAAATATTTGACGGATCCACAACCGTCAAATATTTTGGAGGTGTAGACCCCCCAAATGTTTGACGGACATACATCTGTCAAATATTTTGGAGGTGTAGACCCCCCAAATATTTGACGGACATACATCCGTCAACTATTTTTGGGGTGTAGACCCCCCAAATATTTGACGAACAAACATCCGTCAAATATTTTGGAGGTGTAGACCCCCAAAATATTTGCCAACATAGATCCGTCAAACATTTTGGGGGTGTAGACCCCCCAAAAATTTGACGGATCCACAACCGTCAAATATTTTGGAGGTGTAGACCCCCCAAATGTTTGACGGACATACATCCCTCAACTATTTTGGAGGTGTAGACCCCCCAAACATTTGACGGACATACATCCGTCAATTATTTTGGAGGTGTAGACCCCCCAAATATTTGACGGACATACATCCGTCAAATATTTTGGAGATGTAGACCCCCCAAATATTTGACGGACATACATCCGTCAAATATTTCGGGGGTGTAGTCCCTCCAAATATTTGACGGACATACATCCGTCGAATATTTTGGGGGTGTAGACCCCCCAAATATTTGACGGACGTACATCCGTCACTTATTTTGGGGGGGCAGACACCCCCAAATATTTGACGGACATACATCCGTCAATTATTTTGGGGGTGTGGATCCCCCAAATATTTGACGAACATACATCTGTCAAATATTTTGGGGGTGTAGACCCCCCAACTATTTGACGGATTCACATCCGTCACTTATTTTGGGGGGGCAGACACCCCCAAATATTTGACGGACATACATCCGTCAATTTTTTTGGGGGTGTGGATCCCCCAAATATTTGACGAACATACATCCGTCAATTGTTTCGGGGGTGTAGACCCCCCAAATATTTGACGGACATACATCCGTCAAACATTTTGGAGGTGTAGACCCCCCAAATATTTGACGGACATACATCCGTCAACTATTTTAGGGGTGTAGACCCCCCAACTTTTCGACGGACATACTTCCGTCCAATATTCCGGAGGTGTAGACCCCCCTAATTTTTGACGGTTCCACATCCGTCAAATATTCTGGGGGTGTAGACCCCCCAAATATTTGACGGACCTACATCCGTCAAATGTTTTGGGGGTATAGACCCCCCAAACGTTTCACGGACATACATCCGTCAAACATTTTGGAGGTGTAGACTGCCCAAGTATTTGACGGATCCACATCCGTAACTAATTTTGGGGGTCTGGACCTCCCAAATATTTAACGGATCCACAACCGTCAAATATTTTCGGGGTGTAGACCCCCCAAACATTTGACGGACCTACATCCGTCAACCATTTTGGGGGTGTAGACCCCCCAAATATTTGACGGACATACATCCGTCAAATATTTTGGAGGTGTAGACCCCCCAAATATTTGACGGACATACATCCGTCACATATTTTGGAGGTGTAGACTGCCCAAGTATTTGACGGATCCACATCCGTAACTAATTTTGGGGGTCTGGACCTCCCAAATATTTAACGGATCCACAACCGTCAAATATTTTCGGGGTGTAGACCCCCCAAACATTTGACGGACCTACATCCGTCAACCATTTTGGGGGTGTAGACCCCCCAAATATTCCACGGATCCACATCCGCCAAATATTTCGGAGGTTTAGACCCCCCAAATATTTGACGGACATACATCCGTCAATTATTCTGGAGGTGTAGACCCCCCAAATTTTTGACGGATCCACATCCGTCAAATATTCTGGGGGTGTAGACCCCCCAAATATTTGACGGATCCACATCCCTGAAATATTTTGGAGGTGTAGACCCCCCAAATATTTGACGGACATACATCCGTCAATTATTTCGGGGGTGTAGACCCCCCAAATATTTGACGGATCCACAGCCGTCAAATATTTTGGAGGTGTAGACCCCCCAAATATTTGACAGATCCACATCCGTAAAAAGTTTTGGAGATGTAGACCCCCGAAATATTTGACGGACATACATCTGTCAAATATTTTGGGGGTGTAGACCCCCCCAATATTCGACGGACGTTCATCCGTCGAATATTTTGGGGGTGTAGACCCCCCAAATATTTGACGGACATACATCCGTCAAATATTTTGGAGGTGTAGACCCCCCAAATATTTGACGGATCCACAACCGTCAAATATTTTGGAGGTGTAGACCCCCGAAATATTTGACGGACATACATCTGTCAAATATTTTGGGGGTGTAGACCCCCCCAATATTCGACGGACGTTCATCCGCTTAAAATTTTGGGGGTGTAGACCCCCCAAATATTTGACGGACATAGATCCGTCAATTTTTTTGGGGGTGTAGACCCCCCAAATATTTGACGGATCCACAACCGTCAAATATTTTGGAGGTGTAGACCCCCCAAATGTTTGACGGACATACATCCGTCAAATATTTTGGAGGTGTAGACCCCCCAAATATTTGACGGATCCACAACCGTCAAATATTTTGGAGGTGTAGACCCCCCAAATATTTGACGGACATACATCCGTCAAATATTTTGGAGGTGTAGACCTGCCAAATATTTGACGGACATACATCCGTCAAATATTTTGGAGGTGTATACCCCCAAATATTTGACGGACATACATCCGTCAAATATTTTGGAGGTGTAGACCCCCCAAATATTTGACGGACATACATCCGTCAACTATTTTGGGGATGTAGACCCCCCAAATATTTGACGGACATACATCCGTCAAATATTTTGGAGGTGTAGACCTGCCAAATATTTGACGGACATACATCCGTCAAATATTTTGGAGGTGTATACCCCCAAATATTTGACGGACATACATCCGTCAAATATTTTGGAGGTGTAGACCCCCCAAATATTTGACGGACATACATCCGTCAACTATTTTGGGGGTGTAGACCCCCCAAATATTTGACGGACATACATCCGTCAAATATTTTGGAGGTGTAGACCTGCCAAATATTTGACGGACATACATCCGTCAAATATTTTGGAGGTGTATACCCCCAAATATTTGACGGACATACATCCGTCAAATATTTTGGAGGTGTAGACCTGCCAAATATTTGACGGACATACATCCGTCAAATATTTTGGAGGTGTATACCCCCAAATATTTGACGGACATACATCCGTCAAATATTTCGGGGTTGTAGTCCCTCCAAATATTTAACGGACATACATCCGTCGAATATTTTGGGGGTGTAGACCCCCCAAATATTTGACGGACGTACATCCGTCACTTCTTTTGGGGGGGCAGACACCCCCAAATGTTTGACGGACATACATCCGTCAATTATTTTGGGGGTCTGGATCACCCAAATATTTGACGGACATACATCCGTCAAATATTTTGGGGTTGTAGACCCCCCAAATATTTGACGGACATACATCCGTTAAACATTCTGGAGGTGTAGACCCCCCAAATATTTGACGGACATACATCCGTCAACTATTTTGGGGGTGTAGACCCCCCAAATATTTGACGGACATACATCCGTCAATTGTTTCGGGGGTGTAGACCCCCCAAATATTTGACGGACATACATCCGTCGGTTATTTTGGAGGTGTAGGCCCCCCAAATAATTGATGGACATACATCCGTCAAACATTTTGGAGGTGTAGACCCCCCAAATATTTGACGGACATACATCCCTCAACTATTTTAGGGGTGTAGACACCCCAAATATTCGACGGACATACTTCCGTCCAATATTCCAGAGGTGTAGACCCCCCAAATTTTTGACGGATCCACATCCGTCAAATATTCTGGGGGTGTAGACTCCCCAAATATTTGACGGATCCACATCCGTCAAATATTTTGGAGGTGTAGACCCCCCAAATATTTGACGGACCTACATCCGTCAAATGTTTTGGGGGTGTAGACCCCCCAAATGTTTTACGGACATACATCCGTCAAACATTTCGGAGGTGTCGACTGCCCAAGTATTTGACAGATCCACATCCGTAAACATTTTTTGGGGTCTAGACCCCCCAAATATTTAACGGATCCACAACCGTCAAATATTTTGGGGGTGTAGACCCCCCAAATATTTGACGGACCTACATCCGTCAACCATTTTGGGGGTGTAGACCCCCCGAAATTTTGACGGACATACATCCGTGAAATATTTTGGAGGTGTAGAACCCCCAAATATTCCACGGATCCACCTCCGCCAAATATTTCGGAGGTGTAGACCCCCCAAATATTTGGGGGACATACATCCGTCAATTATTTCGGGGGTGTAGACCCCCCAAATATTTGACGGACATACATCCGTCAAATATTTTGGAGGTGTAGACCCCCGAAATATTTGACGGACATACATCCGTCAAATATTTTGGGGGTGTAGACCCCCCAAATATTCGACGGACATACATCCGTCGAATATTTTGGGGCTGTAGACCCCCCAAATATTTGACGGACATAGATCCGTCAACTATTTTGGGGGTGTAGACCCCCCAAACATTTGACGGATCCACAACCGTCAAATATTTTGGAGGTGTAGACCCCCCAAAGGTTTGACGGACATACATCCGTCAAATATTTTGGAGGTGTAGACCCCCCAAATATTTGACGGATCCACAACCGTGAAATATTTTGGAGGTGTAAAATCCCAAATATTTGACGGACATACATCCGTCAAATATTTTGGAGGTGTAGACCCCCCAAATATTTGACGGACCTACATCCTTCAAATATTTCGGGGGTGTAGTCCCTCAAAATATTTTACGGACATACATCCGTCGAATATTTTGGGGGTGTAGACCCCCCAAATATTCCACGGACGTACATCCGTCACTTATTTTGGGGGGGCAGACACCCCCAAATATTTGACGGACATACATCCGTCAAAATTTCTTTGGGGGTGTGGACCCCCCAAATAGTTGACGGACATACATCCGTCAAATATTTGGGGGGTGTAGACCCCCCAAATATTTGATGGACATACATCCGTCAAACATTCTGGAGGTGTAGACCCCCCAAATATTTGACGGACATACATCCGTCAACTATTTTGGGGGTGTAGACCCCCCAAATGTTTGACGGACATACATCCGTCAACTATTTTAGGGGTGTAGACCCCCCAGATATTCGACGGACATACTTCCGTCCAATATTCCGGAGGTGTAGACCCCCCAAATTTTTGACGGATCCGGATCCTTCAAATATTCTGGGGGTGTAGACCCCCCAAATATTTGACGCACTTACATCCGTCAAATATTTTAGGGGTGTAGACCCCCCGAATTTTCGACGGACATACTTCCGTCCAATATCCCGGAGGTGTAGACCCCCCAAATATTTGACGGATCCACATCCGTCAAATATTTTGGAGGTGTAGACCCCCCAAATATTTGACGGACCTACATCCGCCAAATATGTTGGGGGTGTAGACCCCCCAAATGTTTCACGGACATACATCCGTCCAAAATCTTGGAGGTGTAGACTGCCCAAGTATTTGACGGATCCACATCCGTAAACAATTGGGGGTCTAGACCCCCGAAATATTTAACGGATCCACAACCGTCAAATATTTTGGGGGTGTAGACCCCCCAAATATTTGACGGACATACATCCGTCAAATATTTTGCAGGTGTAGACCCCCCAAATATTTGACGGATCCACATTTGTAAAATTTTTTGGATGTGTAGAGCCCCCAAGTATTTCACGGCCATACATCCTCCAAATGTTTTGGAGGTGTAGACCCCCCAAATATTTGACGGATCCACATCCGTCAAATATTTTGGAGGTGTAGACCCCCCAAATATTTGACGGACATACATCCGTCAATTATTTTGGAGGTGTAGACCCCCCAAATATTTGACGGACACACATCTGTCAATTATGTTGGGGGTGTAGACCCCCCACATATTTGACGGACCTACATCCGTCAAATATTTTGGGGGTCTAGACCTCCCAAATATTCCACGGACATACATCCGTCAAATATTTTGGAGGTGTAGACCCCCCAAATATTTGACGAATCCACATTCGTCAAATATTTTGGGGGTGTAGACCCCCCAGATATTTCACGGACATACATCCGTCAAATAGTTTGGGGGTGCAGACCCCCCAAATATTTGACGGACATACATCGGTCAAATGTTTTGGGGGTGTAGACCCCCCAAATATTTGACGGACATAGATCCGTCAATTATTTTGGAGGTGTAGACCCCCCAAATATTTGACGGATCCACAACCGTCAAATATTTTGGAGGTGTAGACCCCCCAAATATTTGACGGATCCACATCCGTAAACAATTTTGGGGGTCTAGACCTCCCAAATATGTAACGGATCCACAACCGTCAAATATTTTGGGGGTGTAGACCCCCCAAATATTTGACGGACCTACATCCGTCAACCATTTTTGGGGTGTAGACCCCCCGATATTTTGACGGATCCACATCCGTCAAATGTTTTGGAGGTGTAGACCCCCCAAATGTTTGACGGACATACATCCGTGAATTATTTTGGAGGTGTAGAATCCCCCAATATTCCACGGATCCACATCCGCCAAATATTTCGGAGGTTTAGACCCCCCAAAAATTTGACGGACATACATCCGTCAATTATTCTGGAGGTGTACACCCCCCAAATTTTTGACGGATCCACATCCGTCAAATATTCTGGGGGTGTAGACCCCCCAAATATTTGACGGATCCACATCCCTGAAATATTTTGGAGGTGTAGACCCCCCAAATATTTGACGGACATACATCCGTCAATTATTTCGGGGGTGTAGACCCCCCAAATATTTGACGCATCCACATCCGTAAAAAATTTTGGAGGTGTCGAGCCCCCAAATGTTTGACGGACATACATCCGTCAAATATTTTGCAGGTGTAGACCCCCCAAATATTTGACGGATCCACATTTGTAAAATTTTTTGGATGTGTAGAGCCCCCAAGTATTTCACGGCCATACATCCTCCAAATGTTTTGGAGGTGTAGACCCCCCAAATATTTGACGGATCCACATCCGTCAAATATTTTGGAGGTGTAGACCCCCCAAATATTTGACGGACATACATCCGTCAATTATTTTGGAGGTGTAGACCCCCCAAATATTTGACGGACACACATCTGTCAATTATGTTGGGGGTGTAGACCCCCCACATATTTGACGGACCTACATCCGTCAAATATTTTGGGGGTCTAGACCTCCCAAATATTCCACGGACATACATCCGTCAAATATTTTGGAGGTGTAGACCCCCCAAATATTTGACGAATCCACATTCGTCAAATATTTTGGGGGTGTAGACCCCGCAGATATTTGACGGACATACATCCGTCAAATAGTTTGGGGGTGCAGACCCCCCAAATATTTGACGGACATACATCGGTCAAATATTTTGGGGGTGTAGACCCCCCAAATATTTGACGGACATAGATCCGTCAATTATTTTGGAGGTGTAGACCCCCCAAATATTTGACGGATCCACAACCGTCAAATATTTTGGAGGTGTAGACCCCCCAAATATTTGACGGATCCACATCCGTAAACAATTTTGGGGGTCTAGACCTCCCAAATATGTAACGGATCCACAACCGTCAAATATTTTGGGGGTGTAGACCCCCCAAATATTTGACGGACCTACATCCGTCAACCATTTTTGGGGTGTAGACCCCCCGATATTTTGACGGATCCACATCCGTCAAATGTTTTGGAGGTGTAGACCCCCCAAATGTTTGACGGACATACATCCGTGAATTATTTTGGGGGTGTAGAATCCCCCAATATTCCACGGATCCACATCCGCCAAATATTTCGGAGGTTTAGACCCCCCAAAAATTTGACGGACATACATCCGTCAATTATTCTGGAGGTGTACACCCCCCAAATTTTTGACGGATCCACATCCGTCAAATATTCTGGGGGTGTAGACCCCCCAAATATTTGACGGATCCACATCCCTGAAATATTTTGGAGGTGTAGACCCCCCAAATATTTGACGGACATACATCCGTCAATTATTTCGGGGGTGTAGACCCCCCAAATATTTGACGCATTCACATCCATAAAAAATTTTGGAGGTGTCGAGCCCCCAAATGTTTGACGGACACACATCCGTCAAATATTTGGGAGGTGTAGACCCCCGAAATATTTGACGGACGTACATCCGTCAAATATTTGGGGGTGTAGACCCCCCCAATATTTGACGGATATACTTCCGTCAAATATTTTGGGGGTGTAGACTCCCCAAATATTTT
This sequence comes from Eutreptiella sp. 'Long Island Sound 2002', assembly GCA_964036045.1. Taxonomy (NCBI): domain Eukaryota; phylum Euglenozoa; class Euglenophyceae; order Eutreptiales; family Eutreptiaceae; genus Eutreptiella; species Eutreptiella sp. 'Long Island Sound 2002'. Next base: position 33,844,155 of record OZ038381.1, on the reverse strand, counting down.
ACGGACATAGATCCGTCCAACCCTTTGGGGCTGTAGACCCCCCAAATATTTGACGGATCCACAACTGTCAAATATTTTGGAGGTGTAGACCCCCGAAATGTTTGACGGACATACATCCGTCAAATATTTTGGAGGTGTAGACCCCCCAAATGTTTGACGGACATACATCCGTCAAATATTTTGGAGGTGTAGACCCCCCAAATATTTGACGGGCCTACATCTGTCAAATATTTTGTAGGTGTAGACCCCCCAAATATTTGACGGATCCACATCTGTAAAATTTTTTGGATGTGTAGAGCCCCCAAGTATTTCACGGCCATACATCCTCCAAATGTTTTGGAGGTGTAGACCCCCCAAATATTTGACGGATCCACATCCGTCAAATATTTTGGAGGTGTAGACCCCCCAAATATTTGACGGACACACATCTGTCAATTATGTTGGGGGTGTAGACCCCCCACATATTTGACGGACCTACATCCGTCAAATATTTTGGGGGTGTAGACCCCCCAAATATTCAACGGACATACATCCGTCAAATATTTTGGAGGTGTAGACCCCCCAAACATTTGACGAATCCACATCCGTCAAATATTTTGCGGGTGTAGACCCCCCAAATATTCAACCGACATACATCCGTCCAATATTTTGGGGGTGTAGACCCCCCAGATATTTGACGGACATACATCCGTCAAATAGTTTGGGGGTGTAGACCCCCCAAAATATTTGACGGACATACATCCGTCAATTATTTTGGAGGTGTAGACCCCCCAAATATTTGACGGATCCACAACCGTCAAATATTTTGGAGGTGTAGACCCCCCAAATATTTGACGGACATACACCGTCAAATATTTTGGGGGTGTAGACCCCCGAATTCTTTGACGGATCCACATCCGTCAAATATTTTCGAACTGTAGACCCCCCAAATATTTGACGGACATACATCCGTCAGTTATTTTGGAGGTGTAGACCCCCCAAATATTTGATGGACATACATCCGTCAATCATTTTGGAGGTGTAGACCCCCCAAATATTTGACGGACATACATCCGTCAACTATTTTAGGGGTGTAGACCCCCCAAATATTCGACGGACATACTTTCGTCCAATATTCCGGAGGTGTAGACCCCCCAAATTTTTGACGGATCCACATCCGTCAAATATTCTCGGGGTGTAGACCCCCCAAACATTTGACGGATCCACATCCGTCAAATATTTTGGAGGTGTAGACCCCCCAAATATTTGACGGACCTACATCCGTCAAATGTTTTGGGGGTGTAGACCCCCCAAACGTTTCACGGACATACATTTTGGAGGTGTAGACTGCCCAAGTATTTGACGGATCCACATCCGTAAACAATTTGGGGGGTCTAGACCTCCCAAATATATAACGGATCCACAACCGTCAAATATTTTGGGGGTGTAGACCCCCGAAATATTTGACGGACCTACATCCGTCAACCATTTTGGGGGTGTAGACCCCCCGAAATTTTGACGGATCCACATCCGTCAAATATTTGACGGACATAGATCCGTCAAACATTTTGGGGGTGTAGACCCCCCAAATATTCGACGGATCCACAACCGTCAAATATTTTGGAGGTGTAGACCCCCGAAATTTTTGACGGACATACATCCGTCAAATATTTTGGAGGTGTAGACCCCCCAAATATTTGACGGATCCACAACCGTGAAATATTTTGGAGGTCCAGACCCCCCAAATGTTTGACGGACATACATCCGTCAAATATTTTGGAGGTGTAGACCCCCCAAATATTTGACGGACATACCTCCGTCAAATATTTTGGAGGTGTAGACCCCCCAAATATTTGACGGACATACATCGGTCAAATATTTTTGAGGTGTAGACCCCCCAAATATTTGACGGACATACATCCGTCAAATATTTCGGGGGTGTAGTCCCTCCAAATATTTGACGGACATACATGCGTTGAATATTTTGGGGGTGTAGACCCCCCAAATATTTGACGGACATACATCCGTCAATTTTTTTTGGGGTGTGGACCCCCCAAATATTTGACGGACATACATCCGTCAAATATTTTGGGGGTGTAGACCCCCCCAATATTTGACGGACATACATCCGTCAAACGTTCTGGAGGTGTAGACCTCCCAAATATTTGACGGACATACATCCGTCAACTATTTTGGGGGTGTAGACCCCCCAAATATTTGACGGACATACATCCGTCAATTATTTTGGGGGTGTAGACCCCCCAAATATTTGACGGACATACATCCGTCAACTATTTTAGGGGTGTAGACCCCCCAAATATTCGACGGACATACTTCCGTCCAATATTCCGGAGGTGTAGACCCCCCAAATTTTTGACGGATCCGGATCCGTCAAATATTCTGGGGGTGTAGACCCCCCAAATATTTGATGGACCTACATCCGTCAAATATTTTAGGGGTGTAGACCCCCCAAATATTCGACGGACATACTTCCGTCCAATATTCCGGAGGTGTAGACCCCCCAAATTTTTGACGGATCCACATCCGTCAAATATTCTGGGGGTGTAGACCCCACAAACATTTGACGGATCCACATCCGTGAAATATTTTGGAGGTGTAGACCCCCCAAATGTTTGACGGACATACATCCGTCAATTATTTCGGGGGTGTAGACCCCCCAAATATTTGACGGATCCACAGCCGTCAAATATTTTGGAGGTGTAGACCCCCCAAATATTTGACGGATCCACATCCGTAAAAATTTTTGGAGGTGTAGAGCCCCCAAATATTTGACGGACACACATCCGTCAAATATTTTGGAGGTGTAGACCCCCGGAATTTTTGACGGACATACATCCGTCAAATATTTTGGGGTTGTAGACCCCCCAAATATTCGACGGACATACATCCGTCGAATATTTTGGGCGTGTAGACCCCCCAAATATTTGACGGACATAGATCCCTCAAACATTTTGGGGGTGTAGACCCCCCAAATATTCGACGGATCCACAACCGTCAAATATTTTGGAGGTGTAGACCCCCGAAATGTTTGACGGACATACATCCGTCAAATATTTTGGAGGTGTAGACCCCCCAAATATTTGACGGATCCACAACCGTGAAATATTTTGGAGGTCCAGACCCCCCAAATGCTTGACGGACATACATCGGTGAAATATTTTGGAGGTGTAGAGCCCCCAAATATTTGACGGACATACATCCGTCAAATATTTTGGAGGTGTAGACCCCCCAAATATTTGACGGACATACATTGGTCAAATATTTTTGAGGTGTAGACCCCCCAAATATTTGACGGACATACATCCGTCAAATATTTCGGGGGTGTAGTCCCTCCAAATGTTTGACGGACATACATGCGTCGAATATTTTGGGGGTGTAGACCCCCCAAATATTTGACGGATGTACATCCGTCACTTCTTTTGGGGGGGCAGACACCCCCAAATATTTGACGGACATACATCCGTCTATTTTTTTGGGGGGTGTGGACCCCCCAAATATTTGACGGACATACATCCGTCAAATATTTTGGGGGTGTAGACCCCCCCAATATTTGACGGACATACATCCGTCAAACATTCTGGAGGTGTAGACCTCCCAAATATTTGACGGACATACATCCGTGAATTATTTTGGGGGTGTAGACCCCCCAAATATTCGACGGACATACTTCCGTCCAATATTCCGGAGGTGTAGACCCCCCAAATTTTTGACGGATCCGCCCCCAAAATATTGGACGGATGTGGATACGTCAAATATTTGGGGGGTCTACACCTCCAAAATATTTGACGGATGTATGTCCGTTGAATATTTGGGGGCTCTACACCCCCAAAATATTTGACGGATGTAGGTCCGTCAAATGTGTGGGGGGTCTACACCCCCAACATAATTGACAGATGTGTGTCCGTCAAATATTTGGGGGGTCTACACTGTCCGTCAAATATTTGGGGGGTCTACACCTCCAAAATATTTGACGGATGTGGATCCGTCAAATATTTGGGGGGTCTACACCTCCAAAACATTTGGAGGATGTATGGCGGTGAAATACTTGGGGGCTCTACACATCCAAAAAATTTTACAGATGTGGATCCGTCAAACATTTGGGGGGTCTACACCTGCAAAATATTTGACGGATGTAGGCCCGTCAAATATTCGGGGGGTCTACACCCCCAAAATATTTGACGGTTGTGGATCCGTTAAGTATTGGGGGGGTCTAGACCCCCAAAATTGTTTACGGATGTGGATCCGTCAAATTTTTGGGCAGTCTACACCTCCAAAGATTTTGACGGATGTATGTCCGTGAAACATTTGGGGGGTCTACACCCCCAAAATATTTGACGGATGCTGGTCGGTCAAATATTTGGGGGGTCTACACCTCCAAAATATTTGACAGATGTGGATCCGTCAAATATTTGGGGGGTCTACACCCCCCAAATAATTGACGGATGTATGTCCGTCAAATATTTGGGGGGTCTATAGTTCGAAAATATTTGACGGATGTGGATCTGTCAAAGAATTGGGGGGTCTACGCCCCCAAAATATTTGACGGTTGTGGATCCGTCAAATTTTTGGGGGGTCTACACCTCCAAAATAATTGACGGTTGTGGATCCGTCAAATATTTGGGGGGTCTATAGTTCGAAAATATTTGACGGATGTGGATCTGTCAAAGAATTGGGGGGTCTACGCCCCCAAAATATTTGACGGTTGTGGATCCGTCAAATTTTTGGGGGGTCTACACCTCCAAAATAATTGACGGTTGTGGATCCGTCAAATATTTGGGGGGTCTACACCTCCAAAATAATTGACGGATCTATGTCCGTCAAATATTTGGGGGGTCTACACCCCCAAAATATTTGACCGATGTATGTCCGTCAAATTTTTGGGGGGTCTGCACCCCCAAACTATTTGACGGATGTATATCCGTCAAATATCTGGGGGGTCTACACCCCCAAAATATTGGACGGATGTATGTCGGTTGAATATTTGGGGGGTCTACACCCCCGAAATATTTGACGGATGTGGATACGTCAAATATTTGGGGGGTCTACACCTCCAAAATATTTGACGGATGTATGTCCGTTGAATATTTGGGGGGTCTACACCTCCAAAATATTTGACGGATGTAGGTCCGTCAAATATATTGGGGGTCTACACCCCCAACATAATTGACAGATGTGTGTCCGTCAAATATTTGGGGGGTCTACACCTCCAAAATAATTGACAGATGTGTGTCCGTCAAATATTTGGGGGGTCTACACCTCCAAAATATTTGACGGATGTGGATCCGTCAAATATTTGGGGGGTCTACACCTCCAAAACGTTTGGAGGATGTATGGCCGTGAAATACTTGGGGGCTCTACACATCCAAAAAATTTTACAGATGTGGATCCGTCAAATATTTGGGGGGTCTACACCTGCAAAATATTTGACGGATGTATGTCCGTGAAACATTTGGGGGGTCTACACCCCCAAAATATTTGATGGATGTAGGTCCGTCAAATATTTGGGCGCAGCCTAGTGGGCCTAGGTACCGGGGTCTAGGCGTCCGTTTGGGCAAATCTGAGGAGTGGAAACCACAAAAAGTGGGTGGTTGCGGGTGGAGTAGGTGCCCTCGGAATCGCATTTTGAGCCATGTAGCCAAAGATATGGCCTATTCTTGGTTTTCTGGCTGTCGGCATTTGGAGCTTCAAGGGGCCTTTTTGGGCCGTTTCCGGTGGACATATGGTGGAGTTAGAGGGCCGCAAAGAGCTCGTTGACACAGGGAAGTCAAGGAGCACGTGGAGTGTACCCACCGTTTCCCTTCGTTTGGCCGTTTTGAATGTGTTCCAGGGGTTTTTTGGCCCAAAAATGGCTGCTTTTGGCCCTAAACTGCAGTTTTTGAAACTGAGGTCCGCCACTTGCGAATCCCAATCCCGTTCCCCCCAAATATTCAACCGACATACATCCGTCCAATATTTTGGGGCTGTAGACCCCCCAGATATTTGACGGACATACATCCGTCAAATAGTTTGGGGGTGCAGACCCCCCAAATATTTGACGGACATACATCGGTCAAATATTTTGGGGGTGTAGACCCCCTAAATATTTGACGGACATAGATCCGTCAATTATTTTGGAGGTGTAGACCCCCCAAATATTTGACGTATCCACATCCGTCAAATATTTTGGGGGTTTAGACCCCCCAAATATTCAACCGACATACATCCGTCCAATATTTTGTGGCTGTACACCCCCCAGAGATTTGACGGACATACATCCGTCAAATAGTTTGGGGGTGCAGACCCTCCAAATATTTGACGGACATACATCGGTCAAATATTTTGGGGGTGTAGACCCCCCAATTCTTTGACGGATCCACATCCGTCAAATATTTTCGAACTGTAGACCCCCCAAATATTTGACGGCCATACATCTGTAAATTATTTTGGAGGTGTAGACCCCCCAAATATTTGACGGACATACATCCGTCAATTATTTGGGGGGTGTAGACCCCCCAAATATTTGACGGACATACATCCGTCAAATATTTTGGAGGTGTAACCTCCCCAAACATTTGACGGATCCACATCGGTCAAATATTTTGGAGGTGTAGACCCCCCAAATATTTGACGGATCCACATCCAACAAATGTTTAGGGGGTGTAGACCCCCCAAATATTCGACGGACTTGGATCCGTCAAATATTTTTGGGGTGTAGACCACCCACATATTTGACGGACATACATCCGTCCAAAATTTTGGGGCCGTAGACCCCCCAAACATTGGACGGATCCACATCCGTCAAATATTTTGGAAGTGTAGACCCCCCAAATATTAGACGGACATACATCCATCGAATATTTTGGGGGTGTAGACCCGCCAAATATTTGACGGACATACATCCGTCAAATATTTTGGAGGTGTAGACCCCCCAAATATTTGACGGATCCACATTCGTCAAATATTTTGGAGGTGTAGACCCCCCAAATATTTGACGTACCTACATTCGTCAAATATTTTGGATGTGTAGACCCCCCAAATATTTGACGGACACACATCCGTCAAATATTTAGGGGGTGTAGACCCCCCAAATAATTGACGGATCCACATCCGTCAAATATTTGGGAGGTGTAGACCCCCCAAATATTTGAGGGACATACATCCGTCAAATATTTTGGAGGTGTAGACCCCCCAAACATTTGACGGATCCACATCCGTCAAATATTTTGGAGGTGTAGACCCCCCAAATATTTGACGGACATACATCCGTCAAATATTTAGGGGTTGTAGAGCCCCAAATATTTGACGGATCCACATCCGTCAAATATTTTGGAGGTGTAGACCCCCCAAATATTTGACAAACATACATCCGTCAAAAATTTTGGAGGTGTAGACCCCCCAAACATTTGACGGAGCCACATTCGTCGAATATTTTGGAGGTGTATACCCCCCAAATATTTGATGGACCTACATTCGTCAAATATTTTGGATGTGTAGACCCCCCAAATATTTGACGGACACACATCCGTCAAATATTTAGGGGGTGTAGACCCCCCAAATAATTGACGGATCCACATCCGTCAAATATTTGGGAGGTGTAGACCCCCCAAATATTTGAGGGACATACATCCGTCAAATATTTTGGAGGTGTAGACCCCCCAAACATTTGACGGATCCACATCCGTCAAATATTTTGGAGGTGTAGACCCCCCAAATATTTGACGGACATACATCCGTCAAATATTTAGGGGTTGTAGACCCCCCAAATATTTGACGGATCCACATCCGTCAAATATTTTGGAGGTGTTGACCCCCCAAATATTTGACAGACATACATCCGTCAAAAATTTTGGAGGTGTAGACCCCCCAAACATTTGACGGATCCACATCTGTCAAATGTTTTGGAGGTTTAGACCCCCCAAGTATTTGACGGATCCGAATCCGTCAAATATTTAGGGGGTGTAGACCCCCCAAATATTTGACGGACTTGGATCTGCCAAATGTTTTGGGGGTGTAGACCCCCCAAATATTTGACGGACATACATCCGTCAAACATTTTTGGGGGTGTAGACCCCCCAAATATTGGACGGATCCACATCCGTCAAATATTTTGGAAGTGTAGACCCCCCAAATATTAGACGGACATACATCCATCCAATATTTTTGGGGTGTAGACCCCCCAAATATTTGACGGACATACATCTGTCAAATATTTTGGAGGTGTAGACCCCCCAAATATTTGACGGATTCACATCCGTCAAATATTTTGGAGGTGTAGACCCCCCAACCATTTGACGGATCCACATCCGTCAAATATTTTGGAGGTGTAGAACCTCCAAATATTTGACGGATCCACAACCGTCAAATATTTTGGAGGTGTAGACCCCCAAATATTTGACGGCTCCACATCCGTCAAATATTTAGGGGGTGTAGACCCCCCAAATATTTTACGGACTTGGATCCGTCAAACATTTTGGGGGTGTAGATCCCCTAAATATTTGACGGACATACATCCGTCAATTATTTCGGGGGTGTAGACCACCCAAATATTTGATGGACATACATCCGTCAAATATTTTGGAGGTGCAGACCCCCCAAATATTGGACGGATCCACATCCGTCAAATATTTTTCATGTGTAGACCAACCAAATATTGGACGGACATACATCCATCCAATATTTTGGGGCCGTAGACCCCCCAAATATTTGACGGACATACATCGGTCAAATATATTGGAGGTGTAGACCCCCAAATATTTGACGGACATACATCCGTCAAACATTTTGGAGGTGTAGACCCCCCAAATATTCCACGGATCCACATCCGTCAATTATTTCGGAGGTTTAGACCCCCCAAATATTTGACGGACATACTTCTGTCAAATATTGGGGAGGTGTAGACCCCCCGACTTTTTGACGGATCGACATCCGTCAAATATTCTGGGGGTGTAGACCCCCCAAATATTTGACGGATCCACATCGGTCAAATGTTTTGGAGGTTTAGACCCCCCAAATATTTGACAGACCTACATCCGTCAAATATTTTGGGGGTGTAGACCCCCCAAATATTTGACGGACATACATACGTCAAATGTTTTGGAGGTGTAGACCCCCCAAATGTTTGACGGATGCACATCCGTAAAAATTTTAGAGGTGTAGACCCCCCAAATATTTGACGGATCCACATCCGTCAAATATTTTGGGGGTGTAGAACCTCCAAATATTTGACGGATCCACAACCGTCAAATATTTTTCAGGTGTAGACCCCCCAAATTTTTGACGGATCCACATCCGTCAAATATTTAGGGGGTGTAGACCCCCCAAATATTTGACGGACTCGGATCCGTCAAACATTTTGGGGCTGTAGACCCCCCCAATTTTTGACGGACATACATCCGTCAATTATTTTGGGGGTGTGGACCACCCAAATGTTTGACGGACATACACCGTCAAATATTTTGGAGGTGCAGACCCCCCAAATATTTGACGGACATACATCCGTCAATTATTTTGGGGCTGTAGACCTCCCAAATATTTGACGGATCCACATCGGTCAAATATTTTGGAGGTTTAGACCCCCCAAACATTTGACGGACATACATCCGTCAAATATTTTGGAGGTGTAGACCCCCCAAATATTTGACGGACATACATCCGTCAAATATTTCGGGGGTGTAGACCCCCCAAATATTTGACGGATCCACAACCGTCAAATATTTTGGGGTTGTAGACCCCCCAAATATTTGACGGACCTACGTCCGTCAAATATTTTGGAGCTGTAGACCCCCCAAATATTTGACGGATCCACATCCGTCAAATATTTTCGGGGTGTAGAACCTCCAAATATTTGACGGATCCACAACCGTCAAATATTTAGGGGGTGTAGACCCCCCAAATATTTGACGGACTTGGATCCGTCAATCATTTTGGGGGTGTAGACCCCCCAAATATTTGATGGACATACATCCGTCAATTATTTTGGGGTTGTAGACCCCCCAAATATTGGATGGATCCACATTCGTCAAATATTTTTCACGTGTAGACCAACCAAATATTGGACGGACATACATCCGTCCAATATTTTGGGGTTGTAGACCCCCCAAATCTTTGACGGACATACATCCGTCAAACATTTTGGAGGTGTAGACCCCCCAAATATTTGACGGACATACATCCGTCAAACATTTTGGAGGTGTAGACCCCCCAAATATTCCACGGATCCACATGCGTCAAATATTTCGGAGGTATAGACCCCTCAACTTTTTGACGGATCCACATCGGTCAAATATTTTGGAGGTTTAGACCCCCCAAACATTTGACGGACCTACATCCGTCAAATATTTTGGGGATGTAGACCCCCCAAATATTTGACGGACATACATACGTCAAATGTTTTGGAGGTGTAGACCCCCCAAATGTTTGACGGATGCACATCTGTCAAATATTTTGGGGGTGTAGACCCCCCAAATATTTGACGGATCCACAACCGTCAAATATTTTGGGGGTGTAGACCCCCCAAATATTTGACGGACCTACATCCGTCAATTATTTCGGGGGTGTAGACCCCCCAAATATTTCACAGACATACATCCGTCAAATATTTTGCAGGTGTAGACCCCCCAAAATTTTGACGGACCCACATCCGTAAAAAATTTTGGAGGTCTAGACCCCCCAAATATTTGACGGATATACATCCGTCAAATATTTTGGAGGTGTAGACCCCCTAAATATCTGACGGACATACATCCGTCAATTTTTTTGGACGTGTAGACCCCCCAAATGTTTGACGGACACACATCCGTCAATTATGTTGAGGGTGTAGACCTCCCAGATATTTGACGGACCCACATCCGTCAAATATTTTGGGGTTGTAGACCCCCCAAATATTTCACGGACATACATCCGTAAAATTTTTTGGAGGTGTAGAGCCCCCAAATATTTGACGGACATACATCCTCCAAATATTTTGCAGGTGTAGACCCCCCAAATATTTGACGGACACACATCCGTCCAATATTTTGGAGGTGTAGACCCCCCAAATATGTGACGGACATACATCCGTCAAATATTTTGGGGCCGTGGACCCCCCAATTCTTTGACGGATCCACATCCGTCAAATATTTTGGAGGTGTAGACCCCCCGGATATTTGACGGACATACATCCGTCAAATATTTTGGAGGTGTAGACCCCCCAAAAATTTGACGGATCCACATTCGTAAAACATTATGGAGGTGTAGAGCCCCCAAATATTTGACGGACATACATCCGTCAAATATTTTGGAGAACCCCCAATTCTTTGACGGATCCACATCCGTCAAATATTTTGGGGGTGTAGACCCCCCAAATATTTGACGGACATACATCCGTCAAATATTTTGGGGTTGCAGACCCCCCAAATATTTGACGGACATACATCCGTCAAATATTTGGGGGGTGTAGACCCCCCAAATATTTGACGGACATAGATCTGTCAAATATCTTGGGGGTGTAGACTCCCCTAATATTTGACGGACATACAACGTCAAATATTTTGGGGGTGTAGACGCCCCAATTCTTTGACGGATCCCCATCCGTCAAATATTTTGGAAGTGTAGACCCCCCAAATATTTGACGGACATACATCCGTCAATTATTTTGGGGATGTAGACCCCCCAAATATTTGACGGACTTACATCCTTCAAATATTTTGGAGGTGTAGACCCCCCAAACATTTGACATATCCACATCCGTCAAATATTTTGGAGGTGTAGACCCCCCAAATATTTGACGGATCCGCATCCGTCAAATCTTTAAGGGGTGTAGACCCCCCAAATATTTGACGCACTTACATCCGTCAAACATTTTGGGGGTGCAGACCCCCCTGATATTGGACGGACATACATCCGTCAATTATTTTGGGGGTGTACACTCCCCAAATATTTGACGGACATACATCCGTCAAATATTTTCGGGGTGTAAACCCCCCAAATATTTGACGGAATTACACTCGTCAAAAGTCTTGGAGATGTAGATCCCCCAAATATTTGACGGACATACATCGGTCAATTATTCTGGGGGTGTAGACCCCCTAAATATTTGATGGACATACATGCGTCAAATATTTCGGGGGTGTAGACCCCCCAAATATTTGACGGGCATACATCCGTCAAATATTTTGGAGGTGTAGACCCCCCAAATATTTGACGGACATACATCCGTCAAATATTTTGGAGGTGTAGACCCCCCAAATATTTGACGGATCCACATCCGTCAAGTATCTTTGGGGTGTAGACCCCCCAAATATACGACGGACATACATCCGTCAATTTTTTTGGGGGTGTAGATCCCCCAAATATTTGACGGACATACAGCGTCAAATATTTTGGGGGTGTAGATCCCCCAAATATTTGACGGATCCACATCCGTCAAAGATTTTCGGGGTGTAGATCCCTCAAATATTTGACGGACATACATCCGTCAATTATTTTGGAGGTGTAGACCCCGCAAATATTTGACGGACATACATCCGTCAAGTATTTTTGGGGTGTAGACCCCCCAAAGATTTGACGGATCCGATTCCGTCAATTTTTTTGGGGGGTGTACACCCCCAAAATATTTGACGGACATACATCTGTCAAATATTTTGGAGGTGTAGACCCCCCAAATATTTGACGGACATAGAGCGTCAATTATTTTGGGGGTGTAGACTCCCCAAATATTTGACGGATCCACATCCGTCAAATATTTTGGGGGTGTAGACCCCCCAAATGTTTGACGGACATACATCCGTCAAATATTTTGGGGGTGTAGACCCCCCAAATATTTGACCGACACACATCCGTCAATTTTTTGGGGGTGTAGACCCCCAAAATATTTGACGGATCCACATCCGTCAATTTTTTTGGGGCTGTAGACCCCCCAAATATTTGACGGACATACATCCGTCAAATATTTTGGAGGTGTAGACCCGCCAAATATTTGACGGACATACATCCGTCAATTCATTTTGGGGCCGTAGACCCTCCCAATATTTGACGGACATACATCTGTCAATTATTTTGGAGGTTCAGACCCCCCAAATATTTGGGGGCATACATCCGTCAAATATTTTGGGGGTGTAGACCCCCCCAATATTTAACGGACATACATCCGTCAAATATTTTGGAGGTGCAGACCCCCCAAATATTTGACGGACATACATCCGTCAAATATTTTGGAGGTGTAGACCCCCCAAATATTTGACGAATCCACATCCGTCAATTATTTTGGAGGTGTAGACCCCCCAAATATTTGGGGGCATACATCCGTCAATTATTTTGGGGGTGTAGACCCCCCAAATATTTGACGGACATACATCCGTCAAACATTTTGGAGGTGTAGACCCCCGAAACAGTTGACGGACATACATCCGTCAATTATTTTGGAGGTGTAGACCCCCAAAATATTTGACGGACATACATCCGTCAAATATTTTGGAGGTGTAGACCCCCGAAACAGTTGACGGACATACATCCGTCAATTTTTTTGGAGGTGTAGACCCCCCAAATATTTGGGGGCATACATCCGTCAAATATTTTGGGGGTGTAGACCCCCCCAATATTTAACGGACATACATCCGTCAAATATTTTGGAGGTGCAGACCCCCCAAATATTTGACGGACATACATCCGTCAAATATTTTGGGGGTGTAGACCCCCCAGATATTTGACGGACATACATCGGTCAAATATTTTGGGGGTGTAGACCCCCCAAATATTTGACGGACATACATCCGTCAAATATTTTGGAGGTGTAGACCCCCCAAATATTTGACGGACATACATCTGTCAAATATTTTCGGGGTGTAGACCCCCCAAATATTTGACGGACTTACATCCGTCAAATATTTCGGAGGCGTTGACCCCCCAAATATTTGACGGACATACATCTGTCAAATATTTTTGGGGTGTAGACCCCCCAAATGTTTGACGGACATACATGCGTCAAATATTTCGGGGGTGTAGACCCCCCAAATGTTTGACGGACTTACATCCCTCAAATATTTTGGAGGTGCAGACCCCCGAAATATCTGACGGACATACATCCGTCAAATATTTTGGGGGTGTAGACCCCCCCAATATTTGACAGACATACATCCGTCAATTATTTTGGGGGTGTAGACCCCCCAAATGTTTGACGGACACACATCTGTCAAATATTTTGGAGGTGTAGACCCCCCAAATATTTGACGGACACACATCCGTCAATTTTTTTTGGGGGTGTAGACCCCCAAAATATTTGACGGATCCACATCCGTCAATTTTTTTGGGGGTGTAGACCCCCCAAAAATGTTTGACGGACATACATCCGTCAAATATTTTGGAGGTGTAGACCCGCCAAATATTTGACGGACATACATCCGTCAATTCATTTTGGGGCCGTAGACCCTCCCAATATTTGACGGACATACATCTGTCAAATATTTTGGAGGTGCAGACCCCCCAAATATTTGACGGACATACATCCGTAAATTTTTTTCGGGGTGTAGACCCCCCAATTATTTGACAGATCCACATGCGTCAAATACTTTGGAGGTGCAGACCCCCCAAATATTTGACGGACATACATTCGTCAATTATTTCGGGGGTGTAGACCCCCCAATGATTTGACGGATCCACATCCGTCAAATATTTTGGAGGTGTAGACCCACCAAGTATTTGACGGACATACATCCGTCCAATATTTTGGGGGTGTAGACCCCCCAAATATTTGACGGACATACATCCGTCAAATATTTTGGGCCCGTAGATCCCCCAAATATTTGCTGGACATACATCCGTCAAATATTTTCGAGGTGTAGACCCCCCAAATATTTGACGGATCCACATCCGTCAAATATTTTTGGGTTGCAGCCCCCCCAAATATTTGACGGACATACATCCGACAAAGATTTCGGGGGTGTAGACCCCCAAAAATATTTGACGGACATACAACGTCAATTATTTTTGGGGCTGTAGACTCCCCAACATTTGACGGACCTACGTCCGTCAAATATTTTAGAGGTGTAGACCCCCCTAATATTTGACGGATCCACATCCGTCAAATATTTTGGGGGTGTAGACCCCCCAAATATTTGAAGGACATACATCCGTCAAATATTTTGGAGGTGTAGACCCCCAAAATATTTGCCGGACATACATCCGTCAATTATTATGGACGTGTAAACCCCCCAAATATTTGGAGGCATACATCCGTCAATTGTTTTGCAGGTGTAGACCCCCAAAATATTTGACGGACATACATCCGTCAATTATTTTGGAGGTGTAGACACCCCAAATATTTGGGGGCATACATCCGTCAATTATTTTGGGGGTGTAGACCCCCCAAATATTTGACAGACATACATCCGTCAAATATTTTGGGGTCGTAGACCCCCCAAATATTTGACGGATATACATCCGTCAAAAATCTCGGAGGTGTAGACCCCTCAAACATTTGACGGACATACATCCG
Organism: Eutreptiella sp. 'Long Island Sound 2002'; assembly: GCA_964036045.1. Classification (NCBI taxonomy): domain Eukaryota; phylum Euglenozoa; class Euglenophyceae; order Eutreptiales; family Eutreptiaceae; genus Eutreptiella; species Eutreptiella sp. 'Long Island Sound 2002'. Next base: position 33,828,707 of record OZ038381.1, on the reverse strand, counting down.
TCAAATATTTTGGAGGTGTAGACCCCCAAAATATTTTACGGACATACATCCGTCAAATATTTTGGAGGTGTAGACCCCCGAAACAGTTGACGGACATACATCCGTCAATTATTTTGGAGGTGTAGACCCCCCAAATATTTGGGGGCATACATCCGTCAAATATTTTGGGGGTGTAGACCCCCCAAATATTTAACGGACATACATCCGTCAAATATTTTGGAGGTGCAGACCCCCCAAATATTTGACGGACGTACATCCGTCAAATCTTTTGGAGGTGTAGACCCCCCAAATATTTGACGGCCATACATCCGTCAAATATTCTGGGGTCGTAGACCCCCCAAATATTTGACGGATATACATGCGTCAAAAATCTCGGAGGTGTAGACCCCTCAAACATTTGACGGACATACATCCGTCAAATATTTTGGGGGTGTAGACCCCCCAAATATTTGACGGACATACATCAGTCAAATATTTTGGGGGCGTAGACCCCCCAAATATTTGACGGACATACATCCGTCAAATATTTCGGGGGTGTAGACCCCCCAAATGTTTGACGGATCCACAACTGTCAACTATTTTGGGGGTGTAGACCCCCCAAATATTTGACGGACTTACATCCGTCAAATATTTTGGAGGCGTTGACCCCCAAATATTTGACGGACATACATCTGTCAAATATTTTTGGGGTGTAGACCCCCCAAATATTTGACGGACATACATGCGTCAAATATTTCGGGGCTGTAGACCCCCCAAATGTTTGACGGACATACATCCGTCAAATATTTTGGAGGTGCAGACCCCCGAAATATCTGACGGACATACATCCGTCAAATATTTCGGGGGTGTAGACCCCCCCAATATTTGACAGACATACATCCGTCAATTATTTTGGGGGTGTAGACCCCCCAAATATTTGACAGATCGACATCCGTCAAATCTTTTGGAGGTGTAGACCCCCCAAATATTTGACGGATCCACATCCGTCAAATATTTTGGAGGTGTAGACCCCCCAAAAAATGACGGACCTACATCCGTCAATTATTTTGGAGGTGTAGGCCCCCAAATATTTGACTGACATACAGCATCAATTATTTTGGGGGTGTAGACCCCCCAAATATTTGACGGAAATACATCCGTCAAATATTTTGGGGGTGTAGACCCCCCCAATGTTTAACGGACATACATTCGTCAAATATTTTGGAGGTGCAGACCCCCCAAATATTTGACGGACATACATCCGTCAAATATTTTGGAGGTGTAGACGCCCCAAATATTTCACGGACATACATCCGTCAAATATTTCGGGGGGTGTAGACCCCCCTAATATTTGACGGACATACATCCGTCAATTAATTTGGGGGTGTAGACCCTTCAAATATTTGACGGACATACATCCGTCGAATGTTTTAGGGTTGTAGACCCCCCAAATATTTGACGGACATAAATCGGTCAATTTTTTTTGGGGCCGTAGACCCCCCAAATATTTGACGGATCCACATCCGTCAAATATTTTGGAGGTGTAGGCCCTCCAAATATTTGACGGACATACATCCGTCAAATGTTTCGGGGGTGTAGACCCCCCAAATATTTGACGGACATACATCGGTCAAATATTTTGGGGTTGTAGACCCCCCAAATATTTGACGGACATCCATCTGTCAATTTCTTTGGGGGTGTAGACCCCCCAAATATTTGACGGATCCACATCCGTCAAATATTTTGGACGTGTAGACCCCCCAAATATTTGACGGACATACATCCGTCAATGATTTCGTGGGAATAGACCCCCCAAATATTTGACGGACATACATCCGTCAAATATTTTGGGGCTTTAGACCCCCAAATATTTGACAAACATACATCCGTCAAATATTTTGGAGGCGTAGACCCCCCAAATATTTGACGGACATACATCTGTCAAATATTTTCGGGGTGTAGACCCCCCAAGGATTTGACGGACATACATACGTCAAATATTTCTGGGGCGTAGACCCCCGAAATGTTTGATGGATCCACAACCGTCAAATATTTTGGGGTGTAGACCCCCCAAATATTTGACGGTCATACATTCGTCAAATATTTTGGGGGTGTAGACCCCCCAAATATTTGACGGACTTACATCCGTCAAATATTTTGGAGGCGTAGACCCCCCAAATATTTGACGGACATACATCGGTCAAATATTTTCGGGGTGTAGACCCCCCAAATATTTGACGGACATACATGCGTCAAATATTTCGGGGTCGTAGACCCCCCAAATGTTTGACGGATCCACATCCGTCAAATATTTTGGGGGTGTAGACCCCCCAAATATTTGACGGTCATACATCCGTCAAATATTTTGGGGGTGTAGACCCCCCAAATATTTGACGCACTTACATCCGTCAAATATTTTGGAGGTGCAGACCCCCCAAATATTTGACGGACATACATCCATCAAATATTTTGGGGGTGTAGACCCCCCCAATATTTGACGGACATACATCCGTCAAATATTTCGGGGGTGTAGACCCCCCAAATATTTGACGGATCCACATCCGTCAAATCTTTTCGAGGTGTAGACCCCCGAAATATTTGACGGATCCACATCCGTCAAATCTTTTGGAGGTGTAGACCCCCGAAATATTTGATGGATCCACATCCGTCAAATATTTTGGAGGTGTAGACCCCCCAAATATTTGACGGATCCACATCCCTCAAATATTTTGGAGGTGTAAACCCCCCAAATATTTGAAGGACCTACATCCGTCAAATTTTTTGGAGGTATAGACCTCCCTAATATTTGACGGATCCACATCCGTCAAATATTTTGGAGGTGTAAACTGCCCAAATATTTGAAGGACCTACATCCGTCAAATATTTTGGAGGTGTAGACCCCCCAAATGTTTGACGGGCAGACTTCCGTCAATTATTTTGGGGTTGTAGACCCCCCAAATATTCGACGGACATACATCCGTCAATGATTTCGTGGGTGTAGACCCCCCAAATATTTGACGGACATACATCCGTCAAATATTTTGGGGCTGTAGACCCCCAAATATTTGACGGACATACATCCGTCAAATATTTTGGCGGTGTAGACCCCCCAAATATTTGACGGACCCACAACCGTCAAATATTTTGGGGGTGTAGACCCCCCAAATATTTGACGGATCCACATCCGTCAAATCTTTTGGAGGTGTAGACCCGCGAAATATTTGACGGATCCACATCCGTCAAATCTTTTGGAGGTGTAGACCCCCGAAATATTTGATGGATCCACATCCGTCAAATATTTTGGAGGTGTAAACCCCCCCAAATATTTGAGGGACCTACATCCGTCAAATATTTTGGAGGTGTAGACCCCCCTAATATTTGACGGATCCACATCCGTCAAATATTTTGGAGGTGTAGACCCCCCAAATGTTTGACGGGCAGACTTCCGTCAAATATTTAGGGGGTGTAGACCCCCCAAATATTTGACGGGCAGACATCCGTCAAATATTTGGGGGGTGTAGACCCCCCAAATGTTTGACGGATCCACCACCGTCAAATATTTTGGGGGTGTAGACCCCCCAAATATTTGACGGATCCACATCCGTCAAATCTTTTGGAGGTGTAGACCCCCGAAATATTTGACGGATCCACATCCGTCAAATATTTTGGAGGTGTAGACCCCCCAAATGTTTGACGGGCAGACTTCCGTCAAATATTTAGGGGGTGTAGACCCCCCAAATATTTGACGGGCAGACATCCGTCAAATATTTGGGGGGTGTAGACCCCCCAAATGTTTGACGGATCCACCACCGTCAAATATTTTGGGGGTGTAGACCCCCGAAATATTTGACGGATCCACATCCGTCAAATCTTTTGGAGGTGTAGACCCCCCAAATATTTGAGGGACTCACATCCGTCAAATATTTTGGAGGTGTAGACCCCCCAAATATTTGACGGATCCACATCCGTCAAATATTTTGGAGGTGGAGACCCCCCTAATATTTGACGCCCATACATCCGTCAAATATTTTGGAGGTGTAGACCCCCCAAATATTTGACGGACAGACATCCGTCAAATATTTTTGAGGTGTAGACCCCCCAAATATTCGACGGACATACAGCGTCAATTATTTTGGGGGTGTAGACCCCCCATATAATTGTGACATACATCCGTCAAATGTTTTGGGGGTGTAGACCCCCCAAATATTTGACGGACATACATCCGTGAAATACTTTGGAGGTGTTGACCCCCCAAATATTTGATGGACATACATCCGGCAAATATTTTGGGGGTGTAGACCCCCCAAATATTTGACGGACATACATCCGTCAAATATTTTGGAGGTGGAGACCCCCCAAATATTTGACGGACATACATCTGTCCAATATTTTGGGGTGTAGACCCCCCAAATATTTGACGGACATACATCCGGCAAATATTTCGGGGGTCTACACCCCCCAAATATTTGACGGACATACATCCGTCAAATATTTTGGAGGTGTAGACCCCCCCAAATATTTGACGGACCCACATCCGTCCAATACTTTGGGGATGTACACCCCCCAAATATTTGACAGACATACATCCGTCAAATATTTTGGGCGTGTAGTCTCCCAAATATTCGACGGACATACATCTGTCCAATATTTTGGGGTGTAGACCCCCCAAACATTTGACGGACATACATCCGGCAAATATTTCGGGGGTCTACACCCCCCAAATATTTGACGGACATACATCCGTCAAATATTTTGGAGGTGTAGACCCCCCAAATATTTGACGGACATACATCCACCAAATATTGTGGGGGCGTAGACCCCTCAAATATTTGACGGACATACATCCGTCAAATATTTGGGGGGTGTTGACCCCCCAAATATTTGACAGACATACACCCGTCAAATATTCTGGGGCCGTAGAACCCCCAAATATTTGACGGATATACATCTGTCAAAAATCTTGTAGGTGTAGACCCCTCAAACATTTGACGGACATACATCCGTCAAATATTCTGGGGGTGTAGACCCCCCAAATATTTGACGGACATACATCCGTCAAATATTCTGGGGGTGTAGACCCCCCAAATATTTGACGGACATACATCCGTCAAATATTTTGGAGGCGTAGACCCCCCAAACATTTGACGGACATACATCCGTCAAATATTTTGGTGGTGTAGACCCCCCAAATATTTGACGGACATACATCTGTCAAATTTTTTGGGGGTGTAGGCCCCCCAAACATGCGACAGATCCACATCCGTCAAATATTGTGGGGGTGTAGACCCCTCAAATATTTGACGGATATACATCCGTCAAATATTTTGGGGGTGTTGACCCCCCAAATATTTGACGGACACACATCCGTCAATTATTTTGGGGCCGTAGACCCCCAAAATATTTGACGGATCCACATCCGTCAAATATATTAGGGGTGTAGATCCCCCAAATATTTAACAGACATACATCCGTCAAATATTTTGGGGGTGTAGACCCCCCAAATATTTGACGGACATACATCCGTCAAATATTTTGGAGGTGTAGACCCCCCAAATATTGGACGGACATACATCCGTCAAAAATTTTGGGGGTGTAGACCCCCCAAGGATTTGACGGACATACATCCGTTAATTATTTTGGGGGTGTAGACCCCCCAAATATTTGACGGACCCACAACCGTCAAATATTTGGGGGGTGTAGACCCCCCAAATATTTGACAGTCATACATCCGTCAAATTTTTTGGGGCTGTAGACCCCCCAAATGTTTGACGGACTTATAGCCGTCAATTTTTTTGGGGTTGTGGACCTACCCAGATATTTGAGGGACATACATCCGTCAAATGTTTTGGAGGTGCAGACCCCTAAAATATTTGAGGGACATACATCCGTCGAACATATTGGGGGTGTAGACTCCCCAAATATTTGACGGATCCACATCCGTCAATTTTTTTGGGGCTGTAGACCCCCCAAATATTTGACGGATCCACATCTGTCAAATATTTTGGAGGCGTAGACCCCCCAAATATTTGACGGACATACATCGGTCAAATATTTTCGGGGTGTAGACCCCCCAAATATTTGACGGACATACATGCGTCAAATATTTCGGGGTCGTAGACCCCCCAAATGTTTGACGGATCCACATCCGTCAAATATTTTGGGGGTGTAGACCCCCCAAATATTTGACGGTCATACATCCGTCAAATATTTCGGGGGTGCAGACTCCCCCCAATATTTGACGGACATACATCCGTCAATTATTTCAGGGGTGTAGACCCCCCAAATACTTGACGGATCCACATCCGTCAATGATTTCGGAGGTGTAGACCCCCCCAAATATTTGACGGACGGACATCCGTCAAATATTTTGGAGGTATAGACCCCCCAACCATTTGATGGACATACATCCGGCAAATATTTTTGGGGGTGTAGACCCCCCAAATATATGACGGACATACATTCGTCAAATATTTTGGAGGCGGAGACCCCCCAAATATTTGATGGACATACATCCGTGAAATATTTTGGAGGTATAGACCCCCCCAAATATTTGACGGATCCACATCTGTCCAATATTTTGGGGATGTAGACCCCCCAAATATTTCACGGACATACATTCGTCAAATATTTTGGGGGTGTAGACCCCCCAAAATATTCGACAGACATACATCCGTCCAATATTTTGGGGTGTAGACTCCCCAAATATTTGACTGACATACATCCGTCAAATATTTTGCAGGTGTAGACCCCCAAAAATATTTGACGGACATACATCCGTCAAATATTTTTGAGGTGTAGACCCCCCAAACATTTGACATACATACATCCGTCAAATATTTTGGAGGCGTAGACCCCCCAAATATTTGACGGACATACATCCGTCAAATATTTTGGAGGCGTAGACCCCCCAAATATTTGACGGACATACATCCGTCAAATATTTTGGTGGTGTAGACCCCCCAAATATTTGACGGACATACATCTGTCAAATTTTTTGGGGGTGTAGGCCCCCCAAACATGCGACAGATCCACATCCGTCAAATATTGTGGGGGTGTAGACCCCTCAAATATTTGACGGATATACATCCGTCAAATATTTTGGGGGTGTTGACCCCCCAAATATTTGACGGACACACATCCGTCAATTATTTTGGGGGTGTAGACTCCCAAAATATTTGACGGATCCACATCCGTCAAATATATTAGTGGTGTAGACCCCCCAAATATTTAACAGACATACATCCGTCAAATATTTTGGGGGTGTAGACCCCCCAAATATTTGACGGACATACATCCGTCAAATATTTTGGAGGCGTAGACCCCCCAAATATTGGACGGACATACATCCGTCAAAAATTTTGGGGGTGTAGACCCCCCTAGGATTTGACGGACATACATCCGTCAATTATTTTGGGGGTTTAGACCCCCCAAATATTTGACGGACCCACAACTGTCAAATATTTGGGGGGTGTAGACCCCCCAAATATTTGACAGTCATACATCCGTCAAATTTTTTGGGGCTGTAGACCCCCCAAATGTTTGACCGACTCATAGCCGTCAATTTTTTTGGGGGTGTAGACCTACCCAGATATTTGAGGGACATACATCCGTCAAATATTTTGGAGGTGCAGACCCCCCAAATATTTGAGGGACATACATTCCGTCAAATATTTTGGAGGTGTAGACCCCCCAAATATTTGACGGACATACATCCGTGGAACACTTTGGGGGTGTAGACTCCCGAAATATTTGACGGATCCACATCCGTCAAATATTTTGGGGTTGTAGACCCGCCAAATATTTGACGGACATACATCCGTCAATTTTTTTGGGGGTGTAGACGCCCCAAATATTTGACGGATCCACATCTGTCAAATATTTTGGGGGTGTAGACCCCCCAAGGATTTGACGGATATACATCCGTCAATTATTTTGGGGCTGTAGACCCCCCAAATATTTGATGGATCCACAACTGTCAAATATTTTGGGGGTGTAGACCCCCCAAATATTTGACGGTCATACATCCGTCAAATGTTTCGGGGGTGTAGACCCCCCAAATATTTGACGGGCATACCTCCGTCAAATATCTCGGGGGGTGTAGACCCCCCCAATATTTGACAGACATACATCCGTCAATTATTTTGGGGGTGTAGACCCCCCAAATATTTGACGGTCATACATCCGTCAAATGTTTCGGGGGTGTAGACCCCCCAAATATTTGACGGGCATACCTCCGTCAAATATCTCGGGGGGTGTAGACCCCCCCAATATTTGACAGACATACATCCGTCAATTATTTTGGGGGTGTAGACCCCCCAAATATTTGACAGACATACATCCGTCGAATATTTTGGGGTGTAAACCCCCCAAATATTTGACAGACATACATCCGTCCATTTTTTTTGGGGTGTAGACCCCCCAAATTTTTGACGGATCCACATCCGTCAAATATTTTGGAGGTGTAGGCCCTCCAAATATTTGACGGACATACATCCGTCAAAAATCTTGGAGGTGTAGACCCCCCAAATATTTGACGGACATACATCCGCCAAATATTTTGGGGTGTAGACCCCCAAATATTTGACGGACATACATCCGTCAATGATTTTGGAGGTGTAGAGCCCCCAAATATTTGACGGATCCACATTCGTCAAATATTTTGGGGGTGTAGACCCCCCAAATATTTGACGGACATACATCCGTCAAAGTTTTTGGGCTCGTAGACCCCCAAAATATTTGAGTGATCCGCGTCCGTCAAATATTGTGGGTGTGTAGACCCCCCAAACATTTGACGGACACACATCCGTCAAATATTTTGGGGGTGTAGACCCCCTAAACATTTCACGGATCCATGTCCGTCAATTAATTTGGGGATGTAGACCCCCCAAATAATTGACGCATCCATGTCCGTCAATTTTTTTGGGGGTGTAGACCCCCCAAATAATTGACGCATCCATATCCGACAATTATTTTGGGGGTGTAGAGCCCCCAACTAATTGACGCATGGGCATGCGTCAAATAATTGACGCATGGGCATGCCTCAATTATTTTGGGGGTCTAGACGCCCCAAATAATTGACGCATGGGCATGCGTCAATTATTTTGGGGGGACCTATGGGGGTCTAAGGGGACCTAAGGGCACCTGTGGGGACCCATGGGCACCTTTGGGCACCTTTGGGGACCTATGGGCACCTTTTGGAACCTATGGGCACCTTTGGGCACCTTTGGCCACCTTTTGGAACCTATGGGGACCTATGGGGACCTATGGGGACCTATGGGGGCCTATGGGGACCTATGGGGACGCATGGGGGTCTTTGGGGGCCTATGGGGACCTATGGGCACGTGTGGTGACCCATGGGCGTTTTTGGGGGCCTATGGGGACCTTTGGGCACCTTTGGGGACCAATGGGGACCTATGGGCGCCTATGGGGATCTATGGGGGCCTATGGGGACCTATGGGGGCCTATGCGGACCTATGGGGACCTATGGGGGCCTATGGGGACCTATGGGGGCCTATGGGGGCCTTTGGGGCATATGGGGACCTATGGGCACCTTTGGGGGCCTACGGGGACCTATGGGCATTTGTGCGGACCCATGGGCACCTTTGGGGGCCTATGGGGACCTTTGGCCACCTTTGGGGACCTATGGGCACCTTTGGGGACCTATGGGGGCCTATGGGGACATATGGGAACCTATGGGGACCTATGGGGGCCTATGGGGACCTATGGGGACCTTTGGGTACCTTTGGGGACCTATGGGGGCCTATGGGGACCTATGGGGGCCTATGGGGACCTATGGGGACCTTTGGGGGCCTATGGGGATCTATGGGGGCCTATGGGTACCTTTGGGGGCCTATGGGGACCTTTAGGCGCCTTTGAGGACCTATGGGGACCTTTCGGCACCTTTGGTGACGTATGTGGGCTTATGGGGACCTATGGGGACCTATGGGGGCCTATGGGGACCTTTGGGGACCTATGGGGGCCTATGGGGACCTATGGGGACCCATGGGGGCCTATGGGGACCTATGGGGGCCTATGGGCACCTATGGGGAACGATGGGGGCCTATGGGGACCTATGGGAACCTATGCGGGCCTATGCGGACCCCATAGGTCCCCATAGGCCCCCATAGGTGCCCAAAGGTCCCCATAGGTCCCCAAAGGTGCTCAAAGGTCCCGATAGGCCCCCAAAGGTCCCCATAGGCCCCCATAGGTCCCCATAGGCCCCCATAGGTCTCCATAGGCCCCCAAAGGTCCCCATAGGTCCCCATAGGTCCCCATAGGCCCGCATAGGTCCCCAAAGGTGCCCAAAGGTCCCCATAGGTCCCCATAGGTCCCCATAGGTCCCCATAGGCCCCTATAGGTCCCCATAGGCCCCCATAGGTCCCCATAGGCTCCCATAGGTCCCCATAGGTCCCCACAAGTCCCCATAGGTCCCCATAGGTCCCCATGGGTCCCCAAAGGTGCCCAAAGGTCCCCATAGGCCCCCAAAGGTGCCCATTGGTCCCCATAGGCCACCAAAGGTCCCCATAGGCCCCCATAGGTCCCCAAAGGTGCCCATGGGTCCCCATAGGTCCCCATAGGTCCCCATAGGGACCCATAGACCCCCATAGGTCCCCATAGGCCCGCATAGGCCCCCATAGGTCCCCATAGGCCACCATAGGCCCCCATCGGCCCATGGGGACCTATGGGGGCCTATGGGGACCTATGGGGGCCTATGGCGACCTATGGGGACCTATGGAGGCCTTTGGGCACCTTTGGGGACCTCTGGGGACCTTTAGGCACCTTTGCGGACCTATGGGGGCCTATGGGGAACTATGGGGACCTATGGGGGCCTATGGGGACCCATGGGGGCCTATGGGGACCTTTGGGCACCTGTGGGGACCTATGGGGGCCTATGGGGACCTATGGGGACCCATGGGGGCCTATGGGGACCCATGGGGGCCTATGGGGGCCTATGGGGACCTTTGGGGACCTTTGGGGGCCTATGGGAACCTTTGGGCACCTTTGGGGACCTATGGGGACCTTTGGGCACCTTTGAGGACCTATGGGGGCCTATGGGGACCTCTGGGGGGCTATGGGGACCTTTGGGGACCGATGGGGACCTATGGGGGCCTATGGGGACCTATGGGGGCCTATGGCGACCTTTGGGGGCCTATGGGGACCTTTGGGGGCCTATGGGGACCTATGGGGACCTTTGGGCACCTTTGGGGACCTATGGGGGCCTATGGGGACCTATGGGGACCTATGGGGGCCCATGGGTACCTATGGGGACCAATGGGCACCTTTGGGGGCCTCTGGGGACCTTTGGGCACCTTTGGGGACCTATGGGGGCCTATGTGGACCTATGGGGACCCATGGGGACCTATGGGGGCCTATGGGGACCTATGGGGGCCTATGGGGACCTATGGGGGCCTATGGGGACCTACGGGCACCTTTGGGGACCGATGGGGGCCCATGGGGACCTATGGGAACCTATGGGGGCCTATGCGGACCTTTGGGGACCGATGGGCACCTATGGGGGTCTATGGGTCCCTATGGGAACCTATGGGGACCTATGGGGACCCATGGGCACCTTTGGGGACCTATGGGGGCCCGTGGGGACCCATGGGCACCTATGGGGACCTATGGGCACCTTTGGAGGCCTATGGGGACCTTTGGGCACCTTTGGGGACCTATGGAGCTATGGGGACTTGTGGGGACCTATGGGGACCAATGGGGCCCATGGGGACCAATGGGGGCCAATGGGGATCTATGGGGGCCTATGGGGACCTATGGGGGCCTATGGGGACCTGTGGGGACCTATGGGCACCTTTGGGGACCTATGGGGACCTTTGGGCACCTTTGGGGACCTATGGGGACCCATGGGGACCTACGGGGACCTATGGGGGCCTATGGGGACCTATGGGCACCTATGGGGGCCTATGGGGACCTTTTGGGCACCTTTGGGGCCTATGGGGGCCTATGGGGACCTATGGGGACCTAAGGGGGCCTATGGGGACCTGTGGGGGCCTATGGGGGCCTATGGGGACCTATGGGGACCTATGGGCACATTTGGAGGCCTATGGGGACCTATGGGCACCTTTGGGCACATTTGGGGACCGATGGGGGCCTATGGGAACCTATGGGGACCTATGGGGACCTATGGGGACCTATGGGGACCTTTGGAGGCCTATGGGGACCTATGGGCACCTTTGGGGACCTATGGGCACCTTTGGGGACCTATGGGGACCTATGGGGACCTATGGGGGTCTATGGGGGCATATGGGGACCTGTGGGCACCTGTGGGGACCCATGGGCACCTTTGGGGACCTACGGGAGCCTATGGGGACCTATGGGGACCTATGGGGACCTTTGGGGGCCCATGGGGACCTTTGGGCACCTTTGGAGGCCTACAAGGACCTTTGGGCACCTATGGGCACCTTTGGGGACCTATGGGCACCTTTGGGGACCTATGGGGACCTATGGGGACCTATGGGGACCTATGGCGGCCTATGGGGGTCTATGGGGACCTTTGGGGGCCTATGGGGACCTATGGGGACCTATGGGGACCTATGGGGGTCTATGGGGGCATATGGGGACCTGTGGGCACCTGTGGGGACCCATGGGCACCTTTGGGGACCTACGGGAGCCTATGGGGACCTATGGGGACCTATGGGGACCTTTGGGGGCCCATGGGGACCTTTGGGCACCTTTGGAGGCCTACAAGGACCTTTGGGCACCTATGGGCACCTTTGGGGACCTATGGGCACCTTTGGGGACCTATGGGGACCTATGGGGACCTATGGGGACCTATGGCGGCCTATGGGGGTCTATGGGGACCTTTGGGGGCCTATGGGGACCTTTGGGGGCCTATGGGGACCTAGGGGCACCTTTGGAGGCCTACAGGGACCTTTGGGCACCTTTGGGGACCTCTGGGGACCTATGGGGACCTATGGGGACCTATGGGGGCATATGGGGACCTATAGGGGCCTATGGGGACCTATGGGGACCTATGGGGACCTTTGGGGGCTTATGGGGACCTTTGGGCACCTTTGGGGACCTATGGGGACCTTTGGGCACCTTTGGGGACCTATGGGGACCTTTGGGGGCCTACGGAGACCTATAGGGGCCTATGGGGACCTATGGGGGCCTATGGGGACCTTTGGGGGCCTATCGGGACCTTTGGGCACCTTTGCGGACCTATGGGGACCTTTGGGCACCTTTGGGGACCTATGGGGCCCATGGGACCTATGGGGACCTATGGGGACCCATGGGCACCTATGGGGACCTATGGGCACCTTTGGAGGCCTATGGGGACCTTTGGGCACCTTTGGGGACCTATGGAGCTATGGGGACTTGTGGGGACCTATGGGGGCCTATGGGGACCTATGGGGACCTATGGGGGCCTATGGGGACCTATAGGGGCCTATGGGGACCTATGGGGGCCTATGGGGACCTATGGAGACCTTTGGGCACTTTTGGGGACCTATGGGGGCCTATGGGGACAAATGGGGACCTATGGGGACCTTTGGGGACCTTTGGGGGCCTATGGAGACCTATGGGGGCCTATGGGGACCTATGGGGGCCTATGGGGACCTTTGGGGGCCCATCGGGACCTTTGGGCACCTTTGGGGACCTATGGGGACCTTCGGGCACCTATGGGGGCCTATGGGGACCTATGGGGCCCATGGGGACCTATGGGGGCCTATGGGGACCTATGGGGGCCTATGGGGGCCTATAGGGGCCTGTGGGGGCCTATGGGGACCTATGGGGACCTTTGGAGGCCTATGGGGACCTATGGGCACCTTTGGGGACCTATGGGCACCTTTGGGGACCTATGGGGACCTATGGGGACCTATGGGGACCTATGGGGGTCTATGGCGGCCTATGGGGGTCTATGGGGACCTTTGGGGGCCTATGGGGACCTTTGGGGGCCTATGGGGACCTAGGGGCACCTTTGGAGGCCTACAGCGACCTTTGGGCACCTTTGGGGACCTCTGGGGACCTATGGGGACCTATGGGGACCTTTGGAGGCCTATGGGGACCTATGGGCACATTTGGGGACCTATGGGCACCTTTGGGGACCTATGGGGACCTATGGGCACGTGTGGGGACCCATGGGCACCTTTGGGGACCTACGGGAGCCTATGGGGACCTATGGGGACCTATGGGGACCTTTGGGGGCCTATGGGGACTTAGGGGCATTTTTGGAGGCCCACACGGACCTTTGGGCATCTTTGGGGACCTCTGGGGACCTATGGGGGCCTATGGGGACATATGGGGACCCATCGGGACCTTTGGGCACCTTTGGGCACCTATGGGGGCCTATGGGGACCTATGGGGACCTTTGGGGGCCTATGGGGACCTATGGGGGCCTATGGGGACCTATGGGGGCCTAAGGGGACCTTTGAGGGCCTATCGGGACCTTTGGGCACCTTTGGGGACCTATGGGGACCTTCGGGCACCTATGGGGGCCTATGGGGACCTATGGGGCCCATGGGGACCTATGGGGGCCTATGGGGACCTATGGGGGCCTATGGGGGCCTATAGGGACCTATGGGGACCTATGGGCACCTTCGGGGACCTCTGGGGACCTTTGGGCACCTTTGGGGGCCTATGGGGACCTATGGGGACCTATGGGGGCCTATTGGGACCCATGGGGGCCTATGGGGACCTTTGGGCACCCGTGGGGACCTATGGGGGCCTATGGGGACCTATGGGGACCCATGGGGGCCTATGGCGACCTTTGGGGGCCTATGGGGACCCATGGGGGCCTCTGGGGGCCTATGGGGACCTATGGGGACCTTTGGGGGCTTATGGGGACCTTTGGGCACCTTTGGGGACCCATGGGGACCTTTGGGCACCTTTGAGGACCTATGGGGGCGTATGGGGACCTATGGGGACCTATGGGGACCTATGGGAGCCTATGGGGACCTATGGGCACCTATGGGGACCTATGGGCACCTGTGGGGACCCATGGGCACTTTTGGGGGCTCATGGGGGCCTATGGGGACCTATGGGCACCTATGGGGACCCATGGGCACCTTTGGGGGCCTATGGGGGCCCATGGGGACCTATGGGGGCCTACAGGGGCCTATGGGGGCCTACGGGGGCCTTTGGGGACCTATGGGGAGCTTTGGGGACCTATGAGGACCTTTGGGCATCTTTGGGGACCTATGGGCACCTTTGGGGACCTATGGGGACCTATAGTGGCCTATGGGGACCTATGGGGGCCTATGGGGACCTATGGGGAAATATGGGGACCTATGGGGACCTATGGGCACCTTTGGCGACCCATGGGCATCTTTGGGGGCCTATGGGGGCCTATGGGGACCTATGGGGGCCTATGGGGACCTATGGGGGCCTATGGGGGCCTATGGGGACCTATTGGCACCTTTGGGGGCCTATGGGGACCTATGGGGGGCTATGGGGCCTATGGGGACCTATGGGCACCGGTGGGGACCCATGGGCACCTTTGGGGGCCTGTGGGGGCCTATGGGGACCTTTGGGCACCTTTGGGGACCTATGGGGACCTTTGGGCACCTTCGGGGACCTATGGGGGCCTATCGGGACCTATGGGGACCTATGGGGACCTATGGGGGCCTATGGGAGCCTATGGGGACCTATGGGCACCTTTGGAGGGCTATGGGGACCTTTTGGCACCTATGGGGACATATGGGGGCCTATGCGGGCCTATGGGGACCTATGGGCACCTGCGGGGACCCATGGGCACCTTTGGGGGCCTATGGGGACCCATGGGCACCCTTGGGGGCCTATGGGGACCTTTGGGCACCTTTGGGGACCTCTGGAGACGTAAGGGGGTCTATGGGGGCATATGGGGACCTATGGGCACCTGTGGGGACCCATGGGCACCTTTGGGGGCCTCTGGGGACCTATGGGGACCTATGGCGACCGATGGGGGCCTATGGGGACCTATGGGCACCTTTGGGGGCCTATGGGGACCTATGGGTATCTATGGGGGCCTATGGGGACCTATGGGGACCTTTGGGGGCCTATGGGGACCTATGGGGACCTATGGGGACCTATGGGGGCCTATGGGGACCTATGGGGACCTATGGGGACCTGTGGGGACCGATGGGGGCCTATGGGGACCTATGGGGACCTATGGGGGCCTATGGGGACCTATAGGGGCCTATGGGGACCTATGGGGGCCTATGGGGACCTATAGGGGCCTATGGGGACCTATCGGGACCTTTGGGCACCTTTTAGCGACCTATGGGGGCCTATGGGGACCTATGGGGACTCGTGGGGACCGATGGGGACCTATGGGGGCCTATGGGGACCTATGGGGACCTATCGGGACCTTTGGGCACCTTTGGGGACCTATGGGGACCTATGGGGACCTATGGGGACCTGTGGGGACCGATGGGGGCCTATGGGGACCTATGGGGACCTATGGGGACCTATGGGGACCTGTGGGGACCTATGGGGGCCTATGGGGGCCTATGGGGACCTTTGGGGACCTATCGGGACCTTTGAGCACCTTTGGGGACCTATGGGGACCTATGGGGACCTATGGGGACCTGTGGGGACCGATGGGGGCCTATGGGGACCTATGGGGACCTATGGGGGCCTATGGGGACCTATGGGGACCTATCGGGACGTTTGGGCACCTTTGGGGACCTATGGGGACCTATGGGGACCTATGGGGACCTGTGGGGACCGATGGGGGCCTATGAGGACATATGGGGACCTATGGGGACCTATGGGGACCTATGGGAACCCGTGGACTATGGGGGCCTATGGGGACCTATGGGGACCTATCGGGACCTTTGGGCACCTTTGGGGACCTATGGGGGCCTATGGGGGCCTATGGGGACCTATAGGGGCCTATGGGGACCTATGGGGGCCTATGGGGACCTTTGGGGACCTATCGGGACCTTTGGGCACCTTTGGGGACCTATGGGGACCTATGGGGACTCATGGGGACCGATGGGGGCCTATGGGGACCTATGGGGGCCTATGGGGGCCTATGGGGACCTATGCGGACCTATCAGGACATTTGGGCACCTTTGGGGACCTATGGGGACCTATGGGGACCTTTGGGCACCTTTGGGGTCCTATGGAGACCTATGGGGGCCTATGGGGACCTATGGGGGCCTATGGGGACCTATGGGGACTCGTGGGGACCGATGGGGACCTATGGGGGCCTATGGGGGCCTATGGGGACCTATGCGGACCTATCGGGACCTTTGGGCACCTTTGGGGACCTATGGGGACCTTTGGGCACCTATGGGGGCCTATGGGGACCTATAGGGGCCTATGGGGACCTATGGGCACCTTTGGGGACCTCTAGGGACCTTTAGGCACCTTTTTGGGACCTATGGGGGCCTATGGGCACCTTTGGGGACCTATGGGGGCCTATGGGGGCCTATGGGGACCTATAGGGGCCTATGGGGACCTATGGGGGCCTATGGGGACCTTTGGGGACCTATCGGGACCTTTGGGCACCTTTGGGGACCTATGGGGTCTATGGGGACCTATGGGGACTCGTGGGGACCGATGGGGGCCTATGGGGACCTATGGGGACCGATGGGGACCGATGGGGACCTATGGGGACCTATGGGGGCCTATGGGGACCTATAGGGGCCTATGGGGACCTATGGGGGCCTTTGGGGACGTATGGGGACCTATCGGGACCTTTGGGCACCTTTGGGGACCTATGGGGACCTATGGGGACCTATGGGGACCTGTGGGGACTGATGGGGGCCTATGGGGACCTATGGGGACCTATGGGGACCTGTGGGGACCTATGGGGGCCTATGGGGGCCTATGGGGACCTATGGGGACCTATCGGGACCTTTGAGCACCTTTGGGGACCTATGGGGGCCTATGGGGACCTATGGGGACCTATGGGGACCTGTGGGGACCGATGGGGGCCTATGGGGACCTATGGGGACCTATGGGGGCCTATGGGAACCTATGGGGACCTATCGGGACGTTTGGGCACCTTTGGGGACCTGTGGGGACCTATGGGGACCTATGGGGACCTATGGGGACCTATGGGAACCCGTGGACTATGGGGGCCTATGGGGGCCTATGGGGACCTATGGGGACCTATCGGGACCTTTGGGCACCTTTGGGGACCTATGGGGGCCTATGGGGGCCTATGGGGACCTATAGGGGCCTATGGGGACCTATGGGGGCCTATGGGGACCTTTGGGGACCTATCGGGACCTTTGGGCACCTTTGGGGACCTATGGGGTCTATGGGGACCTATGGGGACTCGTGGGGACCGATGGGGGCCT
The DNA here is from genome assembly GCA_964036045.1 of Eutreptiella sp. 'Long Island Sound 2002'. Classification (NCBI taxonomy): domain Eukaryota; phylum Euglenozoa; class Euglenophyceae; order Eutreptiales; family Eutreptiaceae; genus Eutreptiella; species Eutreptiella sp. 'Long Island Sound 2002'. The sequence goes on along the minus strand of OZ038381.1, from coordinate 33,810,483 downwards.
ATGGGGACCTATGGGGACCTATGGGGACCGATGGGGACCGATGGGGACCTATGGGGACCTATGGGGGCCTATGGGGACCTATAGGGGCCTATGGGGACCTATGGGGGCCTATGGGGACGTATGGGGACCTATCGGGACCTTTGGGCACCTTTGGGGACCTATGGGGACCTATGGGGACTCGTGGGGACCGATGGGGGCCTATGGGGACCTATGGGGACCTATGGGGGCCTATGGGGACCTATGCGGACCTATCGGGACATTTGGGCACCTTTGGGGACCTATGGGGACCTATGGGGACCTTTGGGCACCTTTGGGGGCCTATGGAGACCTATGGGGGCCTATGGGGACCTATGGGGGCCTATGGGGACCTATGGGGACTCGTGGGGACCGATGGGGGCCTATGGGGACCTATGGGGGCCTATGGGGGCCTATGGGGACCTATGCGGACCTATCGGGACCTTTGGGCACCTTTGGGGACCTATGGGGACCTTTGGGCACCTATGGGGGCCTATGGGGACCTATGGGGGCCTATGGGGACCTATGGGCACCTTCCGGGACCTCTAGGGACCTTTAGGCACCTTTTTGGGACCTATGGGGGCCTATGGGGACCTATGGGGACCTATGGGGGCCTATGGGGACCAATGGGGGCCTATGGGGACCTCTAGGGACCTTTAGGCACCTTTTTGGGATCTATGGGGACCTATGGGGGCCTATGGGGACCTATGGGGACCCATGGGGACCCATGGGGGCCTATTGGCGACCTTTGGGGGCCTATGGGGACCCATGGGGACCTATCGGGACCTTTGAGCACCTTTGGGGACCTATGGGGGCCTATGGGGACCTATGGGGATCTATGGGGACCTGTGGGGACCGATGGGGGCCTATGGGGACCTATGGGGGCCTATGGGGACCTATGGGGACCTATGGGGGCCTATGGGGACCTATGGGGACCTATCGGGACGTTTGGGCACCTTTGGGGACCTGTGGGGACCTATGGGGATATATGGCCACCTGTGGGGACCAATGGGGGCCTATGAGGACATATGGGGACCTATGGGGACCTATGGGGACCTATGGGGACCTATGGGAACCCGTGGACTATGGGGGCCTATGGGGGCCTATGGGGACCTATGGGGACCTGTGGGGACCAATGGGGGCCTATGAGGACATATGGGGACCTATGGGGACCTATGGGGACCTATGGGGACCTATGGGGACCTATGGGAACCCGTGGACTATGGGGGCCTATGGGGGCCTATGGGGACCTATGGGGACCTATCGGGACCTTTGGGCACCTTTGGGGACCTATGGGGGCCTATGGGGGCCTATGGGGACCTATAGGGGCCTATGGGGACCTATGGGGGCCTATGGGGACCTTTGGGGACCTATCGGGACCTTTGGGCACCTTTGGGGACCTATGGGGTCTATGGGGACCTATGGGGACTCGTGGGGACCGATGGGGGCCTATGGGGACCTATGGGGACCTATGGGGACCGATGGGGACCGATGGGGACCTATGGGGACCTATGGGGACCTATGGGGACCTATGGGGGCCTATGGGGACGTATGGGGACCTATCGGGACCTTTGGGCACCTTTGGGGACCTATGGGGACCTATGGGGACTCGTGGGGACCGATGGGGGCCTATGGGGACCTATGGGGACCTATGGGGGCCTACGGGGGCCTATGGGGACCTATGCGGACCTATCGGGACATTTGGGCACCTTTGGGGACCTATGGGGACCTATGGGGACCTTTGGGCACCTTTGGGGGCCTATGGAGACCTATGGGGGCCTATGGGGACCTATGGGGGCCTATGGGGACCTATGGGGACTCGTGGGGACCGATGGGGGCCTATGGGGACCTATGGGGGCCTACGGGGGCCTATGGGGACCTATGCGGACCTATCGGGACCTTTGGGCACCTTTGGGGACCTATGGGGACCTTTGGGCACCTATGGGGGCCTATGGGGACCTATGGGGGCCTATGGGGACCTATGGGCACCTTTGGGGACCTCTAGGGACCTTTAGGCACCTTTTTGGGACCTATGGGGGCCTATGGGGACCTATGGGGACCTATGGGGGCCTATGGGGACCAATGGGGGCCTATGGGGACCTATGGGGACCTTTGGGCACCTGTGGGGACCTATGGGGGCCTATGCGGACCTATGGGGACCCATGGGGACCCATGGGGGCCTATTGGCGACCTTTGGGGGCCTATGGGGACCCATGGGGACCTATGGGGGCCTATGGGGACCTATGGGGACCTATAGGGGCTTTTGGGGACCTATGGGGGCCTATGGGGCCCTTTGGGGACCTATCGGGACCTTTGGGCACTTTTGGGGACCTATGGGGGCCTATGGGGACCTATGGGGACTCGTGGGGACCGATGGGGGCCTATGGGGACCTATGGGGACCTATGGGGGCCTATGGGGACCTATGCGGACCTATCGGGACATTTGGGCACCTTTGGGGACCTATGGGGACCTATAGGGGCCTATGGGGACCTATGGGGGCCTATGGGGACCTTTGGGGGCCTATCGGGACCTTTGGGCACCTTTGGGGACCTATGGGGACCTTTGGGCACCTATGGGGGCCTATGGGGACCTATGGGGGCCTATGGGGACCTATGGGGACCTATGGGGGCCTATGGGGACCAATGGGGGCCTATGGGGACCTATGGGGACCTTTGGGCACCTGTGGGGACCTATGGGGGCCTATGGGGACCTATGGGGACCCATGGGGACCCATGGGGGCCTATTGGCGACCTTTGGGGCCCTATGGGGACCCATGCGGACCTATGGGGGCCTATGGGGACCTATGGGGGCCTATGGGGACCTATAGGGGCTTTTGGGGACCTATGGGGGCCTATGGGGACCTATGGGGACCTATCGGGACCTTTGGGCACCTTTGGGGACCTATGGGGGCCTATGGGGACCTATGGGGACTCGTGGGGACCGATGGGGGCCTATGGGGACCTATGGGGACCTTTGGGCACCTGTGGGGACCTATGGGGGCCTATGGGGACCTATGGGGACCCATGCGGACCCATGGGGGCCTATTGGCGACCTTTGGGGGCCTATGGGGACCTATGCGGACCTATCGGGACCTTTGGGCACCTTTGGGGACCTATGGGGACCTTTGGGTACCTATGGGGGCCTATGGGGACCTATGGGGGCCTATGGGGACCTATGGGCACCTTTGGGGACCTCTAGGGACCTTTAGGCACCTTTTTGGGACCTATGGGGGCCTATGGGGACCTATGGGGACCTATGGGGGCCTATGGGGACCAATGGGGGCCTATGGGGACCTATGGGGACCTTTGGGCACCTGTGGGGACCTATGGGGGCCTATGGGGACCTATGGGGACCCATGGGGACCCATGGGGGCCTATTGGCGACCTTTGGGGGCCTATGGGGACCCATGCGGACCTATGGGGGCCTATGGGGACCTATGGGGGCCTATGGGGACCTATAGGGGCTTTTGGGGACCTATGGGGACCTATGGGGACCTATGGGCACCTATGGGGGCCTATGGGGACCAATGGGGGCCTATGGGGACCTATGGGGACCTTTGGGCACCTGTGGGGACCTATGGGGGCCTATGGGGACCCATGGGGGCCTATTGGCGACCTTTGGGGGCCTATGGGGACCCATGGGGACCTATGGGGGCCTATGGGCACCTTTGGGGGCCTATGGGGACCTTTGGGCACCTTTGGGCACCTATGGGGACCCATGGGCACCTTTGGGGACCTATGGGGGCGTATGGGGACCTATGGGGACCTACGGGGACCTATGGGAGCCTATGGGGGCCTATGGGCACCTATGGGGACCTATGGGCACCTGTGGGGACCCATGGGCACCTTTGTGGGCCTATGGGGGCCCATGGGGACCTATGGGCACCTATGGGGACCCATGGGCACCTTTGGGGGCCTATGGGGGCCCATGGGGACCTATGGGGGCCTACGGGGGCCTATTGGCACCTTTGGGGACCTATGGGGAGCTTTGGGGACCTATGAGGACCTTTGGGCATCTTTGGGGACGTATGGGCACCTTTGGGGACCCATGGGGACCTATGGGGACCTCTAGGGGCCTATGGGGACCTCTAGGGGCCTATGGGGGCCTATGGGGGCCTATGGGGAAATATGGGGACCTACGGGGGCCTATGGGCACCTTTGGCGACCCATGGGCAACTTTTGGGGGCCTATGGGGGCCTATGGGGACCTATGGGGACCTATCGGGACCTTTGGGCACCTTTGGGGACCTATGGGGGCCTATGGGGACCTATGGGGACTCGTGGGGACCGATGGGGGCCTATGGGGACCTATGGGGACCTTTGGGCACCTGTGGGGACCTATGGGGGCCTATGGGGACCTATGGGGACCCATGCGGACCCATGGGGGCCTATTGGCGACCTTTGGGGGCCTATGGGGACCTATGCGGACCTATCGGGACCTTTGGGCACCTTTGGGGACCTATGGGGACCTTTGGGTACCTATGGGGGCCTATGGGGACCTATGGGGGCCTATGGGGACCTATGGGCACCTTTGGGGACCTCTAGGGACCTTTAGGCACCTTTTTGGGACCTATGGGGGCCTATGGGGACCTATGGGGACCTATGGGGGCCTATGGGGACCAATGGGGGCCTATGGGGACCTATGGGGACCTTTGGGCACCTGTGGGGACCTATGGGGGCCTATGGGGACCTATGGGGACCCATGGGGACCCATGGGGGCCTATTGGCGACCTTTGGGGGCCTATGGGGACCCATGCGGACCTATGGGGGCCTATGGGGACCTATGGGGGCCTATGGGGACCTATAGGGGCTTTTGGGGACCTATGGGGACCTATGGGGACCTATGGGCACCTATGGGGGCCTATGGGGACCAATGGGGGCCTATGGGGACCTATGGGGACCTTTGGGCACCTGTGGGGACCTATGGGGGCCTATGGGGACCTATGGGGACCCATGGGGGCCTATTGGCGACCTTTGGGGGCCTATGGGGACCCATGGGGACCTATGGGGGCCTATGGGCACCTTTGGGGGCCTATGGGGACCTTTGGGCACCTTTGGGCACCTATGGGGACCCATGGGCACCTTTGGGGACCTATGGGGGCGTATGGGGACCTATGGGGACCTACGGGGACCTATGGGAGCCTATGGGGGCCTATGGGCACCTATGGGGACCTATGGGCACCTGTGGGGACCCATGGGCACCTTTGTGGGCCTATGGGGGCCCATGGGGACCTATGGGCACCTATGGGGACCCATGGGCACCTTTGGGGGCCTATGGGGGCCCATGGGGACCTATGGGGGCCTACGGGGGCCTATTGGCACCTTTGGGGACCTATGGGGAGCTTTGGGGACCTATGAGGACCTTTGGGCATCTTTGGGGACGTATGGGCACCTTTGGGGACCCATGGGGACCTATGGGGACCTATAGGGGCCTATGGGGACCTCTGGGGGCCTATGGGGGCCTATGGGGGCCTATGGGGAAATATGGGGACCTACGGGGGCCTATGGGCACCTTTGGCGACCCATGGGCAACTTTTGGGGGCCTATGGGGGCCTATGGGGACCTATGCGGACCTATCGGGACCTTTGGGCACCTTTGGGGAACTATGGGGACCTTTGGGCACCTATGGGGGCCTATGGGGACCTATGGGGGCCTATGGGGACCTATGGGCACCTTTGGGGACCTCTAGGGACCTTTAGGCACCTTTTTGGGACCTATGGGGGCCTATGGGGACCTATGGGGACCTATGGGGGCCTATGGGGACCAATGGGGGCCTATGGGGACCTATGGGGACCTTTGGGCACCTGTGGGGACCTATGGGGGCCTATGGGGACCTATGGGGACCCATGGGGACCCATGGGGGCCTATTGGCGACCTTTGGGGGCCTATGGGGACCCATGGGGACCTATGGGGGCCTATGGGGACCTATTGGGACCTATAGGGGCTTTTGGGGACCTATGGGGGCCTATGGGGCCCTTTGGGGACCTATCGGGACCTTTGGGCACTTTTGGGGACCTATGGGGGCCTATGGGGACCTATGGGGACTCGTGGGGACCGATGGGGGCCTATGGGGACCTATGGGGACCTATGGGGGCCTATGGGGACCTATGCGGACCTATCGGGACATTTGGGCACCTTTGGGGACCTATGGGGACCTATGGGGGCCTATGGGGACCTATGGGGGCCTATGGGGACCTATGGGGGGCCTATGGGGGCCTATGGGGACCTATAGGGGCTTTTGGGGACCTATGGGGCCCTATGGGGACCTCTGGGGGCCTATGGGGACCCATGGGGACCTATGGGGGCCTATGGGGACCTATTGGGACCTATAGGGGCTTTTGGGGACCTATGGGGGCCTATGGGGCCCTTTGGGGACCTATCGGGACCTTTGGGCACTTTTGGGGACCTATGGGGGGCCTATGGGGACCTATGGGGACTCGTGGGGACCGATGGGGGCCTATGGGGACCTATGGGGACCTATGGGGGCCTATGGGGACCTATGCGGACCTATCGGGACATTTGGGCACCTTTGGGGACCTCTGGGGACCTATGGGGGCCTATGGGGACCTATGGGGGCCTATGGGGACCTTTGGGGGCCTATCGGGACCTTTGGGCACCTTTGGGGACCTATGGGGACCTTTGGGCACCTATGGGGGCCTATGGGGACCTATGGGGGCCTATGGGGACCTATGGGGACCTATGGGGGCCTATGGGGACCAATGGGGGCCTATGGGGACCTATGGGGACCTTTGGGCACCTGTGGGGACCTATGGGGGCCTATGGGGACCTATGGGGACCCATGGGGACCCATGGGGGCCTATTGGCGACCTTTGGGGGCCTATGGGGACCCATGCCGACCTATGGGGGCCTATGGGGACCTATGGGGGCCTATGGGGACCTATAGGGGCTTTTGGGGACCTATGGGGGCCTATGGGGACCTATGGGGACCTATCGGGACCTTTGGGCACCTTTGGGGACCTATGGGGGCCTATGGGGACCTATGGGGACTCGTGGGGACCGATGGGGGCCTATGGGGACCTATGGGGACCTTTGGGCACCTGTGGGGACCTATGGGGGCCTATGGGGACCTATGGGGACCCATGCGGACCCATGTGGGCCTATTGGCGACCTTTGGGGGCCTATGGGGACCTATGCGGACCTATCGGGACCTTTGGGCACCTTTGGGGACCTATGGGGACCTTTGGGCACCTATGGGGGCCTATGGGGACCTATGGGGGCCTATGGGGACCTATGGGCACCTTTGGGGACCTCTAGGGACCTTTAGGCACCTTTTTGGGACCTATGGGGGCCTATGGGGACCTATGGGGACCTATGGGGGCCTATGGGGACCAATGGGGGCCTATGGGGACCTATGGGGACCTTTGGGCACGTGTGGGGACCTATGGGGGCCTATGGGGACCTATGGGGACCCATGGGGACCCATGGGGGCCTATTGGCGACCTTTGGGGGCCTATGGGGACCCATGCGGACCTATGGGGGCCTATGGGGACCTATGGGGGCCTATGGGGACCTATAGGGGCTTTTGGGGACCTATGGGGACCTATGGGGACCTATGGGCACCTATGGGGGCCTATGGGGACCAATGGGGGCTTATGGGGACCTATGGGGACCTTTGGGCACCTGTGGGGACCTATGGGGGCCTATGGGGACCCATGGGGACCCATGGGGGCCTATTGGCGACCTTTGGGTGCCTATGGGGACCCATGGGGACCCATGGGGGCCTATGGGCACCTTTGGGGGCCTATGGGGACCTTTGGGCACCTTTGGGCACCTATGGGGACCCATGGGCACCTTTGGGGACCTATGGGGGCGTATGGGGACCTATGGCGACCTATGGGGACCTATGGGAGCCTATGGGGGCCTATGGGCACCTATGGGGACCTATGGGCACCTGTGGGGACCCATGGGCACCTTTGTGGGCCTATGGGGGCCCATGGGGACCTATGGGCACCTATGGGGACCCATGGGCACCTTTGGGGGCCTATGGGGGCCCATGGGGACCTATGGGGGCCTACGGGGGCCTATGGGGAAATATGGGGACCTACGGGGGCCTATGGGCACCTTTGGCGACCCATGGGCAACTTTTAGGGGCCTATGGGGGCCTATGGGGACCTATGGGGGCCTATGGGCACCTTTGGGGGCCTATGGGGACCTTTGGGCACCTTTGGGCACCTATGGGGACCCATGGGCACCTTTGGGGACCTATGGGGGCGTATGGGGACCTATGGGGACCTATGGGGACCTATGGGAGCCTATGGGGGCCTATGGGCACCTATGGGGACCTATGGGCACCTGTGGGGACCCATGGGCACCTTTGTGGGCCTATCGGGACCTTTGGGCACCTTTGGGGACCCATGGGGACCTATGGGGACCTATAGGGGCCTATGGGGACCTATGGGGGCCTATGGGGGCCTATGGGGGCCTATGGGGAAATATGGGGACCTACGGGGGCCTATGGGCACCTTTGGAGACCCATGGGCAACTTTTGGGGGCCTATGGGGGCCTATGGGGACCTATGGGGGCCTATGGGGACCCATTGGCACCTTTGGGGGCCTATGGGGCCCTATGGGGACCTATGGGTGCCTATGGGGCCTATGGGGACCTATGGGCACCTGTGGGGACCCATGGGCACCTTTGGGGGCCTCTGGGGGCCTATGGGGACCTATGGGGACCTATGGGGACCGATGGGGACCGATGGGGACGTATGGGGACCTATGGGGGCCTATGGGGACCTATAGGGGCCTATGGGGACCTATGGGGGCCTATGGGGACCTATGGGGACCTATCGGGACCTTTGGGCACCTTTGGGGACCTATGGGGGCCTATGGGGACTCGTGGGGACCGATGGGGGCCTATGGGGACCTATGGGGACCTATGGGGGCCTATGGGGGCCTACGGGGACCTATGCGGACCTATCGGGACCTTTGGGCACCTTTGGGGACCTATGGGGACCTATGGGGACCTTTGGGCACCTTTGGGGGCCTATGGAGACCTATGGGGGCCCATGGGGACATATGGGGGCCTATGGGGACCTATGGGGACTCGTGGGGGCCTATGGGGACCTATGGGGGCCTATGGGGGCCTATGGGGACCTATCGGGACCTTTGGGCACCTTTGGGGACCTATGGGGACCTTTGGGCACCTTTGGGCACCTATGGGGGCCTATGGGGACCTATGGGGGCCTATGGGGACCTATGGGCACCTTTGGGGACCTCTAGGGACCTTTAGGCACCTTTTTGGGACCTATGGGGGCCTATGGGGACCTATGGGGACCTATGGGGGCCTATGGGGACCAACGGGGGCCTATGGGGACCTATGGGGACCTTTGGGTACCTGTGGGGACCTATGGGGGCCTATGGGGACCTATGGGGACCCATGGGGACCCATGGGGGCCTATTGGCAACCTTTGGGGGCCTATGGGGACCCATGGGGACCTATGGGGGCCTATGGGGACCTATCGGGGCCTATGGGGACCTATAGGGGCCTATGGGGACCTGTGGGGGCCTATGGGGACCTATGGGGACCTATCGGGACCTTTGGGGACCTATGGGGGCCTATGGGGCCCTATGGGGACTCGTGGGGACCGTTGGGGTCTATGGGGACCTATGGGGACCTATGCGGACCTATCGGGACCTTTGGGCACCTTTGGGGACCTATGGGGACCCATGGGGACCTTTGGGCACCTTTGGGGGCCTATGGAGACCTATGGGGGCCTATGGGGACCTATGGGGGCCTATGGGGACCTATGGGGGCCTATGGGGACCTTTGGGGGCCTATCGGGACCTTTGGGCACCTTTGGGGACCTATGGGGACCTTTGGGCACCTTTGGGGGCTTATGGGGACCTATGGGGGCCTATGGGGACCTATGGGGACCTATGGGGGCCTATGGGGACCAATGGGGGCCTATGGGGACCTATGGGGACCTTTGGGCACCTGTGGGGACCTATGGGGGCCTATGGGGACCTATGGGGACCCATGGGGACCCATGGGGGCCTATTGGCGACCTTTGGGGGCCTATGGGGACCCATGGGGACCTATGGGGGCCTATGGGCACCTTTGGGGGCCTATGGGGACCTTTGGGCACCTTTGGGGACCTATGGGGACCCATGGGCACCTTTGGGGACCTATGGGGAGCTTTGGGGACCTATGAGGACCTTTGGGCATCTTTGGGGACCTATGGGCACCTTTGGGGACCCATGGGAACCTATGGGGACCTATAGGGGCCTATGGGGACCTATGGGGGCCTATGGGGGCCTATGGGGGCCTATGGGGAAATATGGGGACCTACGGGGGCCTATGGGCACCTTTGGCGACCCATGGGCAACTTTTGGGGGCCTATGGGGACCTATGGGGACCTATGGGGGCCTATGGGGACCCATTGGCACCTTTGGGGGCCTATGGGGCCGTATGGGGACCTATAGGGGCCTATGGGGCCTATGGGGACCTATGGGCACGTGTGGGGACCCATGGGCACCTTTGGGGGCCTATGGGGGCCTATGGGGACCTATGGGGACCGATGGGGACCGATGGGGACCTATGGGGACCTATGGGGGCCTATGGGGACCTATAGGGGCCTATGGGGGCCTATGGGGACCTACGGGGACCTATCGGGACCTTTGGGCACCTTTGGGGACCTATGGGGGCCTATGGGGACCTATGGGGACTCGTGGGGACCGATGGGGGCCTATGGGGACCTATGGGGACCTATGGGGGCCTATGGGGGCCTATGGGGACCTATGCGGACCTATCGGGTCCTTTGGGCACCTTTGGGGACCTATGGGGACCTATGGGGACCTTTCGGCACCTTTGGGGGCCTATGGAGACCTATGGGGGCCTATGGGGACCTATGGGGACCAATGGGGGCCTATGGGGACCTATGGGGACCTTTGGGCACCTGTGGGGACCTATGGGAGCCTATGGGGACCTATGGGGACCCATGGGGACCCATGGGGGCCTATTGGCAACCTTTGGGGGCCTATGGGGACCCATGGGGACCTATGGGGGCCTATGGGGACCTATGGGGGCCTATGGGGACCTATGGGGGCCTATGGGGACCTATGGGGGCCTATGGGGACCTATCGGGACCTTTGGGGACCTATGGGGGCCTAGTGGCAACCTTTGGGGGCCTATGGGGACCCATGGGGACCTATGGGGGCCTATGGGGACTCGTGGGGACCGATGGGGGCCTATGGGGACCGATGGGGACCTATGGGGGCCTATGGGGACCTATGCGGACCTATCGGGACCTTTGGGCACCTTTGGGGACCTATGGGGACCTATGGGGACCTTTGGGCACCTTTGGCGGCCCATGGAGACCTATGGGGGCCTATGGGGACCTATGGGGGCCTATGGGGACCTTTGGGGGCCTATCGGGACCTTTGGGCACCTTTGGGGACCTATGGGGACCTTTGGGGGCCTATGGTGACCTATGGGGGCCTATGGGGCCCTATGGGCACCTTTGGGGACCTCTAGGGACCTTTGGGTACCTTTTTGGGACCTATGGGGGCCTATGGGGACCTATGGGGACCTATGGGGACCTATGGGGGCCTATGGGGACCTATGGGGACCCATGGGGACCCATGGGGGCCTTTTGGCGACCTTTGGGGGCCTATGGGGACCCATGGGGACCTATGGGGGCCTATGGGCACCTTTGGGGGCCTATGGGGACCTTTGGGCACCTTTGGGGACCTATGGGGACCCATGGGCACCTTTGGGGACCTATGGGGGCCCATGGGGACCTATGGGGGCCTATGGGGGCCTACCGGGGCCTATTGGCACCTTTGGGGACCTATGGGGAGCTTTGGGGACCTATGAGGACCTTTGGGCATCTTTGGGGACCTATGGGCACCTTTGGGGACCCATGGGGACCTATGGGGACCTATAGGGGCCTATGGGGACCTTTGGGCACCTTTGGGGACCTATGGGGACCCATGGGCACCTTTGGGGACCTATGGGGACCTATGGGGACCTATGGGAGCCTATGGGGGCCTATGGGCACCTATGGGGACCTATGGGCACCTGTGGGGACCCATGGGCACCTTTGGGGGCCTATGGGGGCCTATGGGGACCTATGGGCACCTATGGGGACCCATGGGCATCTTTGGGGGCCTATGGGGGCCCATGGGGACCTATGGGGGCCTATGGGGGCCTACCGGGGCCTATTGGCACCTTTGGGAACCTATGGGGGGCTTTGGGGACCTATGAGGACCTTTGGGCATCTTTGGGGACCTATGGGCACCTTTGGGGACCCCTGGGGACCTATGGGGACCTATAGGGGCCTATGGGGACCTATGGGGGCCTATGGGGGCCTATGGGGGCCTATGGGGAAATATGGGGACCTACGGGGGCCTATGGGCACCTTTGGCGACCCATGGGCACCTTTGGGGGCCTATGGGGACCTATGGGGGCCTATGGGGACCCATTGGCACCTTTGGGGGCCTATGGGGACCTATGGGGGCCTATGGGGACCTATGGGCACCTATGGGGACCCATGGGCATCTTTGGGCACCTTTGGGGGCCTATGGGGACCTTTGGGCACCTTTGGGGACCTATGGGCACCTTTGGGGACCTACAGGGGCCTATGGGGACCTATGGGGGCCTATGGGGACCTATGGGCACCTTTGGAGGGCTATGGGGAGCTTTGGGCACCTATGGAGACCTATGGGGACCTATGGGGACCTATGGGGGCCTATGCGGGCCTATGGGGAACTATGGGGGTCTGTGGGGGCCTATGGGGACCTATGGGCACTTGTGGGGACCCATGGGCACCTTTGGGGGCCTATGGGGACTTATATGCACCTTTGGGGACCTATGGGGACCTATGGGGACCTTTGGGCACCTTTGGGGACCTATGGGGACCTATGGGGGCCTATGGGGACCTATGGGGGCCTATGGGGGCCTATGGGGACTTATTGGCACCTTTGGGGGCCTATGGGGGCCTATGGGGACCTATGGGGGCCTATGGGGCCTATGGGGACCTATGGGCACCTGTGGGGACCCATGGGCACCTTTGGGGGCCTATGGGGACCCATGGGCACCTTTGGGGGCCTATGGGGACCTGTATGCACCTTTGGGGACCTATGGGGACCTATGGGGACCTTTGGGCACCTTTGGGGACCTATGGGGACCTATGGGGGCCTATGGGGACCTATGGGGGCCTATGGGGGCCTATGGGGACCTTTTGGCACCTTTGGGGGCCTATGGGGGCCTATGGGGACCTATGGGGGCCTATGGGGCCTATGGGGACCTATGGGCACCCGTGGGGACCCATGGGCACCTTTGGGGGCCTATGGGGGCCTATGGGGACCTTTGGGCACCTTTGGGGACCTATGGGGACCTTTGGGCACCTTTGGGGACCTATGGTGGCCTATGGGGACCTATGGGGACCTATGGGGGCCTATGGGGGCCTATGGGAGCCTATGGGGACCTATGGGCACCTTTGGAGGGCTATGGGGACCTTTGGGCACCTATGGGGGCCTATGGGGACCTATGGGGACCTATGGGGGCCTACGGGGACCTATGGGGGTCTATGGGGGCCTATGGGGACCTATGGGCACCTGTGGGGACCCATGGGCACTTTTGGGGGCCTATGGGGACCCATGGGCACCTTTGGGGGCCTATGGGGACCTATATGCACCTTTGGGGACCTATGGGGACCTATGGGGACCTTTGGGCACCTTTGGGGACCTATGGGGACCTATGGGGACCTATGGGGGCCTATGGGGACCTATGGGGGCCTATGGGGACCTATGGGGGCCGATGGGGACTCATTGGCATCTAGGTGGACCTATGGGGACCTATGGGCACCTTTGGGGACCTATGGGGACCTTTGGGGGCCTTTGGGGGCCTATGGGGGCCCGTGGGGACCTATTGGCACCTTTGGGGGCCTATGGGGGCCTATGGGGACCTATGGGGGCCTATGGGGCCTATGGGGACCTATGGGGACTTATGGGAGCCTATGGAAACCTATGGGCACCTTTGGAGCCTATGGGGACCTTTGGGCACCTATGGGGACCTATGGGGACCTATGGGGGCCTATGCGGGCCTATGGGGACCTATGGAGGTCTATGGGGGCCTATGGGGACCTATGGGCACCTATGGGGACCCATGGGCACCTTTGGGGGCCTATGGGGACCTATGGGCACCTTTGGGGACCTATGGGGACCTATGTGCACCTTTGGGGACCTATGGGGACCTATGGGGACCTATGGGGACCTATGGGGGCGTATGGGGACCTATGGGGGTCTATGGGGACCTATGGGTGTCTATGGGGACCTATGGGGGTCGATGGGGACTCATTGGCATCTAGGGGGACCTATGGGGACCTATGGGCACCTTTGGGGACCCATGGGCACCTTTGGGGGCCTATGGGGGCCTATGGGGGCCTATGGGGGCCTATGGGGACCTATTGGCACCTTTTGGGGCCTATGGGGGCCTATGGGGACCTATGGGGGCCTATGGGGACCTATGGGGACCTATGGGGATGTATGGTGACCTATGGGGGCCTATGGGGACCTTTGGGCACCTTTGGAGGCCTATGGGGACCTTTGGGCACCTATGGGGACGTATGGTGACCTATGGGGGCCTATGGGGACCTATGGGGGCCTATGGGGACCTATGGGGGTCTATGGGGGCCTATGGGGACCTATGGGCACCTGTGGGGACCTTTGGGCACCTTTGGGGGCCTGTGGGGACCTATGGGCACCTTTGGGGACCCATGGGGACCTATGGGGACCTATGGGGGCGTATGGGGACCTATGGGGCTCTATGGGGGCCTATGGGGACCTATGGGCACCTGTGGGGACCTATGGGCACCTGTGGGGACCCATGGGCACCTTTGGGGGCCTATGTGGGCTTATGGGGACCTAAGGGGGCCTACGGGGGCCTATGGGGGCCTACGGGGGCCTATTGGCACCTTTGGGGACCTTTGGGGACCTATGTGGACCTTTGGGCATCTTTGGGGACCTATGGGCACCTTTGGGGACCTATGGGGACCTATGGGGGCCTATGGGGACCTATGGGGACCTATGGGGACCTATAGGGGCCTATGGGGACCTAAGGGGGCCTATGGGGGCCTATGGGGACCTATGGCGGCCGATGGGGACTCATTGGCATCTAGGGGGACCTATAGGGACCTATCGGCACCTTTGGGGACCCATGGGCACCTTTGGGGGCCTATGGGGGCCTATGGGGGCCTATGGGGGCCTATGGGGACCCATTGGCACCTTTGGGGGCCTATGGGGACCTATGGGGGCCTATGGGGCCTATGGGGACCTATGTGCACCTGTGCAGGGGGGGGGGGGAAATTGAGGTCCGCAATTTTTCGCAAATTTCCCTAATTTCGCAATTTTCCGCAATTTTTCGCAGTTTTCCGCACTTTTCCGCACTTTTCCGCAATTTTTCCGCAATTTTTCACACTTCCCGATTTTCTGACTGCCTCCCCACGCTGGTGCAGAACAATGAGATTTTTTTTTTTACTATTCCATACACTCTCAAATGTTGCAAAGTCACCAAAACCTGGCATAGTTCAGTTGGTAGTAGCACTGCAGTGTAATTCCAGGGTCCTGGGTTCAAACCCAGTTGGGCACAATATGGTTACCTTCGCTTTTTTGGTCTTTTTACCTTCGCCATTTTGGTCTTTTTCATGCCTGCATGTTTGCATGTTTGCATGTGCATGCCGCCCGCAGGACAGTTTGCTACGGGTCCCCCCATCAGGGGGGACCCTTTCAGTCAGTCACAGGCACATGTACCCCTTAAACCCCCCCCCCCCCCTGCTCTCGACCCCTTCCCCGAAGCAACCAGCCGCAGCACAAATTGGATGACAACATCCGCCGCCTTCGGTTCATGCTGCAATTCCACGGTGATATTGAGGGGCGCCTCCTGTAATTGTACTGCCCATAGACTATTTGTTTCAGTGAAATTCTGAGAATTCTGAGCCACCTGTCCAGAGTTGTTGCACCTTGAGGGTTCAGGAGGGCCGCTTACGACATTGCAATTTTTCCGCAATTTTTCCGCAATTTTCCGCAATTTCCGCCATTTTTCCGCAATTTTTCCGCAATTTTTCGCAATTGGATTCGACCCCCCCAGACCGCAATTCCCCCCCCCCCCCCTGCACCTGTGGGGACCCATGGGCACCTTTGGGGGCCTATGGGGGCCTATGGGGACCTATGGGCACCTTTTTTTTGTTTTTTGCCACTTTCCCTGCTCACACATTTTCCCCATTTTCCCATTTTGGTGTTCAAAGTCCTTTTTACTTTTGTACTGCCATGTTTCTGATTGTCCAAGGTGGTTCCCCAATGATTTTTCAATTGTGTCCTCCCTTTTTGTTTTTTTCATTCGGGGAGGGGGGGTTGATTTAGATTTAGGCATAGTTTCTCCCAATTTCCTCTAGGCGTTAGACCCCTAGACCCACGTCAACAGACAAGAATACCAGACATCCTCTTGGACAGACCGCACACACAATATCCCTTATCAGACATCAGACATCAGACGTTATCCACAGTGCTGGAGTACACAACCACCTAGAAAGACATGTCACTTGTGAGTTCGTGGGTTCACCTCCTTCTACTTTTGCATGCGAGGTCCGGGGCTTCACATATATGTGTGTGTGTGTGTGTGTGTGTGTTGGTGAGGGTTGATTGAAGATGATTGTGTACGTAGCTAAGACTCCAAACCACTGTCTGTGCAATCGACTAATGGTGGGTGGGTTGCCGCGAGTATTGCCCCTACTGGGTGCAGACAAAAACAACACGCGAACCCACATGCATGCCATGCAACAAATTAAGATTATCAGTGCCTAAGAAGCAACTCTTATGGATTGGAAAATTGGTTTTTCAAACAGATGCAGTTAGTCTTCACCACGGCCACTGTGGATGCGCAACAGGCTTGTTTGACTTAGCAACTTAGAACTTGAGTCATTGGTAACTGCTGTGAGGTACTTGGTGGTTGTTAGGGCTAGGGTTGGCGGTGGCATAGCAATTCTTGTGTGCCTATTGTTTGTTCGCAATGGGATTTTTGTTCAGTTTCTTCAATGGAAGTTGCATCACCAAAGGAGCTACCTTCCGTATTATGCACAAATTATCGCCCCAAATCGCAACAAATTGAGATGGTCACAAACATTTCATGATGTGGCAATTTGCAGGGTAGTGCATGAGGTGTGTAAAGTGATGCCGTGGATAGGGCAAAAACTATTCCACATTGTCTCAGCCCATTGGGTGCAACTTGGAGAGGGGGGCGTACGTTAAAGATTGGAACTAGATACTTCTTGCAGTGTGGCGTAGATGCAACGTGCGACACCACCACCCTCCTATGGTGCCACCATGGGACGCCCAAAGGGGGCGCACTTAGCACTGTGTGAGCGCAATGCAACTATTTGGGCATCTGGCCGTTCTAGAAATCCATACTTTGTGGTACTTTGGGCATCAATGTTGTTGGACAGCAAGTTTTGATGCTTCTTCCACATTGGGGATATGGTGTTGTTAGATTTTCACACAATTTCACCCATTTCCACCCAATTTCACACATTTTTTGCTCATCTCCACCACATCCACTCCATTCTAGGTTGATTTCTCCCCACCACTTGTTTGCACGCCTCTGGCACTAGGGCACGGTAAGAAATGTACGAAGGGGATCCGGTAGTGAGTTGCATGAGTATGTGCATGTATTCTTGCATTTGCGGCAATTTTCAATTCAAAGACAACTACGGTACCCTCCATATGGTACAACACGTACCTACACATGTATGGGGGCATGTACACAGGAGGACAATGAGGATGAGGAGGTTGTGGGTGATGACGGGACATATGTGCCCTTTGTTGCACCAATGTGACCCTGAGAAGATGTCCACGTGTGACAACTTTGGGCTGCATTATTGTACAGATTGCATTGACACGCATACATGTGACAGTGTGACAGTGCTTTAATCCTGACAGTGCTTTAATCTTGCAACTGTGTCGAGTTGTGCACACAAATTGCTCATTCTGAGATTGTACTTAGTTGACAATTAAAACAAAAAGAAGGTTGTGTGTTGTTGAGGGTGTGATACCTGGGGTGGTGGCCATCACCGTTTGTGGCTCTTTCCTTTTGGACGATGTCTTATTTGAAGGGAAGGTAGCTTGCAACTGCCTTGAGCTAGGGTAGTTGGGGTTGCCTAACTTTAACGGCGTTTCGAAGGGGTGTGCCTGGCAGCTCTTTGGGGGGAATGTAGTCTAAAAGTAGCGCGCAGTGCGCGTGCAGTGCAAGGATGCCCCCAAAGTGCGTGGATGGGCGGCCAAACTGCTCCTTCCATGTGCAAACTGCGTCCAAGACAGATGCCCAAATGGTGCCCGGGAACGCCACCATACATCGGGTCCCCAGGCATCGTGGACCACCGTGGACCGGTCAGATTGAGCGCAGGCACTTGAGTGCTGTGTTCATCACCAGTAGGACTGTGCAAGAGGGTTTTATGGCTTTGCCAACGGCAGCATAGTAGAGCTAATGAGAACCACCCACACCAACAACTCAATTTCGCCCTGAGCTAGTACAATTTGGTACCCATGCCTCTGGAGGCTTTGCAGCACAGGTTCAACTTTGAAAAAAAAATGCAAAACCACACAAAAAAAGCAGTTTTCAGCTACATGCCCTTCGCAAAAATGAATTCTGCAAAAAAATATTTTGCCCCACTGGCATGGTTTTATGGGTTTAATCTACACATATTACACACATGGGCCAGATTAGTGGCTGCCAATGACTTTTCTGATGCACAAAGGGTCAATGTCCCATAGCCGTTAAGCAATTTGCATTGCGACGCCTTGTCATGCAGGATTGGGAAGGTGTGGAAGATGCACAGCACTGCAAGACTGTGGTGCGAGCAACAATCCAGTGGGGAATGGCCATTGTTAAAAGGTAAATTTGAAAGGAGAATGTAACGAGTTTGAAACTCGTTTGGCAATCACATTCCCTGCACACACTCCTGGCCATAGTCAGGAATACCAGTGCCCATTGTGAGGATTTCTCAAACCCCCCCATTCAGAACCACCAAATTGGCAGTGCTCATTCATCAGTCAGGTCTTCTACTGGTTTGTCCAGTTTGCTTTTCAATCCCATATCTCTATATTTTCATCCCCCCACCCCCGCCTCCCATGCCACAGCCCCGATATTTGGTGCAGCTTTGCTCAGTGGTTGGTGGTATCCGGTGCATATTTTCCCCTTTCCTGTTCAGTTGTTGATCACTGGCTCAGCCCCTATTGCTCCTCACGTCATTGAGTTCCTGCGCATCCTGCTGTCTTGCAACGTCGTGGAGGGCTATGGACAGACCGAGGGTGGTGCTGGAGCCACCATCCAGACCCCAGGGGATTACAGTGCTGGGAATGTTGGGGCACCCATCTCCGCCAACGAAATCAGGTGGCGTTGCGTGCTACATTTGCCAGACCCGATGCACCTCCCATCCACAGCCCCTTGGGCATGCCTGGCACCTCACCAATGAGCCCCCACCCATCTCTTTCTTCTTTTAAGTTTTAGCCCCCTCTGCCCCTCCCCTTCCCCTGCTCTCTGTTGCCCCTCTGCTGCCCCTGTCCTGCTCCGCTCTCTCCTCCCTGCCCCCCGCCCCCCAAAACCACCCCAAAAAGGCAGTTGCACTAGACACACCACAACTCAACGGGAGCTGTGGAGAGAGGGTGTGAGCTTAAAACAGCTGTGTGGTGGCCTGCAAGTCTGTGAGGAGGAAGCAGGCTGAAGTGAGGATAGGGAGAAGAGGGAGCAGCAGTGCAACCTGGCCATCATGCCATCAAGCGACCATCTTAAGGATTATTAGATTGGTACCAGGTCACCAGTTTGCGGTGCCCAGAAGTCAAAAAACAGAGTGAAAACCCACAAGTATGCCAATGTTCTGGTGGATTCAGCCAAAAAAAGGCACTATGGTGACAATTATTGGTATTGGGGGTGACATGAACACAAGTGTATTTCGCTTCCAGCACAAAAGTATACATGAAAAGCAGTGCACCTGGGGTGCAATAAAAACAAGTGCTTGGGTTGCAATTTCTTTTCCTTGGGGCGGGGGGTAAAATTCAAGAACAGCACTTTTCTATGTCCCAGGTACTATTTGTGGGGTGTGGCCCTCATATGGTAGGGGACGTGTAGCCACAATCAACCCTTGTTTTGGGATGTTGCCCTGATAGGGCAGGGGATGTGTACCATTGCCCCACATGCAATGCCCCCATCCCAAAGACCTTTTGGCTCTTGGTAGGTGGCTGTGTCAAACAAGGTAAGCCTACCATTTCCCTCTGTTTTCCCCAGCCCTCGCCAATTTCCCCAGTTTCTCATTTTCCCCGTGTTTTCCTTGTGTTCCCTCATTTTCTCTTTGTCTTTCGTTGTGTTTTCCCATTACAACAACAGCTTTTTTCCGCAGCCTTGGTGGGGGGAGTTGCTTTGGCATTGGTGGGCATGAGGCCTAGGGACGGGTTTCAAGGCAAGTGAAGCATATGCAATTGTAGCAAAAGACAATGTGTAGCTTTGGCTAACCACTGGGATAACTGCCCACCGTATTGGACCACCTGTTGCCAAAATCACGGCAACTGGCCTGTCAACCAAGGGGTATGGTCTTCATAAGAACAAGTCATGACTGCCATTGGACATTGTTAGAATTTTCACATCACATGACATAAGGATACTAGAAGCATCAGGTAAAACACATGTTTTCTTTTCGCCGTAGTGGCGTAAATCTCAAGGTGGCAGGGAGGGGGGGGGGCTCAGATGACGAAATGACAAAATGCCTAAAGTGGCAAGGAGTGTGTGTTAGTGTATTGTGCGTTGCATATTACAGGGCCACTTTTCGTTTTTTTGGCAAGCGCCTGGTCGCACACCTTGGACCCCTGCCAGATGTCTCGATTTACCGAAATGGTGTTCTACAAGGACTGCATCCAATAGACATTTGGGACAAGGACTGCCCAATAAACATTCGTTTTTAATGCCATGATTTTTCCACGTTCAATGTAAGGTAAAATGACCAGTTTTCAGTCCAGTGACCAGTTGTGGGTCCAGTTGGCCCAATTTTCAAAATAGACAGAAAAACAACACAAAAACCTTGCCTTTTTGTTTGCAAAATGTTTCTTGGTCCTGCAAAATGTTTTCTTTCCATTTTCACACAAAAACCTTGCTTTTTTTTTTTTGAAATATGTTTCTTGGCCCTGCATAATGTCTTCCTTGCATTCTTACCTTGCCCTGAAGCACCCACGCACTGACACAAGCTGCAAGGCTACAAAACTGTGTCGCAATTTTTTTGTTTCCGTGGGATTGTGGTGTTGAGGAACACACTTCCCATACACTTGTCCTTAAGAGCTTGAGCAATATGACACATAGACTGTGGGGGCAAAGTCTCCATCGGAGTCGGAACTGTGTTCCACGTCCTGGGGGGGGGGGGGGCTGGGGGTTCCGGGTCTGCGTGCGCCACTGCACTGTCGTCTGGGGGGGGGGGGGTCCTGCCGCCGTGCCCTCTTTGCCCTTGGTTGTTTGTCCTGTAGCAAGGCACGAGGCCTTACACGTCCTGCTTGGCGCCTTGCTGCAGGCTTGTCCTTGTTCCTCTCCTGTTCTTTCTCATAATTGGCCACTGCTTCTTAGAAAGACTGGGAAGTGACAAAACCACCAAGCCTCATGTTCCATAGGTCATGCCGAGTAGCCATGTTGATTGCTCGCCTAGTGGCCTGGCACTGGAAATCTACCTTCTGAACTCTCTGGGGAGATGCTTCAAGTGAGGGTAGCACAACTTCAGCAGCAGGTTCTGCAGCAGGTTCTGCAGCAGATGGAGGTGGTGCTTGATAGGCTAGACGACAGGGATCCTGCCTGGCAAGAAAATTTTCGGGGGAGAATGGAGAGATGCCTGCCCTCCTGAACCCACTCATGATGACACTAGGGGTGACACACTGCATCCAAGACTCAGTGACAAATTTCACAAACAGAGAGGGTGTGATGCTCTTGCCTCTGTTCTTCGCGCGCCAGTCGCACTGTATTTTTTTCAGCGCCGCCTTGAAAGGCTTAAAAACACTCAGGTCCAGAGGTTGGACCACATCAGTCAAGTGGCTGGGGAGCGCCACAAGGTGCACTCCTAACTTTACAGCCTCCTCAATGATGGCTCTTGTTAAATGTGTTTGGCTGTCATCCACAATGAGGACCACAGCCTTATGGGGGTTCGCAGTTGGGCTGGTGAGGGAGGCAAACTCCCTCAGCCACTCGATCAAAATGTCCTCTGAGGACCAGCCTGTTTTGGTGGCTTTCACTGAGATTGGGCAGGCCTCATGCTGAAACAGGTCTCCTCTGGTCAGAGCACTAGGCCACAACAGAGCAGGGCGAACATAAAAGCCATCAGCGCGTACACATGCCACCAGGGTTACGTGGCGCCTGTCGTAGCCTCTCCTCCTGGCGCAAGTTTTAGTACCTCTTAGGACATACACTTTAAGACTGCCTTTGTCGAAGTCAATGAGCATGCCTGACTCGTCTTCATTGAACACATATTGTGGGTCGTACCCCACTTTGGCGAGCGCTGGACCTAGGGACTCATTAAACCAGGTCGTCCACTCATCCTTCGTGGGTTTCTTGTCCAGGCGCACACTCTCAGCATGCTGCGCAAGGCGACCAGACACCTCAGGGTGGCGACGAAGGAAGAGGCGCCACCACTTCTCCATACTCTTGAGCGTCAGCGTCGTCGACGGCCTGTCATTTGTTCGCACGCTATCATTGTACATCCTGGATGCCTCGCAGATGATGTTGTCCCTTGTCGGTGGCCTTCCTTGCTAGCGGTCTCGCTCCAACCATTCAACCAGCGCGCTCTCGTCCACCAAAGGCTTGGGCCCTCTGCGCTTGGGCTGCAAGGTGTCTCCCACACTGCAGAGACAGAAGATGAAGATGGCAGACACCAATGAAAGGTTAGATCCCAGATGACGAACAGGGCAGAGACAAGTCCGTGCTCCGTGTTGTGATGTACCTGTGGCGATCGACAGCGCGCTGTACATCTGAGCGGCTGACGGCGTGCTCCCTTGATGCCTGTCGTTGGCTCATCTGTCCAGCAATTGCAACGGCGGCGGCCTTCGTAACCTCACACACGTCCTTGGGGAGCGGGTAGATGCAGCACGGGGCGGCCTTGGGGCGTGGCGGCTTCCTTTGCCTCTGCTGAGGCCTTCGAGACCTCCTTCGCTCCCTTGAGGTGACCTCCATGAGCCAGGCCTTGGCACGTCCCTTCGCCGCCCGCATCTAAATATTTAAATAAAAGGAATCAAATTTAAAAAGCAACAAACAGGCACTAATTGTTAATTAAAGCGTTCAAATCAGCGTAATACACCTCTTCTTGCCTGGCTCTGCTTTGGTCACCACCCCAAATCCGGTGCGATTCCGGTGCCCGGCAGAAGTGAGATTTCCCCGGCCAGTAATGAAATGCAAGTGAGGATAGATTTAAAATCACAACTTTCATTGTTGATCTACCTACATGTCCAAATTCACCATCCAACAGTACTCACAGCCGCCAGGCCCAACGCTAAATCTTTGGCCTCATAACTGGTCATTTTACCTTATGCTCTTGTGTTGTAGGGAGGCAGGGTACACGCATTACAGTGTTTTGAGCTTGACCACAAACAACCAACCTCAGACGGTCACATTGTCATTTCGTCATTGCATCATTTCGTCATTGGTGGGTGGGGTAGCCCCCCCCCCCCCCCAGGGACGTGCTTTAATTTTCATTCCGGCAGGGGGGGGTGACGCGTCCCCCCCTGACCCCTCCCCCCCTCCCCTCTCAGCTCAAATGCACCCGAAAACTTGGGTTTTGGGAACATTTTTTAGTCATGGGGAAAAAATTTTTGGCGCCTTCGGCGCATGCCATACACTGTGCACATATTGCTCCATGTGTGCTCCATCTCCCTTGTTATCCAGACTACCATGCCCCAACCCTCGTTGTTAGTGTATTTCAGCTCCCCGGTCCCACCGTTGCCACGCGCAAAACGCGAAGACGTAATTGACACGCTGCTCTATTTTAGGTTTAAAAATAGGGTCACTGGTCATAAAAGACAAAAAGCTGAGGTACCCTCTGGTCCGGAGCCAGTGGACGATGAGGCGCTGCCTAATAATTTGTTTGATGTCTCCCATTCAGGCAGTGACTCAGGTTTGTCATCATCATCGGGTTCCAATTCCAGTTCCACTACCGATGGGGGCTCCACTTCAGGTGAGTCTAATTCTGACTGACAAGAAAGATCACTGGCATTTGGCATGAGGTGGTGAATGTCCCGCTTTGTTGCAGTTGCTTTGTATTGGTGAGATGTGGGAACCCTGAATTGACATTCAATGATGAATTTTCTTTGTGTACGGCCGACAACATGGCATTTCCATGTGCTGAGTTGTTCATTCTCCAATAATTTTTCTGTTCACTGTGGATTGGGTATGTTCCGCCAGGGCGGGGGGGGGGGCTCCCCGCTGGACCCCCTCCCCCCCTGGACCCCCTCCCCCCCTCTCCCCCCCCCCCCCCCCGCTCAAGCAAGTCCCTGAGCCCCCCCCCCCCATCAATCCGTGGTTCGTCATTTATAATTAAACCTTTTTTTGCTGGATAAAGTCCGGAAAGCTTTGAGGGGAACAAGATGTTATACTACAAATCACCTCGAAGAGAGGTTGTTAGATCAAGTGTAGGCGCGGATGCCATATACTCCCCTTTTTCGGGGTCATTTGTGTAGCATACCCCAAGGCATGATATTGGATGTCCAACTCCCTGTAAAATCATTCTTTTGCCTCACTAAAAGGATCCCCCAATGG
This sequence comes from Eutreptiella sp. 'Long Island Sound 2002', assembly GCA_964036045.1. Classification (NCBI taxonomy): domain Eukaryota; phylum Euglenozoa; class Euglenophyceae; order Eutreptiales; family Eutreptiaceae; genus Eutreptiella; species Eutreptiella sp. 'Long Island Sound 2002'. The sequence continues at coordinate 33,785,689 of OZ038381.1, read as the reverse complement.
ATTTTTTGATTTTGAGGCCTCTAAACCGCTGCCTGAATGGATACCACATTTTTGGGGGTCGGGGGTTGGGTTGGGTTGGGTTGGGTTGGGTTGGGTTGGTTTGGGTTGGGTTGGGTTGGGTTGGGTTGGGTTGGACTGTCCTGACTAGAAAAATGTGACGGACCCGTCAACGCAAAATTGTGGGTTCCCCGGGAGCACCACCCTCATCGGAGTAGTCTCAGCACACTTCGCCACCGGAAAGAGGACGACTGCACGGCACATCAGTCGTCTGCACCAGGTGCATACCGCTTGCACTGCTCCATGGTCTGCAACGGCAGGCCCGGGACTGTGCCAAGGGCCTGGCACCCATACGGCGGGGCCGTCGCCCGTGCAGCTCGCGGGCAGTCACTCCAACGCTGGCAACACGCCATGTGCCTATCCGCAGTGCTGCACCTGTACCATTGCGCTGTCACAGCGCTGGCGGAATCCCGGGCCTAGGCGTGATAGCCGTGGTGGGTCCCGAGTTCACTCTAGGCTCCGACAGGCTGCGCTGTTCTGTGTTCATCGTGATTGGAGGTGGGCGAGCACGTGACTGGGAAGGCGCCGCTGTGCACTGCTGAAGCCTGGTTCGGCTCGACGCCCCGCCAGAGCATGTGCACATTTGGGTTGGAGATCCTTTTGGCTATTGGCGCCGGAAGGCACAGTGCCACGGGGGCTGGCTGCGGCGCTGGCAGCTCTGTCTACCATGGCCCTCCCCAGCAGCTCCACCATGGTCCGCGCCAGGGGTGCCCCCGATGCCCCTCCCTTTAGACCAGAACCGATCCGAGGCTTGTTTGGGGGGGGATTTGTATCCCATAGCGGGGAGGGGGGTTGGGGGGCTGGGGGGGGGTCAAAAGTTTGTGCTTCGAAGGAGTTGAGCCGGGGTTGTATGGAAGAGAGAGAGTCCATCACCGTTGGCAGTGGGGCCGGCAGCCTGGGTTCAAATTGGCAATGGTTGGAGCGGCGGCCGAATGTTTTACCACTCGGCCGCTAACGGCTCTTGTTGCTTGCAACCCCTTCTTTGTTTCTAGCTGTGATTCGCCACTAAAAAGAGCCACACTGTGTGTTTTCCCGCCTGCTTGCCCGCTTGCCTACCGATCGCTTCCCTAAATGAATGATTGATTGGTTGACTGTCAGCCTCTCTTCAAGGTGCCTTGCCGAAGGCAAGAGAAGTTCTTTATGCAAGTATCAACTTCTTCTACAGGGCATATGCTACCCCTTCTCCAACCGGATCCTTGCACTATGCATCAACCCAAGGATAATAGGTGGTCTTATACAATGTGTGCAAAAGAAAAAGAAGCCCCCGGGTTCGTTGGTGGTTTTCCAAAAGCCCAGTCTTTTCGATAGTACGAACTTTCCATAGCGACCACGGGACCATTGTTCGTTGGGGTACAATGACACAATCTCTCCCGCAGAAATTGGCACTCATGGGTAATTCTCCTCCTCCATTGCTTACTCTACAATCCATCGAATGTGCCCACCCTTTGCGTGACCATTCCGATTATCCGCAAGTGTCGCTTTGGATAATTTTGTACAATACTAAGTTGGTGTGAACCTGTTTGCACCGGATACGAGCCCAAGGGTGCTCACCTTTAAGTGATGTGAATGAAACACCACCCACTATTGCGGACTCTTTAATGAAAGCAATTCCCGTGTTGATGCACCTGGTGGATATCACCCTTGGTGATGCTCAACGTGGCGTGCCCCCTTGGGTATTGCGAGCACCGGCGAGAAGTTCTGGCAACAGAGACCCTTCTTTTTATGTCAGTTGAATTGTGAAACACACTTGTGTTCAATGGAATTTTAGACTGGTGTCCCAAGGGTGATTGCCATTTTCTGCGCTGCTTATGCTTTACTTTGGTGGTTCCTATGTACAATGGTATTTTGATAGCTTTTGCTCGATGTATGGAATATGCCATGTTGAGAATTATGCCGTGGATATCACAAAAAGGGGTGCCCGTTTTTTGGGAGGAGGGGCGGGCTGGGGGGGGGGGGGGGGGTTGGACTTTCTGTGCGTATTGCAGCCGACGTGTATGGATTTGGACCCGGGCCCTAAACCACTTTTTGTTTTATATGTAGTGCCTCACCCTTTTGGGCTCACATGCAACAGCTATAAATCACCTCGCAGGTTGGTTAATCAAAGCCAGGCAGGCGTATACAGGGGAAAACACCACATACTCCCCCATTTTGGGCCTTTTTGGGCCTATTCGTGTACCTTACCCCAAGGGGTTGAATTTTTATTTTAACCCTTTGTAAAATCACTATTTTGTCCAATAAGCGCATCCCCCAATGATTTTTTGGTCTGGACCCCCCCCTTGAAAAACTTTTTCTTGAGGTTTTAAGGGAGGGGGGGGGGTGGGAGGGGATGGGGGGGGGTCAAAAATGACCGCACCTTTTTTTTGGGGGGGTCGCAACTGATGAATCTTTTGGCTTTTATCGATTTTTAGCCGAAAAAGTGTTTCTGAGTCCCGACTCCATGGGGTTTGTATGGGGCGGAGTGGAACGAGCGCCGGTGCAATTTATGCACTTTTCAACCATTTTTGCTATGTTGGCGATTTTGGCCACCGCGGTGACCGCGTGGTACCCATTTTGAGAGGTTTCAGTGGGGATGTTGTGATAGTATATGCCTACCAGGATTCGAAAGGACGTTTTTTTGCACTCTGTATCTTTGCTGAGGGCCGGTCAAAACCCGTGCCAAAGACGCGGAATGGCTGTTTTCACCAATAATGGCCCAGTGGATGGGCCGGTGCACAACCCGCTTATTTGGTTTTTCATCTTGGGTAGCTCCAAAATCGAAGTTCCTAAAACATTTTTTTGGGATCACCTAAAATGACTATCCAAGATATGTAAATCGCGTTTTACGGCGTATTCATGTGTTTTTCACTTTATTGGGGTATTGGGCGCCCCGGGGAGGGGGGGGGGGGGGCTCCCGAGGGATTGGTACACAACCTTCTTATGCAGTTGTTCACCCTGGATGGCTCCAAAATCAAAGTTTTGGAATCTCGTTTTTTTGATACCGTGATCACCTAAAATAACCATCCAAGGTATGTAAAGCATGTTTTAGGCCATATTCACGGGGTTTTCACCCCATTTGGGTATAGGGCGTAGGGGGGGGGGGGGTCTCCGAAGGATGGGTACACCACCTTCTTATGCAGTTGTTCACCCTGGATAGCTCAAAAATCAAAGTTGTCAAAAAGTATTTTTTTCATACCCTGCTCACCTAAAATGACCATCCAAGGTATGTGAAGCATGTTGTAGGCAGTATTTGTGTGTTTTTCACTTAAGTTGGGTATTGGGTGCGGGGGGGGGTGGGGTCCCAAAGCATTGCTTCACAAACTGCTTAGGCAGTTTTTCCCCCAAGCAACTCAAAATTCAAAGTTTTCGAAACTTACTTCTAATCACTTAAAATGACCATGCAAGATGTGTAAAGCATGGTTTAAACCATATTTATGTGTTTTTCACCCTGTTTGGATATTTGGTGCGGGGGGGGGGGTCTAATGGTATCGGTGCAGAACTTGCTTATGCACTTTTTACGACCTATACAGCTCAAAAATCGAAGTTTCCGAAATTTATTTTTTGAAATTGTGATCACCTCAAATAACCATCCAACATATGTAAAGCAGGTTTTAGCCTGTATTTATGTAGTTTATGTAGTTTTTACCCTATTTTGGGTGTGTGTTGCTTGGGGTAGATTCTTTGCGAGGCGGACTTGCCGAAGGCAATAGAAGCACCTCGCAGAGGTTGTTAGATCAAAGCCAGGCAGGCGTATATCGGGGAAAACGCCACATACCCCCCCATTTTGGGCCTTTTGGGGCGTATCGTCACGTACCCCACCCCAAGGTGTTGAATTGTTAATTTAACCCCTTGTAAAATCATTATTTTGTCCAATAAGCACATCCCCCAAAGACCTTTTGGTCCGGACCCCCCCCCCCCCTAGACCCCCGCACTTGAAACCCCCTTTTTTGAGATTGGTGGACGCAGCAGGTGAGGTGAATGGCTCGTTGTGGGTCTCTGTCTCGCTTAGTTCGTTAGCTGCGATACACCGTCAGCCCGCCCCATAGTTGCAAGTGGAGGCGGTGGGGCACTGTTTGTGGGGGAGCGTGTCCAGAACAGCGCACGTGCCACCACATTGTGATCACTGAGTGCCCGACACTCCATCGTCCCATCCTCCGTTGGTTCCTCTACTTCGCTTGAAGTTTGTCTTGGTGCTCCCTCCTTACCCGCCCTGCCCCGCCCCTTTGCCCGTGCCCCACCCTACCCGACCTGCCCCCGGTGTGCACCAGCGAGAGGGACCCAGGCCCCGCCGTGAGCAGGGTGTCGGCCGCCGGGAGCAGCCCAGCTAGAGTACGGGTTGGGAGGTGCATGCATGCTCCGCCAAGGTGAGTTCAGCGACTCAGCTGCTGACGCAGCCTATGCGACAACGGTGCTCGAGCCCCTCTTGGAATCTACCCCCGATGCTTGCGGCATGGGTTTGGGCAATCCTGTACTGGGTTTGGACCATGCCGTACTTGCTCTCATACCCCCCCCCCCCCTGTGCATAGTCCTCTCCTATGCATAGTATTTGGGGGTGTGGGACTGCCACTTTCCGTATTGTGCTTCACTCCGGCATCTGGATATTACGCTTCTCCTGCGGGTTGCTGGCTGGACAAGGTGGTTAATCAGAATGAACAAGCATGCGTCCCCACAGGCGGTTCCTTGCTCGTTTTGTGGTTCACGCGCCCTTGCGTCTCTTGAGTACCGGATAGGGTGTGTGAAGGATGTGCCAATGCTTGCATGAATGTGTGGCGGATTCTGCCACAACATGCGTGCTTGTGTGGTACATTGTGCAGCTACATGAGTGCTTATGTGGCAGATTATACACCTGCATGCAAGCTTGCATGACGGATTATGCAATTGTATGCATGCATATGTGGCACATAATGCAACCGTATGCATGCTTGTGTGGCAGACTAAGCACTGCATGCATGCTGGTGTAGCAGATACAGCTTGTGTATCAGAAAATGCGACTGCATGCGTACATTTATGACCGTTTATGCGAATGTATTCATGCTTGTGTGGCGGATACAGCCTGTGTAGCAGTGTATGTGACTACACACATACTCGTGTGGCAGATCATGCACATGTATTCATGCCGGTGTCGGAGACACAGCGTGTGTCGCAGAATATGCGACTACATGCCCCGCATGCATGCCTGTGTGGCAGATTATGCAACTGCATGCATGCCTGTGTGGAAGATAGTCCAGTGTGTGCATGCCTACATGGTAGATTATGCAGCTGCATCCATTTCTGAGTTGCGGGTTGTCCAATTGCATGCATGCCTATGTGGCACATACCACTAGTAAAGCAGAATGCGGCAAATTGTGCAGCCGCATGTGTGGCAGATCATGCCACTGCATGTGTGCCAGTGTGGCGGATAATGCAGCGCGTGCATGCCTGTGTGGCAGATTGTGCGCCTGCATGCATGCCTGTGTAGCAGATACAGCTTGTGCAGCAGAATATGCGCCTGCGCGCATACCAGTGTGACAGATTATGCAAAAGTATTCACGCCCTATGTGGCAAATAAAAACTGTTTGCAGAATATGCCACTACATGCATACTTGTGGGGCAGATTATGCAAATGTATTCGTGCCTGTGTGGCAGATGCAGCATGTGTAGTAGAATGTGCGACTGCATGCAGCCGCCTACGTTGCAGAGAATGCCGTGCATGCATGCCTGTGTGGCGGATTTTGCAAATGCATGCATGCCTGTGTGGCAAATACAGCATGTGTAGCAGCATATGTGAAGGCATGCAACCGCGTGTAAGCCTGTGTGGCGGATTCTGTGACTGCATGCATGCGTGTGTGGCAGACTGTGCGGTGCCTGAGTAGCTGATTATGCCACAGCATGCCTGCCTGTGAGGCAGATCCAACTTGCAGAGCAGATTATGCGACTACATGTGTGGCACACACAGCTTGTGTAGCAGAATATGCGACTGCATGCATACCTGTGTGACAGATTATGCAAATGTATTCATGTCTGTGTGGCAGGTACAGCCTGCGTAGCACAATATGTGACTACATGCATGCCTGTGTGGCAAAGACAGCATGTGTAGCACAGTATGCGACTCCCTCCCCTCTCCCTCGCACATGCAAGCTTGCCTGCGTGCCTTAGTATGCACCAGGTGCGGCCATGTGCAAGCAGCGCTTGAGCCCCTCTCGGGATCTGCCTCAACGCTCCCCGCATGGGCTGTGCTACTTAGGCCACGCTAACTACCCGCCCTTTACGACCCAAACATGTGCACTTTGTCGCCTTTTCTGTGTCTTGTTTTTGTGCCTATGTTTTCCATGTGTCGCCTGTACTGTAATAGGTAGTGAAGAATAGTTCTACATGTCTTGCGTGTCCTATGCATACACACTTTGAAACTCAAATTCGCTGTCTCTATTTGCCCATTTGCGAAGACCTGGCCGAAATTTCCCCTAGCCCCCCCCCCCCCCGGATAGCAGAAAAGGTATACATATTTTGATGTCTTGATGACCCTGGGCGAAATTTCCCCCAGCTCCGCCTCTTCTGCAAAATGTATAGGTCAAAAACACCAATCGGTGATCCTGCTCGAAATTTCTTCCATCCCCCCCTCCTGTTGTTTCTTTCCTTGTCCTGTGCCTGATATGTTGCCCTTTGCCTCCCTATCACTTAGGCCCACCAGTTGATAAAGTTGAACCTCGGCGAAATTTCTTCCAGCTGCCTTGACACCTTTTACCTACAGGGTGGTACCTTTGTTGGGTTCTGTTCACTGACTCTTAGGGGTGCTTCTGCCAATGTGGCTGTGAGACATGATTGATGTGCGCTTTCTTCAAACAGCCGTGGGAGGTACTCACGTTCGTACCCCGAAGGCTGTCATTGGGCTGGCATTGAACAAAGGGAGAACACTCCCGCTGCTGCAGCTGGCACTGGATTTGTGTCACGATAGAAAGACTAGACGTAATGTTGGGCATCTGCGGGCTGCCTAGGGTCCTCGTCGTCCACCAAGATGGTTGTTGGTACTGCATAAGCAAGTTTTCTCACTATATAACATTGTGCGAGTGCTGACATCCCGTGCTGAGAGAGCCACTGGAGCCTCATATCGCGGTACAATGACCCAGTCCATCCGCCGTAAGCTGGCAATGGCAGGGAATGCACTATCAATGCCCCTACTATCTCGGCCCAGGCCTGTGTTCAAGCTTCATGCCAATGGGATTCATTTGAGAGACAGCAAATTACACTGGAGTTCCACAATTACCGCCACTGAAGGAGCAAGCATCAATGTTGGTTTTGTGTTTGTGTATGTATGAGCTGTGGATGTCAGGAGGTAAGGGGGGAATCCGGGGTTGTTGACTACCTTGTACGTTGTGTTGGGTTGCTGTTGCAAAGAAGTACAGTCTCGGATGGGCCTATTCAGCGGACGTGGGTTCGTGCACCTCCGGACTCTGCTCGCAATGCTGTGGTATCACTCAAATGGAGGCCCTTTGTGTTATCACACCTGAAATGCGGAAGTCATGTTGAGTTGTTGAAGTTTGTCAGGGGGCTAGAATGCTTGCAGGTCAAGACGAGATAGACTGTGCCATTTCTGATTGACATGAAGATCTTTTACGCACTCCTGAAAATGTCGTTCGGAGCAAGTTGTGCCCCTTGGCACGTAGACCAGTTCCTGTTGGGACACCCGTTGCTTTACGGTGTCTCGCACCCATATAAGTATTCTGTGGAAATAACCTATAAGGCATTTGCCCCTGTCATTAAATTTCTTGAACAGGGTTGGGACCTGAAGGCAGGAGCTTTGGTGCCCATGTAAGTCAAACTGCGTCACATGGAAAAAACCATTGTTGGTTTGTTCCTGGCTACAGCTGCTAACAAAGCACGGCTTGATAGTACTACCCAGGTCCTTATGAGTAATCTTGCTGAGTTGTTTGATGCTCAAAGATTGGGTCTGAAATGTCTGTTAGCCCTGAAGGCCCTGTTATACTCGTACTGCCCAGCACTTCTGGCACTAGGGGTTCTTGTACGTGAATGTAACTGGAACGGTCGCTCTTTGCATTCCAGTGCGGCTGCAAAAGAATGCATTGGACTGAGTACTGTCTTGATGATGAATATCATACTTTCTGAAAAGTGGCTGAGCACTGAATACCTGCGTACCAATACTGTAGCACTGCTTTTTTGGTCCTACTGGCACACCCAGGCACTTGGTGGCCTGTTTTATGAGGAGTACGGCGAAGCAATGCTTAGTCGCCTACTCATGAGGTCAAGGGAGGTTGGTAATGCCCAGTCAGTGCAACAGACAACCGATATTTTTTTTAACTCTCCCCCCCACACTTCCAGGAGAGAAAAAATGCCAGGGTCTCGTGACGCAGAGGTCTGTGGACAAGTACACAAAGCACGTGTGTTTGTTCATTCAGAACATATCACATGCCTGGTTCCCCATTGCTGTTCTGGAAGAGGATGTGGTCAAACGTCTTGATGAAGGCCCCCGCATGCAATTTTGTGGGATTGTTGTCGCGTACAAGGGTTACATAGCAGCATTTTTTGAGCCTTGTTCAGCATAGCCTACGGTGTCTGATTACCAAGACTAAAATACCCAATGGTGTGGAGGATTTTTTGAATGCACACAGTCAGAACCGCTCCAATGTTGATCAGAGGCAGCAAAGTGCACACTACCAGAGTATCAACACAGCCGGTGGTAACGCTCCCCAAAACCAGCCGCCAAACCCCCAGTGCGCGCTGTGCCAGTGGTCGTCCACCCAGCCCCCCCCCCCTCCCCCCCCAGACCCCCCCCAAAACCCCCCGCCCTCCACCCCATGCCTGCTGCTGTACCGGTGGTAGATGATTTCAATGATGTTGACAGGGCCATTGAGGGTCCAGAAGAGGTGCGCAGTGACTCGTCCCTGGAAGTGCTTGATGAGGAAGAGGAGTTGGGACGGAGTACATAGGGTTGGGACTAATTTGACTGTGTTATATACTATTGTGCTTCCAGCTGGGCGAAATTTCACCCAGGCGCCCCACTTTCATGATTTTGAGCCTAGTATTATTTGAAACTGCCAGATTTGGGCGAAATTTCGCCCAGCTTTCCAGTCAATGTGAATTTGGTATCCTTCAGCACTGTGTCATCCCTGTTGTACGGCAGTTTGTGTTTGTGAACCTTGGTTCTCCAAATTTGATCTAATTTGGCTAATATCTCTGTCTGCGCACCTGGATATCACCATGTCTGCTCTCTGCACCTGCTGTTTTGTTACCTTCCCAGCAATATGTTCTATGGAAATCTCTCAAAATGTTGGTACACCGCCCTAAAACCTGGCCAACGATGAAGATCATCTTAATGGAAGTGAGGGAACTCCTGCTGCTGAAGCCCCCGCACCAGAACCACAGCCCAAGCCAGCCGCCAAACCGAAGCCAAAGCCCAAACCCAAAGGAAAAGCACAAATCAATGTGGCAGATTAACTCACTTCCACAAAACGCATTCGTGTGTGATGGGATCACATCCTGATTGATAGAGACCGCTCTGAAGGCTAGGTTCGTGGGCTGAACCCCGACCGAGTCCCAGCCCGCTATGACGATTTACTAAGGGCACCACCACCTGATTGTATTGACGATTTACTTCTGGTACTTGGCGTGCGTATGTTCTGCCCTGTCCTGTTTCGATTGTACTCAATCTTTAGTGCCATTTAATTTTACTTTGTACGGCCTGTTACCTCATGTGCAGCTGGGTTTTGGTATGCCATTGGGGATCAGCACATCTACACGACTGCTATGCAACATCGTAAGGACAAGGAATCCAAAATTCACCCCCTGCCTACATGGACCGGAGAGTTTGAAGGCTTTGAGGTTAGAAGAGACACTCCTTTGCCCATACGAAGAAAGCTAGCAGGGCTTCATCAAGTGCAGACCACAAGCAGTAGTGTGTCAACAACCAGTGAACGGATGGCACTCCTACTAGAGCATATTGCGGAGGATCCAGATGCCCCCCAGCTCACCCATACACAGAACATGTTGGCTGAAATTGGTATTACAGTTGATGAAGGCAATGTGGTGTCTTCAACGTTTCGACTGTATCCGTTACACATTGCTGTAAGCCTGTATTTTTACATTTCTCTTGCTGTCTTAAGGTCACTGTAGCCAAGCGTTGGGCAGGGTTGGGCAAGCTTTGGGGTAGCCAGCTGTTGACGCAGTCTATGGGATGGAAAAGCGAGATGTTGAACCGGCGGTTGGGGTATTCAAAGAGTGCGAAGGATTAATGCCAGACAGACTGTCAAGCATTGTCCTCTACATGTCGGGTATTAAAAGCACAGTACTGGGTATCAAACGTGGAATAAAGTCGGCCAGAGTTGAGCAGTTGTGGGGTTGGCATGTGCTCCATCCGGATGAAGTCACTGAGGGGTTTGTGCACGAGTCGAGGGGTATGCTGCATTATTCTGCATTATTCTGCACTCTCAGTGGTAGTGATTTCGTGGTCTTTATTTGGTTGCTGACGCCGAGCTGGGCGAAATTTTCCCCAGGTCCCTCGATTTTTGTTAATAAGCATACCATTTTTCAACTGCCTCATTCGTGTCCTGTGTATACCCTCTGCAGCAAAATGAGGGTACTGTGACCATGTGCAAAGAACAATGTCGTATTATGGCCCATATCCGGGTCTTGTATGGCAGCTGGGTGTGGAGTCCCGAGTCACCTTGGCCACCGTGGGCTTCTGTTTTCAAGGCGGTCTTTTGGACCTCCGACCTTTACCAAGGGTTACGTGACAGGCTTTGCAAGCCCCGTGTGACAACAAGTATTGAAAAGGCTGACGGTGGGCATATGAGTCTTAAGTTGGGTGACACCATTATTGAGACAGACACAGGGAAAGTTCTGAAGGAGGAGGGTAGAGTTGAGCTACTCCCTTTGTGGGCAAGCTGCCCTGTTCCCAGCTTTATTAGTGCAGTGCCATTTGTCTGCATCGTGAGTGATGTCCCATGTATGTGGACGTTGGCCGTGCACAATATCGTGGCACAATTTGAATTGAATTGTATTTTGGTGGCAGTCACTGGTGATGTTCGGGCCTGTGTTAGCAACCTAAAAGCTGCCTGTGCCGAGGATGTTTTCCATGCCGATGTATGTGTGTACAACCTGTCCAAGCCATCAGCACTGTACAGCATGGGACATACTGCTCTTGCACCGTGTAGTCTGCAGCAATTTTCTGCACGCCTACCCCGATATCTTTCTTATATTCAGGGCCCCCTGACGACTGCCATTCCTGTCAAAGTGTTCTGTTATTTGCTGTATGCTTTGGATTTGATTCAGCAGAATAGTACATGGGTAATGGTTTGCACACAACAGCTAGATTTTTCTGTAGCCCTGTCCATTCAGAGCTTGTTCTCTGTGAACATTGCAGTTGCATACTTGTCTGAGGAGAAGTCTATTCCTGAGTCATTTGTTACTGATTTGAGGGCTGCTGTGTCGAACTGCGATACTGTGGCACCAATTCAGTGGGACCGAGTGTGTGAAGACCTTGCCAATGGGTTTCTAGTGGATTGTACGGGAAGGAGGTATGTAGAGCAAGAAGAGGAGGCCACCCAACCAGAGGAAGAGGGCGGTGAATCCCAGAAACACCCCCCCTCTTCCCGAAGGCAACCGGCAAGCAGGGGACGGCACCCCCGCCAAGGCCAAAAAATCAAAGGCTGGAGCAAGCCCCTCACAGCAGAGCCCCAAGCCTGGAGCAAAGCCTCCACCCAACAAGGCGCTGGGCACGTTTGCATCCCACTTCACACCGTCCCAACAGACACAGAATGGACGTGGTGCCATTGGTAGTGCTAACAGTGAGATGCCCCGTGACCAGGTAGCACAAGCAAATGGTGGGCAGTTTACTCGTAAGGGTGCCAAACCAAAGGCACCTGGCCCGAGGAAGCGGCGATAGAGTGACATTGGTGTGTGCTCTGACTGCTGTGTTATATGTTTTCCCTGTTACACGTCAGAATGGCGTTCTACGCTGTCTCTGCAGATACCATTGACTTTTGCGCACTGTCTTTTTGTGTTTTACTAAAGCTGGAAGAAATTTCGCCCAGGTTCAGGTATTTCTTGGAATACACGGTTCGTTTTTACATTTTTGTAAAGCTGGGAGAAATTTCGCCACAGGTCTCATTAATGGCAAATCGCGACCTTGATTATGATGCATGAATTTGAGTGATTGTCAATTGACAGTTTTTGGGCACACACAGGGTGCAGCAACCCTTGCCAAGTGTGTGCTACCCTACTTCTTGCACTGCATCGCCTCGCAGGATGATACATTTATGTGTAACACTGAAAGGTTTGTTGTATTGAAGGAACCTTCTTTCTTCCTCTGCTTTTCCAGCATGCATACATGCTTATTGTGTTTTGACAACTAGGATGTGGTTACATGAGAATGGCATTTTAGGTAAATAGAGATACTCATTTTTTCCTACCAGGAGCAAGGGGTCCCCTAGGTGCAGAATTCATACCCTGTTTTGGGGGGGGGTACAGTATGGCCCCGCGGAGCCTAGCCTGTGGGTAGGGGGGTGGGCAATAAGCGTGGCCCAAGTGCTATGCTATGCAGTGCTGTGCTTGCTCTCATTGGCTCGCAGGGGGGGGGGGGGGGCTATCACTCATGACAGCAATATACAGTAGTTTGATCAAGACCCTTGCGGGTAGCTAAGTATTTACCTTGGAGGGTTGTGCTTTATTAACCAATGGTTGAGTACCTTCACTGGGGTCAAACATGATAACCATCTTGCCACGGCCAATTTCATTTGATCAAAATGATTACCCAAAGCAAAGAACAGGCCCATAGGCTGGCAGAACAGGGCAGCCTTTTGGCCCCATTAAATGCTTCGGAAAAGGTAGTTGTTTGCCTTGTGTTTGTAGTGTTCCCCGGTAGGGCAACACCGCCAAATGCGTCTAAGTACCAGCTAGACCAAGTAATATCCCCCAAGGTAGTGGATCTCACCCCGTTCACAACACCAGTACCTATGACCCCCCTCCCCTTTTCTTTGGGTCGCAAATGATGAATCTTTTGGTTTTTATCGATTTTTAGCCGAAAAATTTTTTCCGGGTCCCGACTCCATGGGGTTTGTATGGGGCGGAGTGGGAAGAGCGCTTGTGCAGTTTATGCACTTTTCAGCCATTTTTGCATTGTTGGCGGTTTTGGCCACCTCGGTGACCGCGTGGTACCCACTCTGAGGGGTGTGACTGGGGATGTTGTGATAGTATATGCCTACTAGGATTCGAAAGGACGTTTTTTTACAGTCTGTATCTTTGCTAAGGGCCGGTCAAAACCCGTGCCAAAGACGCGAAATGACTATTTTCACCAGTAATGGCCTAGTGAATGGGCCGGTGCACAACCTGCTTGTGTAGCTTTTCACCTTGGGCAGCTCAAAAATCGAAGCTTTTGAAACTTATTTTTTTTTGATATTGGGATCACCTAAAATGACTATCCAAGGTATGTAAAGCATTTTTTACGCCGTATTTATGTGTTTTTTCACCGTATCTGGGTATTGGGCGCGGGGGGGGGGGGGGGGTCCCAAGGGATTGGTACACAACCCGCTGATGCAATTGTTCACCCTAGACAAGTCAAAAATCAAAGTTTTCGAATTTTTTTTTGATACCGTGATCACCTTAAATGACCCTCTAAGGTATGTAAAGCATGTTTTAGGCTGTATTTATTTTTTTTTCACCCTATTTGGGTATTGGGTGTGCGGGGGGGGGGGGGGGGGGGGGGCAAGGGATTGGTACACAACCTGCTTATGCAGTTGTTCACCCTAGACAACTCAAAAAGCAAAGGTTTCGAAACTTTCTTTTTGCATTCCGTGATCACCCAAAATCAGCATCCCAAGCACGTAGCTTTGCCTAAGGCCGGTCAAACATGTACCAAAGACGCGAAATGACTGTTTCCACCATTAATGGCCTAGCGAATGAGGCCCCTCCTCAACCTGCTTACATAGTTTTTCACCTTGGACAGCTCAACAATCGAAGTTTTGGAAACTTATTTCTTTGATACTGTGATCACCTAAAATGACTATCCAAGGGATGTAAAGCATGTTTTAGGCCGTATTTATGTGTTTTTCACCTTATCGGGGTGTCGGATGTGGGTGGGGGGGGGGTGTTCAAACGGGATCGGTCCACAACCTGCGTACGCAATTTCTCACCCGGGAATCTCAAACATCGAAGTTTCTGAAACTTTTTTTTTGATATTGTGATCACGTAAAAGGACCATCCACGGTACTTCAAGCAAGTTTTAGGCCGCATTGATGTGTTTTTCACTCCATCTGGGTATTGGGTGTGTGGCGGGGAGGGGGGGGGTCGAACGGGATTGGTGCACAACCTGCTTATGCACTTTTTCATGCTGGGCATCTCAAAACTCAAAGTTTTCGAAACTTATTTTTTTGACACCGCGATCACCTCAAATGACCATCTAAGGTATGTGAAGCATGTTGTAGGCAGCATTTATGTTTTTTTTTCACTGTGTTTGGGTATTGGGCACGGCGGGGGGGGGGGGGTTCACAAACTGCTTATGCGGTTTCTCACCCAAGCAACTCAAAATTCAAAGTTTTCGAAATTTATTTTTGATCACCCAAAATGACCATCCAAGATATTCAGAGCATGTTTTAGGCCGTATTTATGTGTCTTTCACCCTATTTGGGAATTGGGTGCAGGGGGGGGGGGGGGCAAGGGATTGGTACACAACCTGCTTATGCACTTTTTCCGACCTATACAGCTCAAAAATCGAAGTTTCCGAAACTTATTTTTTTGAAATTGTGATCACCTCAAATGACCATCCAAGATATGTAAAGCATGTTGTAGCCCGTATTTATGTAGTTTTTACCCTATTTTGGGTGTGTGTTGCTTGGGGTAGATTCTCTGCGAGGTGGACTTGCCGAAGGCAATAGACTTTTTTCAATAATGCGTCTTTTTCCACTACCCTTTTGTTGCCCATCGGAGGGTTAGGGTGCTTGTTTCGTAACAATACAGGTGCCCAAACACGCATGGGGACCCACGTACTGGTCACTAGGCCCATCTAGCCGCGGCCATGGGCTCCGTGAAAGCCACGAAATCACCTCGCCGAGGTTGTCAGATCAAAGCCAGGTAGGTGTATATCGGGGAAAACGCCACATACCCCCACATTTTGGGCCTTTTTGGGCCGAACAGTGTACCTTACCCCACTGGTTGAACCCCAGGGGGGGGGGGGGGCAAAAAAATTAGCGGTATCACCGTTTTTTCGTACCCCTCCCCCCTAGGGGGGGTACGGCCCGAAAAAAAATATCCCACCCCTATGTGTAAAAAAGTTTCGCAACCCCAATTTTTTTCTAAAGAACACCACCAGTTGCTTTTTCATATTGTGTAAGCGTAGCCTACATAATGCTTTGAGGACCCCAAACATTTCCTATTTTGCCGGTACAAATTTGGACCCCTACATATCCCTATGGGCCCAAATTTCAGCCACCACAAAGCGAGGGTGCTAGCCGTGGGGCCCCAAGAGTTTTGGCTTGGGGTAAAATTGGTCAAAATGACCTTCCGGTTTTTCTAGGAATAGTAGCAATAGCACAGGTAGCAAACTAGGTGTGGCATAGGTGAGGGTTCGGCAATAGCACAGGTAGCAAACTAGGTGTGGCACAGGTGAGGGTGAGGTGAGGGGATCCCTCCTTTGCATGCCATACTGCTTCATACCGTTCCCTTGTTGCAAGTTTTTTCACGACCCAAGTTGAATTGGCAACATTTCAACTGGTTTTGTGCACAAGCAATGTTGAACCCCAATGTGGGCTTGTTGGACATTGGTGGGGTGCAATGTAGTGGCGTTGTGAGCCCATTTAGCGTGCTGGACCTTCCCGTTTTGGGCGCCACTACCTCATACAGGACTTCTACAACGTTGTTGACAACGGAATTGTCCTCAACATCTATGCCGGTCATGGGGTACACCGTCCTAGAGGCCATTTGTGTTGCTATTGGGGCGGAAACTACTTGGATCACACGAGGTGGCGGGTGTGCTAGTTGCACTTGTACATCATTCCAAGTCCTGAAGTTGTTGCATTTCACCTCCTTTGAACACACGTAATTGATTCCTTGGGATAAAGCCAAGGAAACTTTGCTCCGCCTTGCAACCACCCCTCCTCCACCAACCGCACGCATTTGCTTTTTGATGGAGTACGAGGGTTTCTTGATTTGTGTGGGGAGCAAGAATGACCGATGGTTTTATGTTGATGTACAAGGATCTCCCCGGGCTCCAAGTGGTGGTGCACTCTATACCGAGTTTTCCAGTCTTGCGGACCTTGTCGACGATGTGCTACTTCCCGATGGTTTGGCACGGACGGCCACCTCACCCAATGAAGCCCAAGCGTGCCGAATTTGGACAGTTACGGTTACAGTTACAGTTACAATTACTGCAAAATATGAAAACAAATATGAATTTTGAATGTTCAAAAATCTTTTTTGACGTTCGTTGTTGCTGACTCTCCTGTCAGTCAGGCAGTATTAGTAAATAACGGCCGCGTGTTTTGTCACGGGCACAGCTCACGGTGTCTTGTCACCCAGAGCAGGTATACCCGTATTGCTAAGTAGATGAGAGCATGAAGGGAGCATATGCATTACAGGGCCAGCCTTCGCGAGCCCTATATGTTGTTTGGCACTACTAGGTTTAGCAAGGGTACAGGGGGACAAGTAGGGGGAGGCATCAAGACGGAGCACATCGCAGGCAGAGTAGGCCGCCACAGAGGCAGCATTTACGCACCTCTGACTGTACATACTGAACTCCATAAAACTCCTGAACACTGCAGCGGCTACGATCCCAGCTTTGAGGGGCTGAGGGGAGCGTTTGAAAACCTCGAATGAGACCAGACCATTAGCTCAGAAACAAACGTTCCAAAAAGAAAATTTTGTTCAAAAGACTGTTTGAAATTGAATGTTCAAAAATGAAAGTTTCAAAATTGAATGTTTCTTTTTTTAACGTCATTATGTTTCAGACAGGTACCCGGGGATGTTGTTTGCTGGTTCGTGCCATTGTGCTGCGAAGCATGCCATGGAGAAGAGGCCACCGACGGCTTCATGTTGCAAATGGCATGTTGGACATGGGCTAGTACCCGAAATAGCCACACAGAGGAATGCCAACGAGTAGCAAAGGCATGTTATGTGGTAGGAACACCGTGATTATGTGTGGTACGTGCGACATGGGAAGAAAATTTTTTTTCTGTAGGACCCACTTTTTTTCGTACCCCCCCCCCCCCCCTCTGTCGGCCCAAATTTCAGCCACCACAAAGCGAGGGTGCAGGCCGTGGGCTGGTTCCCCTTGGGGACCAGGAAACAGGGGAGCAGACCTTTTGCTGCCCCCACCCCCCCCCCCCAACAGAAATAGGGCCGGACCGAAAGCAGGCCCAGCGCCCCCCCCCCCCCCCAGCATGCCTTCGCACCCTCACTGCAGGCCGTCACATGGTGATCGAGGTCCCTCAGGGAGCGGACGCTGAGCGACGAGTATGATGGGATCTGGGACCCGCATGGTAACCCAGCAGGTGGTCCTCCTCTCCCACACAAGTGAACAGGTAGATCCATCCACCACCCTACCCCCCCCCCACCCAGCCTGCGCCCCTGACGGGAGGGGTGCACGGAGTCGGCGCCCTCAGGGCCTAAAGAGTGGAGGCTGTGAAGGGCTCACCGCTTGACCGCTGTGGGTATCCCTTGAGCGGCCGGCCCAGGGAACCTCCAGGTGTGCACGTGCCCCTCCAACTTCATCACAGACGCCTAGGCCAGCACAGCCCCGTGCACTCTAGTGCAGTTGTGGGCGACCCCTGGAGGCCAGACAGCCACCAGCCGACCCCTGCCCCCCCCCCCTTCCTCAAAGGAGAGGCCATTCGGGTGTGGTGCCCTCTGGGCCCCCTCGTCTACGCGGGCTGTAGCGCCGCAGCCAGTGCAGCCAGCACTGGCGGCACCCAGGGCAGGGAAGCACACTCTGCGCCCTGGTGCCCCTCCACCTGCCCGGGGTACGCCCTCGGCCGTGGGAGCCGGACCCAGCCCGCGAGGCAGCACCACCTGTGCCTAAGGCAGTCAAGGAGTGCGGGTCTGACCCCAATCGTGCCACGTACCACCGCCTTCCCGTGCCAATAGGCAGTCGTGGAGTGGTTGGGTAGTATGTCCTTGTGACGTGGAGGTTGCGAGCCCAGGCCCACATCTCTCCCGGCGGGCTCAGAGTCAGGCTCTCCAGCCTCCCTGCCGGGGCCTGGAGCACCAGGCACACACTTCCCCGTGCCATGTGCGCCACGGCCGAACAACAATGGAGCAAGCAGGTGTGCCACAGCCCCCCCCCCCCAGACACACAAGGGCACATACACACAGGCATGGCGGCATCTCCCGCCCGCGAGCGCCACCGCGGGGTCTGGGGGCGGTCAACAGTCCGGCAGGCCTTGTGACCGGACACCCGGGTACGACCGCCCAGTCGGGTCC
The DNA here is from genome assembly GCA_964036045.1 of Eutreptiella sp. 'Long Island Sound 2002'. NCBI lineage: Eukaryota > Euglenozoa > Euglenophyceae > Eutreptiales > Eutreptiaceae > Eutreptiella > Eutreptiella sp. 'Long Island Sound 2002'. Next base: position 33,767,257 of record OZ038381.1, on the reverse strand, counting down.
GGCAGGGAAGGCGGCGCGGACCGTGGGTAGGCGACCAGGCGAGGCCTTGACCCAACCCAACCCAACCCAACCCAACCCCTAGGGGGGTCACCCCCGAAAAAAAATATCCCACCCGGTATCAAAATTTTTTTTCTTCCCCCCCCCCCCTGTTGAACCCCTTGTAAAATCACTATCTTGTCCAATAAACGCATCCCCCAATGATTTTTTGGGTCCCCCCCCCCCCCGCTTGAAACCCATTTTTTTGAAGTGTTGAGGGAGGTGGGGGGGTGGGGGGGGTGGTGGTGCGGGCCAAAAAATGACCCCCTTTTCTTTGGGTCGCAAATGATGAATCTTTTGGTTTTTATCGATTTTCAGCCGAAAAAGTGTTTCCGGGTCCCGACTCCATGGGGTTTGTATGGGGCGGAGTGGGACCAGCGCTTGTGCAGTTTATGCACTTTTCAGCCATTTTTGCATTGTTGGCGGTTTTGGCCACCTCGGTGACCGCGTGGTACCCACTCTGAGGGGTGTGACTGGGGATGTTGTGATAGTAGTGATAGTATATCTCTCGGGGACGGTGCCAATCATGCCAACACGGAGCGTTTTCAGGGGTCGGAGCCATTGTTGCCTCATTTGTGACCACTGAGTGTCCTAAAGGTAGGGGTATGTGGGGTATATTCGGAAAGCCCTTGAAAAGGGCTATTTGGAACACCCAGGTCTGCATGCTGTACTGACGGTATGTTTGAGATTTTTGTCCGTTTTGTACCGTGTGTGTGCTGCCTGTTGCCCCCTTTTGTTAACAGGCACGCACCATGTCTGCTTACAAATTCACGCCACGTGCTGTTGCCTCCCCCGATGCACCACAGCAACCTTTGGTGCGGAAAAGGGCTCGCTCTGGGGGTGTTAGGTGGGTGCAGGTGCGTGAGCCTGGCAGCCGGGCAAAAAAGCCTCGTACGGCCGGTTCACAGCAACCTGCATGCGACCACGAGGAACACCAGATTCTATCCGCTTCTGAGGCCACCGCTTTTGCAGCCCAGTTTTGGGATAAAAAGACTCACCCCACCAAGGCTTCGCAACAAGAATTTCTGGCTACCTGCATCGACGTCAATTTGGAGCAAAATGTGAAACATGCAGGTCGCCAGAAGTACACCAGGAAGAGGGGGCACCAGGCAACGTATTTTGTAACGTACCGTGGGTCGCGGCGACAAATTTGTAAGACCCAGTTCCTCCACTATTTCAAGATCAGTCGCATCGTTGTGGAGTCTGTGGCCAAAGCCAAAGCAGCCGCGGCCGTTGCCACCCCCCTGAGTCCCATGACGAGTCCACAGAAAAAGGCTGTGGTCAACACCCGGCGAGCCGCCCCGGTCAAATTGAGGTTTGAGAAATTTCTGCAGGGCCTCACAGATTTCAAAAAGTACACACATACCCCCCCCTACGGAATGAAATTTTGGTGCTCTGGACGAAAAATGGTGAAAACCCTGAAAATACACGAATTTGCTCCGCGTTGGCATATTATGAATGTCCCCGAGAGATATGCCTACTAGGATTTGAAAGGACGTCTTTTTGCAGTCTGTATCTTTGCTAAGGGCCGGTCAAAACCCGTGCCAAAGACGCGAAATGACTATTTTCACCAGTAATGGCCTAGTGAATGGGGGCCCTCCACAACCTGCTTACGTAGTTTTTCACCTTGGGCAGCTCAAAAATCGAAGCTTTTGAAACTTATTTTTTTTTGATATTGGGATCACCTAAAATGACTATCCAAGGTATGTAAAGCATTTTTTACGCCGTATTTATGTGTTTTTTCACCGTATCTGGGTATTGGGCGCAGGGGGCGGGGGGGGGGGGGGGGCAAGGGATTGGTACACAACCTACTTATGCAGCTTTTCACCCGGGCATCTCAAAAATCGAAGTTTTTCGAAACCTATTTTTAATCACCTAAAATGACCCTCCAAGATACGTAAAGCATGTTTTACGCCGTATTTATGTGTTTTTCACCCTATTTGGGTATTGGGTGCGAGGGGCGGGGGTTCCAAACGGGATTGGTACACAACCTGCTTATGCACTTTCTCCAGCCTATACAGCTCAACAATGACATTGTGATCACCCAAAATGAGCATCCAAGATATGTAAAGCATGTTTTAGCCCGTATTTATGCGTTTTTACCCTATTTTGGATGTGTCTTGCTTGGGGTAGATTCTCTGCGAGGTGGACTTGCCGAAGGCAATAGAGTTGCCGTTGTTTTGGTGTTTTGTGGTGCGCCATCCCGGGATTGTAGTGTTTTCACTAAAAACACCACACTCACGTCAATGCAGAGGGTATTGTGCATCAAGGGGTGCTCCCCAGCTTGTCGCATTTGCGATGCCCTCGTATGATGCGGTACCCGGCCCTGACCAGCACGTGGCGAGCTGCTGCAATGACCACCGTGGCAGCTATGGGGGCCATTGGGGGCAACTACCCTAGGTGACCTCGTGGACAATGCGCTTGATGAGCACGATCAGCAGCGTGCTTGGCTGGGCGCATACCTCCGGTTGTATGACGCTTGCCCGGCAACGGGGCTGAGGGCAGCATGTTGCATGCTGGTGCAGCCACCTACGGATAACACTCCAGTGTACCGCTACGCCCTCGATCACCATGTGCCTGTGCTGATGGCGTATGGCTCATCCAAGGCCGTGGATGCCATCAAGGCGGTCCTAACGGTGTGACCCATTGGCGAGGTTGGGTTGTGCCGCCGCTACGGGCAAGGGGGGGCCCTAACCAGGCCTCCGGAGAGATGGACACTGGGGAGTGGCCCAGGCTGCCCCATAAACCCCCCCCCCTTCATTATCATGCACGTGATAATATTTCGGTGCGTGATAATAGGGGGTGCGTGATATTATTTTGACCGCAAATGCAGAGTGTATAGTAATTCTGGATTCTGCCTCTGCCCATATATCAGTTGCTGTCCTGGCTGCTTTGCGTGTGGCTGGGTTGCGGTATGCAGTGATCCCTGGTGGTCTTACCATGTTTGTGCAGTCAATTGACACTGCTTTGGCAGCCTTGTACAGAACTGCCCATCACCGGTTGTATGCTGCCCACATGGAAGGCAATCCCAAAGCCATAGCTGCTCAGGCACCCAATTTGTTTGTAGAATTTTGCTACACAGGCCACCAGAATGCTGTGAATCTCCTGGATGTGCCAACACAATGCTGTGAATCTCCTGGATGTGCCAACACTTTTTCAGGATTTAGGATACCTCGATCCAACAAAGCTCAAGTTGCGTGTCCCATTCCAGTTTGCTGTTCCCCAGCGTGCTGAACTCCCAAGGGGAGATGCATCCACTCCTAAACCCAAGCCCAAGCCCAACCCTAAACCAGTTTCAAGGCAGTTGTCAATGTCCGCATTTCTCTCCAAATAACTGGACCAAGTCGCAATGGTGTTGCAAGAAATCCTGGTTTCCACCTTTTGTGTTGCTACCTCTAACGTCAAGAATTGCATGCGTAATATTATTTTGGAGGTATAAAACATTATCATGCATGCGTGATATTATTTCGGTGCGTGATAATGAAAGGGGGGGGGTTTACCTTTGGGCCGCCCGTGCAGCGACCCGCCTTGCTGCCCTGTGGACGCTGCCGTGGTCCAGCTGCCAGCGGCCGAAACGCCGACGCACCTGCTGACGCGGGCGCCACCGTTGCCCGCGCAGAGGCAGTGGAAAGCCGAGCCTGCTGCAGATGAAAAGGCCAAGACTCCTGTGGCGCCCAAGAAGTGGAGCCTGCGGAGCAGGCAGCCCAAGCTGCTGCAGAAGAGGAAACTGAGGGTCTGGTCCTGTGGAGACCGACGCTGACACGACAACTGCTACAGAGTTTGTGGTGGAAGAGGCAGCCAGGGATGGAGGTGCAGGCCGGGCCCCTGGTGATGCAGAAGCCAAGCGTGCCGCAGAGGACGCGGCTGAGGGTCCTATGGAGGCAATTGCCGAGCCTGCTGCAGATAGAGAAGCTGACGGGGCTGGTGGAGGGCAAGTTGCACAGGATAGTGTAGAGGCTGAGCCCACCAGTGATTCTAAGGCCCCGGCTGAGCCCTCTGCTGAAGCTGCTGCAGAGGAAGAAGCTGCTGCAGACGCAGCTGCAACGGCCAGGCTAGCTGGACAAAGTGGGTCCATAACCTGTGCTATATACAGGCGCCCAAAGCACAAGTGACCAAAAGGGCCCATAACCCCTGCTGCATCATGGTTGCCAAACCAGGGAAGACTCACATCATAACTACTGCCCTTGTAGAGTCCCCAAACTGGGGAAGTCTTGGATAGTACTTGCTGGTTGGGGATGTTTAGGCCTAAAAAAACGTGTGGTGCACTAGCGCTCCCCGCCGTGGCCTACTGTTGTTCTTCTCAGCAAGAAGACCATTAACACACAGTTTCCCGGTGCTATGGTTCCCCATATGGCACGGTTTATGGATATGGCAAGGTTTATGTAGCCATTGCTCTTTGGCGACCCAAATGAAGGAGGGGGGTTATAGCTACTTGAGTACTCACAGCCCCCAACCTGCAAGCTGCCGACCATTTGGCTCAAACTTGTCCCACAAGTAACCGCAAGCAATTTTCAATGACAATTGCCATAAGTCCAAGTGAACAAACTGTGTGCAAGTACACCGGATTGCTGATCAACTGCTCTATGCCCTGTGGTCTTTGTACGTGGCCTGAGCATCACATGAGCCACCACATCCAAATCTTGTTCCCTCTCCCTCTCCCTCTCCCTCTACCCCCTTGTTCCCTCCCTCTTCCCCTTCCCCCCTCCCCTTCCATTTTGTTCACCCACCACAGGCTGGTTAGTGTCCCAGAAATGGGATACTTGGTCGAGGATCGAATCCATGGTAAGAATGATGCCACAGGAAACTCAGGGATCCCATGTATGGGTCGGGGAGAGATCTGTTTCACTGGACCAAACGTATTCAAGGGATATTTCAAAATGGATGACAAAACTGCAGAGGCTATCGATGCTGATGGGTGGGTCCACACAGGTATGATTATTTCTGTGCCATGTTGTCTTCAAAAATTGGACATGGATGGGACACCACTGAACTGCCTTTTTCCTCCTTTTTCCCGATGGCTGTTTGGGTGGGTATGCTCTCTAGCATGCAGAAGCAAGGCTGGTTCTACCTTGTTTATATGGCCCGGCGTAAATTACAGAGGAGGGGGATTTCGCAACGGGAATATTTCATGGGAAATTTCGTATTTCAAATGTGTGCGAAATTCTCAGGCAGCTGTGCGAAATAAACTTGTTGAAACTTAGCTACCTTCGCGCGTCACCACACCAGCTTTAGTTTGGTAGGGTTCTCCTTCCTGTGGCACTTGTTGCGAAGAGGCGCCTGATGGCCTCTTGCTTGGCTGTTTTTCAGGCACCTGCACTGGGGACACACTGCTTGGTCTTTTTTGCAGCAGGCTCGCTGTCACTGCTACATGCAGCCATGGAGGCAGAAACAAGTGCAGAAGCAGATGCAGAAATAGATGCAGCGGATGAGCTGGCATTGGAGATTGCCTGCGATGAAGAAGACGCACGATCAATTTCAGAATTTGGAGGGGAAATCTCAGCATTTTGTGCTCTCAGTTGCTCTTAGTTGGCTTCCACTTCTGCCTGTCTTTTGCCCGTGCTTCCGCAATGAGCTGCTGTGGGAGCACACCATCAGGTAACACAATACTTGGGAAACATCATCGACAGAAGTAAGTGGCTAAGTGCCTTTCCATGTGCTTGTGCCTTTGGTGGATGGGGTGCAGTCCAATTCTATGGGTATCTTGATCACCTCCCGGCTTGTCCATTTTCTGCATATGCTATGCAGTTTTGGACCCGCAATGCTTTCGTTTTTTGGCTCCCAAGCCCAAAACAGACGACCAGCAGGAGAAGTTTTCTCAAATCCACCGCCTCAAAGCTACTACCGGTGCTCGCAATCAAAGTGCAAAGCGGGATGTGTATTTGAAAAAACCATGGTTTCAATGCGATGATGATTAGCGGCGAGAGGCTTCAACATTGTAATGCCGGCTACAAGAAACGTATTCTGAAGCACGGGGAAACGGTTGCCCCCCCGTTAGTACTTTGCGTGACGGGGGCAAGAAGTTGGCACCCCAAGGGTGCACCCATTGTTGGCTTGGAAAACTGACTCACAAGGAAAGCATTGCCCCGAAGACTTATTTTGATGATGTACCGGCTGAAGGTGGTGATGTAGATTGTGGGTGTATTTCTTTATTAGCAAAAGATTTCGTGGCCAAAAATTGTCTGTACTTTGCACCAGAGTGTACCCCAATTTTTGATGCAAGCTAGGCCCGTGATTTTAAACACGCCAACATTGTGGCTGACAATGCATGGCGGAGGCAATTGCTCGACGGATTTGCAAACCTTGTTGCACATGGAATCATCATCCCACAGGGCATGACCTCAATACCTCGTTGCTGCTATTTGGCAATGGATGAAACCCCGGTTCACTATTTCCCCTGCCTTAAGGGGACATATGAGGATACGGGTGTGAGCAACGTGTTTTTCGCCTACAGTGATGAGATCACCGGTCATTGATCACTGGATCGCTTGGTACTGATTTTTGATGGTAACATTTTTCTATTCCAATTGCTATGGAAGGGTAAAACACATTTATGTCATCCCAAGGTGAGTCCTAATGTGGCTCACCGTGACCCCCCACCGTGAATGTGGCAGGAAAGTGGGAGGGAGTCGGCGTATGGCCCGTTGCTACGCCCCCCCCTTTGTTGCTGGTTCAATGCTTGCACCGACACACATGGGTGACCTTTGGTGTCAATAGCACGGATCAGTCGAACAAGCCGTGTGCAATGGCTGCCCCATGGTGTGGTCCCAACATTGTAGCCGGTTCGTAGTTGTTGAGGAAGTGACTAGTGGGCCACCGAGTACGAAATGCAAGAAGGGTGCAATTTTGATGCCCAACTATTGGCTGCACAGGCTTTGTGTCTGCTGCATACTGATGGGGTGGAACACCAGCCACTGTTCTCCACGCGGGCCGATGGCAAGGCCCATTTCCTGTTTCTTGGCCGGGGGGCGCCTTCACAAAGAAAAGTCCAAGGGCCATGGTGTGCCACTGTTGTGGCAAGAACTGGGGACGTGTGTTGGAGCGCCGCATCCCTAAATATGGTGTGCACGGGGTGCGGTGTGTAACAAAAATAAAGCATAAAAGGATATCCAAAGTATTGGTGGAAACCAACCCCACACACGAGCTTAGATAAATGGGGAATTGGTCTCGGCAACTTGCCTTGTGTGAACTGGTGTTGCTTGCAAAATTGGTGCCCGTGTAGGACCGATTGCATGCATGGTAATGGTGGTGCAATGACTAAGTGCCGGGCTATAAATGGCTCAATCTTGAGTAGTCTGATATTGTTCTCAATGCAGTGTGTTTCACTATGCCCCTCTGTGGGTGTAGAAGACATGCATGGGCTGCGAGTGCCGCCAATCAACTTTCTAGAAGGTTGTTGTGCACGTTCCTGCTACTTACTACTATAATCATGTAAGCAGGGAAAAACCTATGGGCACAAGCCACTGCTGTTTTTTTATATGTCACACGTGCTTGTACTGCCCAATGAAGAGATATGAGGTTAAGGAAACCACAAGACTGGATTGCGAGCCTCGTTGCGGCACCTAGGGAAGTAGGCAGCCATCAACAGAAGTATGCACGGAAGAATCTCAGAATGAATAGCGGGCATCCGGGAATTAGTAGGAGGCCTCCAATAATTTATAGCAACCGCCCCAACATTAACGAAGCACCCGCAGATTAGCAAGAGGCATCCATGAACCAACAAGAAGTATCCAAAACCTAACAGCAAACATTCAGAGTTAAAACCAAAAAAAATTCAAAACACATTCAATTCAATACACATAGGAGATGCCCCCCCCCCCCCAATCGAAGCTCAACAAAAGGTCAGGTCTAAATCCAATTTCACGAGAAAATAAACAACAGTTAAAACTTTTTGCTTTTTGCTTTTTTTTTAAAACACTTCTTCTACAAAAAAAAAGAACAAAAAGTAGAAAAATATAGAGCCAAAAATAAAATCTGTTGGCCATTGGCCAAAACCCTTCTGGCCAGTGTTTCAAGGTTGACCATGAGAAGCTGTCCATGTGTGAAGTGTGTGTGTGTGTGTGTGTGTGTCTGCTAAGTACAATCTGATGTGTAACAATTTGTGTACCCAGCATGACACAGTTGTGCAATCCAAAGCATACACAAGGTTTGTTGGGAAAGGACAAGGGGAATTAAGCGGCTGTCACCGTTTCACATGTGTGCGTGTCAATGCAATCTGTACAATACACACACACACACACTTTTCATAGCCGAAAGCCGAACAGAAGGAGCATGGCATGTTGTTGAGGGTGTGAAGCCTGGGGTGGCGGGCATCGCCATACATGGCCTTTTCTGTTTTGCATGACGCCTTCTGTGTTGAGGTAGCTGGGGTAGCTGGGGTGGCCTAATTTTCAGGGCGTTTGGAAGGGGTTGGTTATGGGGCTCTTCAGGGGGGAGTTGAATCTAAAAGTAGCATGTATTGTGCGGCAAGTGCACGGATGCCCCCTTTGGCGACGCTTGTATCCTCATCTTGCACCAGACCCTGTGGTTTTTGATCCAGGGGATATTGGCATCTGGACCCCGAAGGGGCAGCTGAAGATTGTGGACCGGAAGAAGAACATCTTCAAGTTGGCCCAGGGCGAATATATTGCTCCTGAAAAGGTGTGCTTTTGTGCCTGCCTTTCAAAGGTGGTGGCCAAGGGGGGCGCGCTGTTCGAATTCCAGACCCCAATACCCCCCCTCCCCCCCCTTCCAGACCCCCCAAAGTTTTCGAACCCGTCTTTCTCCATTTTGAGATGAGATGAGATTTTGAGATTTGCCCTCCTGAGGGGGTATTTTTTCATTCATCCGATGTGTCCATACTCAAAATACTCAGAATTTTGTGGAGGATTCAAAAATGGTTGAAAAACACAGGAAAAAATTTGACCCCTGACCTGACCTCCAGGTCGGCTGATGGGAGCTTGAGCTAATGGGCATATTTCTTCTGAAAATTTTTTTTGACCCCATTTGTGTATGTTCCGAATGATCAGCGCGTCGTGGGGATCATTTTGAGGTAAGATGTTGGGATACCCACTGACGCCCCTTTAGGCAGCACTTCTTTGCGCACGGGCAGCACTTGTTTGCGCATGGGCAGCACTTCATGGCGCACGGGCAGCACTTCATTGCGCACGGGCAGCACTTGTTTGCACACGGGCAGCGCTTCCTTGCGCTAGATCGCGAGTCCTGTGCGTGGTGGCGGAGGCCTTCACTCGGCAAGGCATCCAGGCTTGCGGGCCGCAGGGCAGCTCTGAGTGGTTGCCCCTACGGGACGGCAAGTGCGATGGAAACAAACCTTATTCGCCGACGCGCAGGAAACACGGCACCAGAAATGGTACCCGTTTCCAGATCAGTGCAAGAACGCCCATGCCCCATGCAGATGAGGCCTAGGGGGTTCTTGTACTACAGGCTGCCCCACAGCCGGACACCAGGTCCAGCGCAACCCGGGGGAATATCCAGCTGCGGGAATGGCTACAGACCAGTAGATAGGGAGGTTCCCAGTGCCCACACAGGGGGCTGTGCAAGCGGGAGACATGCTCCTGCACGGAACCAGGTCGCAATTTGACCACGGGCTGTAGCTCAGCTCCACGGGCTCCGCTGACCCAAGGATAGCTAGAAAAGGCTGGTAACATGCACGAAAACGTGCAACAACGTACCCCGAGAGTGGTGCCTTGCAGTGCTATGCTGTGCTTCGTTGTGCTAACGTTGTGCCTGTATCAAAACCACACGCAAAAAGGGTAACAACAGACGGTGTAGCAAAGAACAAGCAAGGTGAAACAGCGTCACAGAAAACACGTAGGTGGGTGCAGGTATTGCAATGCCGTGCAACGTACTGTGCGAACACAACACAATTCACCAACACGGCACGGGGAGAAAGGAAGAGACGTATACCCGCAGCCAAAAATTTATGGCAGTGGCGCTCAGCAGCAGCTATGGGTATAGTAACCAAATGGGCTATCAGACTTCAGACTTCAGACTTTTATGGACCATCACCCCTAACCACCCCCCCCCCCCCTACCCCAACACCCTTTCTCCCCCCCCCCCCCCCGTGTCAGACCCCCCCCCATGTCCCCCCCAATATCAAACTTGTCCATTGTCACCACACCCTTGAGGTGTAGAAGTGGGTTGTGGTCTCGACCCTAGCGTCTGAAACCCAACCAGTGCTTGCAACCCCTTCAATGATGGTACGCCCCCCCCCCCCCCCGGGCTTCTTTAGAATAATTAAATATCAACGGGGGGGGGAGGGGGTCCAAAACCCCCTCCCTCCCTCCCACAAACCCCCTCCCCCCCTCCCCCCCCCCCCTTCCAATTCTGCAAAAGTTCAGTTTTGTGGTTCGTTACAGTGCATACTTACTGGGGGTCCCCCCTTCATTGTGGGGGACCAAATCTGCTGTCTACCCCCCTCTCCTTGCTCTCGACTCTTCCCACCATTAAACAGGGTACTGGGGGCCTGAGACTTCACGTTGACCAGCATGCAGTACATTTGAACAAGATTGTTTCCGTCTCTACCGGGCCACTATTGCATACGCAGGGCTAGGGCAAGGGTTGTGCAGTGCTCCAGGAAGTTCAGAATGGTTCCATGAATTAACAGCAACCCTCCAAGAATGAATGATCTGTTTTTACAACAAAACCCCAGCACCAAAAGGAAAAAAACCTGCTGTGATACATTTTGGTGCGCAAAGACAAGGGGGGGGCCGGCTCTGGCCAAACCCCCCCCCTCCCTCCCCCCTCGAAACCCCCACCCCCCCCCCCTGCTCAAAAGAAGCCCTGCCCCCCCCCCCCCCCCCCCCACCCCACCCCACCCCACCCCATCTCTCTGACTCAAACCGATCGGGGGGCTCATATGTGACTGAAGACAAGTGGGAACAGAATCCTGATGTCTGGCCCAAGCAACCTCACCTGAGCTAATCGGGTCGGTTTTGCTGGTGGGGTGGGTGGGTTGGGGTTCATCGGGTTGGGCCGGAACTGTGGAGAGGGGGGGTAGTGGGATTCGAGTACGGCACAGCACAGCACGGCACAGCACAGCACACAACCCTATGAAGTCTCCAATTTTCCGGAGACCCCCGGAGACCTCAATTTTCCCCCATTTTTCCACTCCGGAGACCGGAGACTGAATTTTTGTAAAGAAAAGTGCCGTTTTTCTGCCATTTTTCCGACCATTTTTCCATCGTTTTTCTCCGAACGTCCCGTTTTTCATCCATTTTTCCATCCATTTTTCCAGCCATTTTGATAATGTTGTCCTTTGGTTTTGCTTTTGGTTCTTTTGCACCATTCCACCTCTGCTTCAGATTTTTCACACAAATGGACCCTGAGGTTTTTTGGCCTCATGAGGGTGTGTTGTTCATGATGAAACAAGAGGTGGTCAAACGTGGCTGGCTGTCGGATGCTCAATCCTCGAAGAAGCTGAAGGGCGAATGGAAAAAGGCTTCTACTTTGGGGATGCATCTGTCAGCCAAGTATAGTGGGGCCCGTGAACCCAAGTTTGCAAATGTCGATCTGATTCTGCCCGTGGTGGTTGTGGGGAAACGTGAAGAAGCCGCCGGGACTATTTTGAATGAGAAAGAACGCCTACTACCAACTCCCCAGGTATTGCCATGGGCGTACATTTTCGTTTTTCGGTGCAAAATAGCGGCTTCTCGTCCTACATGTTTTTGTGTTTGTGTCTATCTTCCTGTTTTTGTGTGCAGCATGCAGAACACTCACCGGAAAATGATGTGGGGCAGCCATCGGGAAATGCTTCACAAACGGCCCCGGTGGACGAGGAAACGCAAGAAGGCCCTGTTGATGCACAGCACATCACATCACAGCACACCACAGCACAGCACAACATACAGTGTAGCACAGCATATTACAGCACAACACAGCACAACACAGCCCCTACGGCCGCCCAAGAGAGCCTCCCTCCCTCCCTCCCTCCCTCCCTCCCCTCCCTCCCTCCCTCCCTCCCAACCCGTCATTTCCCTTCTTGTGTGGTGACGTTAGGGAGAGTATGCCTGTTTTTCTTTTTCAGGTTTTCTTTTATAGTAGAGTGCTTTCCCGCTTGCCAGCTTACCAAGGTCCGAACCCCCCCCCAAAAAAATGGGAGGTATGTTAGTACGTTCCTTAGTTAGTTCCGGTGGACCCCTCTGTGAATTGTTTACCCCCCTCCGTGAATTATTTGACCCCTCCGTGAATTGTTTACCCCCCTCCGTGAATTGTTTGACTCCTCCGTGAATTGTTTACCCCCCTCCGTGAATTATTTGACCCCTCCGTCAGTTGTTTACCCCTCTCCGTGAATTCTTTTACCCCTCCGTGAATTATTTACCCCCCTCCGTGAATTATTTACCCCCCTCCGTGAATTACTTGACCCCTCCGTGAATTGTTTACCCCCCTCTGTGAATTATTTGACCCCTCTGTGAATTGTTTAACCCCCCCCGTGAATTATTTGACCCCTCCGTGAATTATTTACCCCCCTCCGTGAATTATTTGACCCCTCCGTGAATTGTTTACCCCCCTCCGTGAATTATTTGACCCCTCTGTGAATTGTTTACCCCCCTCCGTGAATTATTTGACCCCTCCGTGAATTATTTACCCCCCTCCGTGAATTATTTGACCCCTCCGTGAATTGTTTACCCCCCTCCGTGAATTATTTGACCCCTCCGTGAATTATTTACCCCCCTCCGTGAATCATTTGACCCCTCTGTGAATTGTTTACCCCCCTCCGTTAATTATTTGACCCCTCCATGAATTATTTACCCCCCTCCGTGAATCATTTAACCCCTCCGTGAATTGTTTACCCCCCTCCGTGAATTATTTGACCCCTCCGTGAATTATTTACCCCCCTCCGTGAATTATTTGACCCCTCCGTGAATTGTTTACCCCCCTCCGTGAATTATTTGACCCCTCCGTGAATTATTTACCCCCCTCCGTGAATTATTTGACCCCTCTGTGAATCATTTACCCCCCTCCGTTAATTATTTGACCCCTCCATGAATTATTTACCCCCCTCCGTGAATTATTTGACCCCTCCATGAATTATTTACCCCCCTCCGTGAATTATTTACCCCCCTCCGTAAATTTTTTGACCCCTCCGTGAATTGTTTACCCCCCTCCGTGAATCATTTGACCCCTCCGTGAATTATTTGACCCCTCCGTGAATTGTTTACCCCCCTCCGTGAATTATTTGACCCCTCCGTGAATTATTTCCCCCCCTCCGTGAATTATTTGACCCCTCTGTGAATCATTTACCCCCCTCCGTGAATTCTTTGACCCCTCCGTGAATTATTTACCCCCCTCCGTGAATCATTTAACCCCTCCGTGAATTGTTTGACCCCTCCGTGAATTATTTGACCCCTCCGTGAATTATTTACCCCCCTCCGTGAATTATTTGACCCCTCCGTGAATTGTTTACCCCCCTCCGTGAATTATTTGACCCCTCTGTGAATTATTTACCCCCCTCCGTGAATTCTTTGACCCCTCCGTGAATTATTTACCCCCCTCCGTGAATCACTTAACCCCTCTGTGAATTATTTACCCCCCTCCGTGAATTATTTGACCCCTCTGTGAATTGTTTACCCCCCTCCGTGAATTATTTGACCCCTCCGTGAATTATTTACCCCCCTCCGTGAATTATTTGACCCCTCCGTGAATTATTTACCCCCCTCCGTGAATTGTTTACCCCCCTCCGTGAATTATTTGACCCCTCCGTGAATTGTTTGCCCCCCTCCGTGAATTATTTGACCCCTCTGTGAATCATTTACCCCCGTCCGTCAATTATTTGACCCCTCCATGAATTATTTACCCCCCTCCGTGAATCATTTAACCCCTCCGTGAATTATTTACCCCCCTCCGTGAATTATTTGACCCCTCCGTCAATTATTTACCCCCCTCCGTGAATCATTTGACCCCTCCGTGAATTGTTTACCCCCCTCCGTGAATTATTTGACCCCTCTGTGAATTGTTTACCCCCCTCCGTGAATTCTTTGACCCCTCCGTGAATTATTTACCCCCCTCCGTGAATCATTTAACCCCTCCGTGAATTATTTACCCCCCTCGGTGAATTATTTGACCCCTCCGTGAATTGTTTACCCCCCTCCGTGAATTGTTTGACCCCTCCGTGAATTGTTTACCCCCCTCCGTGAACTATTTGACCCCTCTGTGAATTGTTTACCCCCCTCCGTGAATTATTTGACCCCTCCGTGAATTGTTTACCCCCCTCCGTGAATTATTTGACCCCTCTGTGAATTATTTACCCCCCTCCGTGAATTATTTGACCCCTCCGTGAATTATTTACCCCCCTCCGTGAATTCTTTGACCTCTCTGTGAATTGTTTACCCCCCTCCGTGAATTATTTGACCCCTCCGTGAATTATTTACCCCCCTCCGTGAATTATTTGACCCCTCCGTGAATTATTTACTCCGTGAATTATTTGACCCCTCCGTGAATTGTTTACCCACCTCCGTGAATTAACACTCCTCCGTGAATTGTTTACCCCCCTCCGTGAATTATTTACCCCCCTCCGTGAATTATTTACCCCCCTCCGTGAATCATTTGACCCCTCTGTGAATTGTTTACCCCCCTCCGTGAATTATTTGACCCCTCCGTGAATTGTTTACCCCCCTCCGTGAATTATTTGACCCCTCCGTGAATTGTTTCCCCCCCCCCGTGAATTATTTCACCCCTCCGTGAATTGTTTACCCCCCTCCGTGAATTATTTGACCCCTCCGTGAATTATTTACCCCCCTCCGTGAATTATTTGACCCCTCCGTGAATTGTTTACCCCCCTCCGTGAATTATTTGACCCCTCCGTGAATTGTTTACCCCCCTCCATGAATTATTTGACCCCTCCGTGAATTGTTTACCCCCCTCCGTGCATTATTTACCCCCCTCCGTGAATTATTTGACCACTCCGTAAATTATTTACCCCCCTCCGTGAATTACTTGACCCCTCCGTGAATTGTTTACCCCCCTCCGTGAATTATTTGACCCCTCTGTGAATCATTTGACCCCTCCGTGAATTATTTGACCCCTCCGTGAATTATTTGACCCCTCCGTGAATTGTTTACCCTTCTCCGTGAATTGTTTACCCCCCTCCTAGAATTGTTTACCCCCCTCCGTGAATTATTTGACCCCTCTGTGAATTGTTTACCCCCCTCCGTGAATTATTTGACCCCTCCGTGAATTATTTACCCCCCTCCGTGAATTATTTGACCCCTCCGTGAATTATTTACCACCCTCCGTGAATTATTTGACCCCTCCGTGAACTGTTTACCCCCCTCCGTGAATTATTTGACCCCTCTGTGAATTGTTTACCCCCCACCCCCGTGAATTATTTGACCCCTCCGTGAATTGTTTACCCCCCTCCGTGAATTATTTGGCCCCTCCGTGAATTGTTTACCCCCCTCCGTGAATTATTTGACCCCTCCATGAATTGTTTACCCCCCTCCATGCATTATTTGACCCCTCCGTGAATTATTTACCCCCCTCTGTGAATTATTTTACCCCTCCGTGAACTATTTGACCCCTCCGTGAATTATTTACCCCCCTCCGTGAATTACTTGACCCCTCCGTGAATTGTTTACCCCCCTCCGTGGATTATTTGACCCCTCTGTGAATTGTTTACCCCCCTCCATGAATTATTTGACCCCTCCGTGAATTATTTACCCCCCTCCGTGAATTTTTTGACCCCTCCGTGAATTGTTCACCCCCTCCGTGAATTATTTACCCCCCTCCGTGAATTATTTACCCCCCTCCGTGAATTATTTGACCCCTTTGTGAATTGTTTACCCCCCTCCGTGAATTATTTGACCCCTCCGTGAATTGTTTACCCCCCTCCATGAATTATTTGACCCCTCCGTGAATTATTTGACCCCTCCGTGAATTCTTTACCCCCCTCCGTGAATTATTTGACCCCTCCGTGAATTGTCCCCCCCACCGTGAATTATTTGACCCCTCTGTGAATTATTTACCCCCCTCCGTGAATCATTTGACCCCTCCGTGAATCAATTACCCCCCTCCGTGAATCATTTGACCCCTCCGTGAATTGTTTACCCCCCTCCGTGAATTATTCGACCCCTCCGTGAATTGTTTACCCCCCTCCATGAATTTTTTGACCCCTCCGTGAATTATTTACCCCCCTCCGTGAATTTTTTGACCCCTCCGTGAATTGTTCACCCCCTCCGTGAATTATTTACCCCCCTCCGTGAATTATTTACCCCCCTCCGTGAATTATTTGACCCCTTTGTGAATTGTTTATCCCCCTCCGTGAATTATTTGACCCCTCCGTGAATTGTTTACCCCCCTCCATGAATTATTTGACCCCTCCGTGAATTATTTACCCCCCTCCGTGAATCATTTGACCCCTCCGTGAATCAATTACCCCCCTCCGTGAATCATTTGACCCCTCCGTGAATTGTTTACCCCCCTCCGTGAATTATTCGACCCCTCCGTGAATTGTTTACCCCCCTCCATGAATTTTTTGACCCCTCCGTGAATTATTTGACCCCTCCGTGAATTATTTACCCCCCTCCGTGAATTATTTGACCCCTCCATGAATTGTTTACCCCCCTCCGTGAATTATTTGACCCCTCCGTGAATTGTTTACCCCCCTCCGTGAATTATTTGACCCCTCTGTGAATCATTTACCCCCGTCCGTTAATTATTTGACCCCTCCATGAATTATTTACCCCCCTCCGTGAATCATTTAACCCCTCCGTGAATTATTTACCCCCCTCCGTGAATTATTTGACCCCTCCGTCAATTATTTACCCCCCTCCGTGAATTATTTGACACCTCCGTGAATTGTTTACCCCCCTCCGTTAATTATTTGACCCCTCTATGAATTATTTACCCCCCTCCGTGAATTCTTTGACCCCTCCGTGACTTATTTACCCCCCTCCGTGAATCATTTAACCCCTCCGTGAATTATTTACCCCCCTCCGTGTATTATTTGACCCCTCCGTGAATTGTTTACCCCCCTCCGTGAATTGTTTGACCCCTCCGTGAATTGTTTACCCCCCTCCGTGAACTATTTGACCCCTCCGTGAATTGTTTACCCCCCTCCGTGAATTATTTGACCCCTCCGTGAATTGTTTACCCCCCTCCGTGAATTATTTGACCCCTCTGTGAATTATTTACCCCCCTCCGTGAATTATTTGACCCCTCCGTGAATTGTTTACCCCCCTCCGTGAATTATTTGACCCCTCCGTGAATTTTTTACCCCCCTCCGTGAATTATTTGACCTCTCTGTGAATTGTTTACCCCCCTCCGTGAATTATTTGACCCCTCGGTGAATTATTTACCCCCCTCCGTGAATTATTTGACCCCTCCGTGAATTATATACTCCGTGAATTATTTGACCCCTCCGTGAATTGTTTACCCACCTCCGTGAATTGACACTCCTCCGTGAATTGTTTACCCCCCTCCGTGAATTATTTACCCCCCTCCGTGAATTATTTACCCCCCTCCGTGAATCATTTGACCTCTCTGTGAATTGTTTACCCCCCTCCGTGAATTATTTGACCCCTCCGTGAATTGTTTACCCCCCTCCGTGAATTATTTGACCCCTCCGTGAATTGTTTCCCCCCCCTCCGTGAATTATTTGACCCCTCCGTGAATTGTTTACCCCCCTCCGTGAATTATTTGACCCCTCCGTGAATTATTTACCCCCCTCCGTGAATTATTTGACCCCTCCGTGAATTGTTTACCCCCCTCCGTGAATTATTTGACCCCTCCGTGAATTGTTTACCCCCCTCCATGAATTATTTGACCCCCCCGTGAATTGTTTACCCCCCTCCGTGAATTATTTTACCCCTCCGTGAATTATTTGACCACTCCGAAAATTATTTACCCCCCTCCGTGAATTACTTGACCCCTCCGTGAATTGTTTACCCCCCTCCGTGAATTATTTGACCCCTCTATGAATTGTTTACCCCCCTCCGTGAATCATTTGACCCCTCCGTGAATTATTTGACCCCTCCGTGAATTATTTGACCCCTCTGTGAATTGTTTACCCCCCTCCGTGAATTATTTGACCCCTCCGTGAATTATTTACCCCCCTCCGTGAATTATTTGACCCCTCCGTGAAATATTTACCACCCTCCGTGAATTATTTGACCCCTCCGTGAACTGTTTACCCCCCTCCGTGAATTATTTGACCCCTCTGTGAATTGTTTACCCCCCACCCCCGTGAATTATTTGACCCCTCCGTGAATTGTTTACCCCCCTCCGTGAATTATTTGACCCCTCCGTGAATTGTTTACCCCCCTCCGTGAATTATTTGACCCCTCCATGAATTGTTTACCCCCCTCCATGAATTATTTGACCCCTCCGTGAATTATTTACCCCCCTCCGTGAATTATTTTACCCCTCCGTGAACTATTTGACCCCTCCGTGAATTATTTACCCCCCTCCGTGAATTACTTGACCCCTCTGTGAATTGTTTACCGCCCTCCATGAATCATTTGACCCCTCCGTGAATTGTTTACCCCCTCCGTGAATCATTTACCCCCCTCCGTGAATTATTTACCCCCCTCCGTGAATTATTTGACCCCTTTGTGAATTGTTTACTCCCCTCCGTGAATTATTTGACCCCTCCGTGAATTGTTTACCCCCCTCCATGAATTATTTGACCCCTCCGTGAATTATTTAACCCCTCCGTGAATTCTTTACCCCCCTCCGTGAATTATTTGACCCCTCCGTGAATTGTCCCCCCCCCCCGTGAATTATTTGACCCCTCTGTGAATTATTTACCCCCCTCCGTGAATCATTTGACCCCTCCGTGAATTATTTACCCCCCTCCGTGAATCATTTGACCCCTCCGTGAATTGTTTACCCCCCTCCGTGAATTATTCGACCCCTCCGTGAATTGTTTACCCCCCTCCATGAATTATTTGACCCCTCCGTGAATTGTTTACCCCCCTCCGTGAATTATTTGACCCCTCCTTGAATTATTTACCCCCCTCCGTGAATTATTTGACCCCTCCGTGAATTATTTACCCCCCTCCGTGAATTATTTGACCCCTCTCTGAATTGTTTACCCCCCTCCGTGAATTATTTGACCCCTCCGTGAATTATTTACCCCCCTCCGTGAATCATTTGACCCCTCTGTGAATTGTTTACCCCCCTCCGTGAATTATTTGACCCCTCCGTGAATTATTTACCCCCCTCCGCGAATTGTTTGACCCCTCCGTGAGTTGTTTACCCCCCTCCGTGAATTGTTTGACCCCTCTGTGAATTATTTACCCCCCTCCGTGAATTATTTGACTCCTGTGTCAATTATTTACCCCCCTCCGTGAATTGTCCCCCCCCCCCGTGAATTATTTACCCCCCTTCCGTGAATTATTTGACCCCTCCGTGAATTGTTTACCCCCCTGCGTGAATTATTTGACCCCTCCGTGAAATATTTACCACCCTCCGTGAATTATTTGACCCCTCCGTGAACTGTTTACCCCCCTCCGTGAATTATTTGACCCCTCTGTGAATTGTTTACCCCCCACCCCCGTGAATTATTTGACCCCTCCGTGAATTGTTTACCCCCCTCCGTGAATTATTTGACCCCTCCGTGAATTGTTTACCCCCCTCCGGGAATTATTTGACCCCTCCATGAATTGTTTACCCCCCTCCATGAATTATTTGACCCCTCCGTGAATTATTTACCCCCCTCCGTGAATTATTTTACCCCTCCGTGAACTATTTGACCCCTCCGTGAATTATTTACCCCCCTCCGTGAATTACTTGACCCCTCTGTGAATTGTTTACCGCCCTCCATGAATCATTTGACCCCTCCGTGAATTATTTACCCCCCTCCGTGAATTATTTGACCCCTCCGTGAATTGTTTACCCCCTCCGTGAATCATTTACCCCCCTCCGTGAATTATTTACCCCCCTCCGTGAATTATTTGACCCCTTTGTGAATTGTTTACTCCCCTCCGTGAATTATTTGACCCCTCCGTGAATTGTTTACCCCCCTCCATGAATTATTTGACCCCTCCGTGAATTATTTAACCCCTCCGTGAATTCTTTACCCCCCTCCGTGAATTATTTGACCCCTCCGTGAATTGTCCCCCCCCCCCCGTGAATTATTTGACCCCTCTGTGAATTATTTACCCCCCTCCGTGAATCATTTGACCCCTCCGTGAATTATTTACCCCCCTCCGTGAATCATTTGACCCCTCCGTGAATTGTTTACCCCCCTCCGTGAATTATTCGACCCCTCCGTGAATTGTTTACCCCCCTCCATGAATTATTTGACCCCTCCGTGAATTGTTTACCCCCCTCCGTGAATTATTTGACCCCTCCTTGAATTATTTACCCCCCTCCGTGAATTATTTGACCCCTCCGTGAATTATTTACCCCCCTCCGTGAATTATTTGACCCCTCTCTGAATTGTTTACCCCCCTCCGTGAATTATTTGACCCCTCCGTGAATTATTTACCCCCCTCCGTGAATCATTTGACCCCTCTGTGAATTGTTTACCCCCCTCCGTGAATTATTTGACCCCTCCGTGAATTATTTACCCCCCTCCGCGAATTGTTTGACCCCTCCGTGAGTTGTTTACCCCCCTCCGTGAATTGTTTGACCCCTCTGTGAATTATTTACCCCCCTCCGTGAATTATTTGACTCCTGTGTCAATTATTTACCCCCCTCCGTGAATTGTCCCCCCCCCCCGTGAATTATTTACCCCCCTTCCGTGAATTATTTGACCCCTCCGTGAATTGTTTACCCCCCTGCGTGAATTATTTGACCCCTCCGTGAATTATTTATCCCCCTCCGTGAATTATTTGACCCCTCCGTGAATTGTTTACCCCCCTCCGTGAATTTTTTTACCCCTCCGTGAATTATTTGACCCCTCCGTGAATTATTTACCCCCCTCCGTGAATCATTTGACCCCTCCGTGAATTATTTACCCCCCTCCGTGAATTATTTGACCTCTCTGTGAATTGTTTACCCCCCTCCGTGAACTATTTGACCCCTCCGTGAATTGTTTACCCCCCTCCGTGAATTATTTGACCCCTCCGTGAATTGTTTACCCCCCTCCGTGAATCGTTCGACCCCTCCGTGAATTATTTACCCCCCTCCGTGAATTATTTGACCCCTCTGTGAATTGTTTACCCCCCTCCGTGAATTATTTGACCCCTCCGTGAATTATTTACCCCCCTCCGTGAATCGTTTGACCCCTCTGTGAATTGTTTACCCCCCTCCGTGAATTATTTGACCCCTCCGTGAATTATTTACCCCCCTCCGCGAATTGTTTGACCCCTCCGTGAGTTGTTTACCCCCCTCCGTGAATTGTTTGACCCCTCTGTGAATTATTTACCCCCCTCCGTGAATTATTTGACTCCTGTGTCAATTATTTACCCCCCTCCGTGAATTGTCCCCCCCCCCGTGAATTATTTACCCCCCTCCGTGAATTATTTGACCCCTCCGTGAATTGTTTACCCCCCTGCGTGAATTATTTGACCCCTCCGTGAATTATTTATCCCCCTCCGTGAATTATTTGACCCCTCCGTGAATTGTTTACCCCCCTCCGTGAATTTTTTTACCCCTCCGTGAATTATTTGACCCCTCCGTGAATTATTTACCCCCCTCCGTGAATCATTTGACCCCTCCGTGAATTATTTACCCCCCTCCGTGAATTATTTGACCTCTCTGTGAATTGTTTACCCCCCTCCGTGAACTATTTGACCCCTCCGTGAATTGTTTACCCCCCTCCGTGAATTATTTGACCCCTCCGTGAATTGTTTACCCCCCTCCGTGAATCGTTCGACCCCTCCGTGAATTATTTACCCCCCTCCGTGAATTATTTGACCCCCCTGTGAATTGTTTACCCCCCTCCGTGAATTATTTGACCCCTCCGTGAATTATTTACCCCCCTCCGTGAATCATTTGACCCCTCTGTGAATTGTTTACCCCCCTCCGTGAATTATTTGACCCCTCCGTGAATCATTTACCCCCCTCCGCGAATTGTTTGACCCCTCCGTGAGTTGTTTACCCCCCTCCGTGAATTGTTTGACCCCTCTGTGAATTATTTACCCCCCTCCGTGAATTATTTGACTCCTCCGTGAATTATTTACCCCCCTCCGTGAATTATTTGACCCCTCTGTGAATTATTTACCCCCCTCCGTGAATTATTTGACCCCTCCGTGAATCATTTACCCCCCTCCGTGAATCATTTAACCCCTCCGTGAATTATTTACCCCCCTCCGTGAATTATTTGACCCCTCCGTGAATTGTTTACCCCCCTCCGTGAATCATTGAACCCCTCCGTGAATTATTTACCCCCCTCCGTGAATTATTTGACCCCTCCGTGAGTTGTTTACCCCCCTCCGTGAATTATTTGACCCCTCCGTGAATTATTTATCCCCCTCTATGAATTATTTGACCCCTCCGTGAATTGTTTACCCCCCTCCGTGAATTATTCTACCCCTCCGTGAATTGTTTACCCCCCTCCGTGAATTGTTTACCCCCCTCCGTCAATTATTGGACCCCTCCGTGAATTATTTCCCCCCCTCCGTGAATTACTTGACCCCTCCGTGAATTATTTCCCCCCCTCCGTGAATTATTTACCCCCCTCCGTGAATTATTTGACCCCTCCGTGAATTGTTTACCCCCTCCGTGAATCATTTACCCCCCTCCGTGAATTATTTACCCCCCTCCGTGAATTATTTGACCCCTTTGTGAATTGTTTACTCCCCTCCGTGAATTATTTGACCCCTCCGTGAATTGTTTACCCCCCTCCATGAATTTTTTGACCCCTCCATGAATTATTTCACCCCTCCGTGAATTATTTACCCCCCTCCGTGAATTATTTGACCCCTCCGTGAATTGTCCCCCCCCCCCCGTGAATTATTTGACCCCTCTGTGAATTATTTACCCCCCTCCGTGAATCATTTGACCCCTCCGTGAATTATTTACCCCCCTCCGTGAATCATTTGACCCCTTCGTGAATTGTTTACCCCCCTCCGTGAATTATTCGACCCCTCCGTGAATTGTTTACCCCCCTCCATGAATTATTTGACCCCTCCGTGAATTGTTTACCCCCCTCCGTGAATTATTTGACCCCTCCTTGAATTATTTACCCCCCTCCGTGAATTATTTGACCCCTCCGTGAATTATTTACCCCCCTCCGTGAATTGTTTGCCCCCCTCCGTGAATTGTTTACCCCCCTCCGTGAATTATTTGACCCCTCCGTGAATTATTTACCCCCCTCCGTGAATCATTTGACCCCTCTGTGAATTGTTTACCCCCCTCCGTGAATTATTTGACCCCTCCGTGAATTATTTACCTTCCTCCGCGAATTGTTTGACCCCTCCGTGAGTTGTTTACCCCCCTCCGTGAATTGTTTGACCCCTCTGTGAATTATTTACCCCCCTCCGTGAATTATTTGACTCCTGTGTCAATTATTTACCCCCCTCCGTGAATTGTCCCCCCCCCCCCGTGAATTATTTACCCCGCTCCGTGAATTATTTGACCCCTCCGTGAATTGTTTACCCCCCTGCGTGAATTATTTGACCCCTCCGTGAATTATTTATCCCCCTCCGTGAATTATTTGACCCCTCCGTGAATTGTTTACCCCCCTCCGTGAATTTTTTTACCCCTCCGTGAATTATTTGACCCCTCCGTGAATTATTTACCCCCCTCCGTGAATCATTTGACCCCTCCGTGAATTATTTACCCCCCTCCGTGAATTTTTTGACCTCTCTGTGAATTGTTTACCCCCCTCCGTGAACTATTTGACCCCTCCGTGAATTGTTTACCCCCCTCCGTGAATTATTTGACCCCTCCGTGAATTGTTTACCCCCCTCCGTGAATTATTTGACCCCTCTCTGAATTGTTTACCCCCCTGCGTGAATTATTTGACCCCTCCGTGAATTATTTACCCCCCTCCGTGAATCATTTGACCCCTCCGTGAATTATTTACCCCCCTCCGTGAATTATTTGACCTCTCTGTGAATTGTTTACCCCCCTCCGTGAACTATTTGACCCCTCCGTGAATTGTTTACCCCCCTCCGTGAATTATTTGACCCCTCCGTGAATTGTTTACCCCCCTCCGTGAATCGTTCGACCCCTCCGTGAATTATTTACCCCCCTCCGTGAATTATTTGACCCCTCTCTGAATTGTTTACCCCCCTCCGTGAATTATTTGACCCCTCCGTGAATTATTTACCCCCCTCCGTGAATCATTTGACCCCTCTGTGAATTGTTTACCCCCCTCCGTGAATTATTTGACCCCTCCGTGAATTATTTACCCCCCTCCGCGAATTGTTTGACCCCTCCGTGAGTTGTTTACCCCCCTCCGTGAATTGTTTGACCCCTCTGTGAATTATTTACCCCCCTCCGTGAATTCTTTGACTCCTGTGTCAATTATTTACCCCCCTCCGTGAATTGTCCCCCCCCCCCGTGAATTATTTACCCCCCTCCGTGAATTATTTGACCCCTCCGTGAATTGTTTACCCCCCTGCGTGAATTATTTGACCCCTCCGTGAATTATTTATCCCCCTCCGTGAATTATTTGACCCCTCCGTGAATTGTTTACCCCCCTCCGTGAATTTTTTTACCCCTCCGTGAATTATTTGACCCCTCCGTGAATTATTTACCCACCTCCGTGAATCATTTGACCCCTCCGTGAATTATTTACCCCCCTCCGTGAATTATTTGACCTCTCTGTGAATTGTTTACCCCCCTCCGTGAACTATTTGACCCCTCCGTGAATTGTTTACCCCCCTCCGTGAATTATTTGACCCCTCCGTGAATTGTTTACCCCCCTCCGTGAATCGTTTGACCCCTCCGTGAATTATTTACCCCCCTCCGTGAATTATTTGACCCCTCTGTGAATTATTTACCCCCCTCCGTGAATTATTTGACCCCTCCGTGAATCATTTACCCCCCTCCGTGAATCATTTAACCCCTCCGTGAATTATTTACCCCCCTCCGTGAATTATTTGACCCCTCCGTGAATTGTTTACCCCCCTCCGTGAATCATTGAACCCCTCCGTGAATTATTTACCCCCCTCCGTGAATTATTTGACCCCTCCGTGAGTTGTTTACCCCCCTCCGTGAATTATTTGACCCCTCCGTGAACTATTTATCCCCCTCTGTGAATTATTTGACCCCTCCGTGAATTATTTACCCCCCTCCGTGAATTATTCTACCCCTCCGTGAATTGTTTACCCCCCTCCGTGAATTGTTTACCCCCCTCCGTCAATTATTTGACCCCTCCATGAATTATTTCCCCCCCTCCGTGAATTACTTGACCCCTCCGTGAATTATTTCCCCCCCTCCGTGAATTATTTTACCCCTCCGTGAATTATTTGACCCCTCCGTGAATTGTTTACCCCCCTCCGTGAATTATTTTACCCCTCTGTGAATTTTTTGACCCCTCCGTGAATTATTCACCCCCCTCCGTGAATTATTTGACCCCTCCGTGAATTGTTTACCCACCTCCGTGAATTATTTACCCCCCTCCGTGAATTCTTTACCCCCCTCCGTGAATCATTTGGGCCCTCTGTGAATTGTTTACCCCCCTCCGTCAATTATTTACCCCCCTCCGTGAATTATTTACCCCCCTCCGTGAATCATTTGACCCCTCTGTGAATTGTTTACCCCCCTCTATGAAGTGATTGACCCCTCCGTGAATTATTTACCCCCCTCCGTGAATTATTTGACCCCTCCGTGAATTGTTTACCCCCCTCCGTGAATTATTTGACCCCTCCGTAAATTGTTTACCCCCCTCCGTGAATTATTTGAGCCCTCCGTGAATTATTTACCCCCCTCCGTGAATTCTTTGAGCCCTCCGTGAATTATTTACCCCCCTCCGTGAATCATTTAACCCCTCCGTGAATTATTTACCCCCCTCCGTGAATTATTTGACCCCTCCATGAATTGTTTACCCCCCTCCGTGAATTATTTGACCCCTCCGTGAATTATTTACCCCCCTCCGTGAATTTTTTGACCCCTCCGTGAATTGTTTACCCCCCTCCGTGAATTATTTTACCCCTCCGTGAATTATTTGACCCCTCCGTGAATTATTTACCCCCCTCCGTGAATCATTAGACCCCTCAGTGAATTGTTTACCCCCCTCCGTGAATTATTTGACCCCTCCGTGAATTGTTTACCCCCCCCCCCCCGTGAATTATTTGACCCCTCCGTGAATTGTTTTCCCCCCTCCGTGAATTATTTGACACCTCCGTGCATTATTTACCCCCCTCCGTGAATTATTTGACCCCCCCGTGAATTGTTTAACCCCCTCTGTGAATTATTTGGCCCCTCCGTGAATTGTTTACCCCCCTCCATGAATTATTTGACCCCTCCGTGAATTGTTTACCCCCCTCCGTGAATTATTTTACCCCTCCATGAATTATTTGACCCCTCCGTGAATTATTTACCCCCCTCCGTGAATTACTTGACCCCTCCGTGAATTATTTACCCCCCTCCGTGAATTTTTCGACCCCTCTGTAATTGTTTACCCCCCTCCGTGAATTATTTGACCCCTCCGTGAATTATTTACCCCCCTCCGTGAATTATTTGACCCCTCCGTGAATTGTTTACCCCCTCCGTGAATTCTTTACCCTACTCCGTGAATTATTTACCCCCCTCCGTGAATTATTTGACCCCTCTGTGAATTGTTTACCCCCCTCCGTGAATTATTTGACCCCTCCGTGAATTGTTTACCCCCCTCCATGAATTATTTGACCCCTCCGTGAATTATTTGACCCCTCCGTGAATTCTTTACCCCCCTCCGTGAATTATTTGACCCCTCCGTGAATTGTTCCCCCCCCCGAGAATTTTTTGACCCCTCCGTGAATTGTTTACCCCCCTCCGTGAATCATTTGACCCCTCCGTGAATTATTTACCCCCCTCCGTGAATTATTTGACCCCTCCGTGAATTGTTTACCCCCCTCCGTGAATTATTTGACCCCTCCGTGAATTGTTTACCCCCCTCCATGAATTATTTGACCCCTCAGTGAATTGTTTACCCCCCTCCGTAAATTTTTTGACCCCTCTGTGAATTATTTACCCCCCTCCGTGAATTATTTGACCCCTCCGTGAATCGTTTACCCCCCTCCGTGAATTACTTGACCCCTTCGTGAATTATTTACCCCCCTCCGTGAATTACTTGACCCCTCCGTGAATTGTTTACCCCCCTCCATGAATTATTTGACCCCTCTGTGAATTATTTACCCCCCTCCGTGAATTATTTGACCCCTCTGTGAATTATTTACCCCCCTCCGTGAATTATTTGACCCCTCCGTGAATTGTTTACCCCCCTCCGTGAATTATTTGACCCCTCCGTGAATTGTTTATTCCCCTCCGTGAATTATTTGACCCCTCTGTGAATCGTTTACCCCCCTCCGTGAATTATTTGACCCCTCTGTGAATTATTTACCCCCCTCCGTGAATTATTTGACCCCTTTGTGAATTATTTACCCCCCTCCGTGAATTATTTGACCCCTCCATGAATTATTTACCCCCCTCCGTGAATTATTTGACCCCTCCGTGAATTGTTTACCCCCCTCCGTGAATTATTTGACCCCTCCGTGAATTATTTACCCCCCTCCGTGAATTATTTGACCCCTGCGTGAATTGTTTACCCCCCTCCGTGACTTATTTTACCCCTCCATGAATTATTTACCCCCCTCCGTGAATTATTTGACCCCTCCGTGAATTGTTTACCCCCCTCCGTGAATTATTTTACCCCTCCATGAATTATTTGACCCCTCCGTGAATTATTTACCCCCCTCCGTGAATTACTTGACCCCTCCGTGAATTATTTACCCCCCTTCGTGAATTATTTGACCCCTCTGTGAATTGTTTACCCCCCTCCATGAATTATTTGACCCCTCTGTGAATTGTTTACCCCCCTCCGTGAATTATTTGACCCCTCCGTGAATTGTTTATTCCCCTCCGTGAATTATTTGACCCCTCTGTGAATCGTTTACCCTCCTCCGCCAATTATTTGACCCCTCTTCGTGAATTATTTACCCCCCTCCGTGAATTATTTGACCCCTCTGTGAATTATTTACCCCCCTCCGTGAATTATTTGACCCCTCCGTGAATTATTTACCCCCCTCCGTGAATTATTTCACCCCTCCGTGAATTGTTTACCCCCCTCCGTGAATTATTTGACCCCTCTGTGAATTGTTTACCCCCCTCCGTGAATTATTTGACCCCTCCGTGAATTGTTTACCCCCCTCCATGAATTATTTGACCCCTCCGTGAATTATTTACCCCCCTCCGTGAATTATTTGACCCCTCCGTGAATTATTTACCCCCCTCCATGAATTATTTGACCCCTCCGTGAAATATTTGACCGCTCCGTGAATTCTTTACCCCCCTCCGTGAATTATTTGACCCCTCCGTGCATTGTTCCCCCCCCCCCCGTGAATTATTTGACCCCTCCGTGAATTATTTACCCCCCTCCGTGAATTATTTGACCCCTCCGTGAATTATTGACCCCCCTCCGTGAATTATTTGACCCCTCCGTGAATTGTTTACCCCCCTCCATGCATTATTTGACCCCTCGGTGAATTGTTTACCCCCCTCCGTGAATTATTTGACCCCTCTGTGAATGATTTACCCCCCTCCGTGAATTATTTGACCCCTCCGTGAATTATTTACCCCCCTCCGTGAATTACTTGACCCCTCCGTGAATTATTTACCCCCCTCCGTGAATTACTTGACCCCTCCCCAAATTGTTTACCCCCCTCCATGAATTATTTGACCCCTCTGTGAATTGTTTACCCCCCTCCGTGAATTATTTGACCCCTCCGTGAATTATTTACCCCCCTCCGTGAATTATTTGACCCCTGTGTGAATCGTTTACCCCCCTCCGTGAATTATTTGACCCCTCTGTGAATTATTTACCCCCCTCCGTGAATTATTTGACCCCTCCGTGAATTATTTGACCCCTCCATGAATTATTTACCCCCCTCCGTGAATTATTTGACCCCTCCGTGAATTGTTTACCCCCCTCCGTGAATTATTTGACCCCTCCGTGAATTATTTACCCCCCTCCGTGAATAATTTGATCCCTCCGTGAATTGTTTACCCCCCTCCGTGAATTATTTGACCCCTCCGTGAATTGTTTACCCCCCTCCGTGAATTATTTGACCCCTCTGTGAATTATTTACCCCCCTCCGTGAATTATTTGACCCCTCTGTGAATTATTTACCCCCCTCCGTGAATTATTTGACCCCTCCATGAATTATTTACCCCCCTCCGTGAATTATTTGACCCCTCCGTGAATTGTTTACCCCCCTCCGTGAATTATTTGACCCCTCCGTGAATTATTTACCCCCCTCCGTGAATAATTTGATCCCTCCGTGAATTGTTTACCCCCCTCCGTGAATTATTTGACCCCTCCGTAAATTATTTACCCCCCTCCGTGAATTATTTGACCCCTCCGTGAATTGTTTACCCCCCTCCGTGAATTATTTGACCCCTCCGTGAATTATTTACCCCCCTCCGTGAATTATTTGACCCCTCCGTGAATTGTTTACCCCCCTCCGTGAATTATTTGACCCCTCTGTGAATTGTTTACCCCCCTCCGTGAATTATTTGACCCCTCCGTGAATTGTTTACCCCCCTCCATGAATTATTTGACCCCTCCGTGAATTATTTACCCCCCTCCGTGAATTATTTGACCCCTCCGTGAATTATTTACCCCCCTCCATGAATTATTTGACCCCTCCGTGAAATATTTGACCGCTCCGTGAATTCTTTACCCCCCTCCGTGAATTATTTGACCCCTCCGTGCATTGTTCCCCCCCCCCCGTGAATTATTTGACCCCTCCGTGAATTATTTACCCCCCTCCGTGAATTATTTGACCCCTCCGTGAATTATTGACCCCCCTCCGTGAATTATTTGACCCCTCCGTGAATTGTTTACCCCCCTCCATGCATTATTTGACCCCTCGGTGAATTGTTTACCCCCCTCCGTGAATTATTTGACCCCTCTGTGAATGATTTACCCCCCTCCGTGAATTATTTGACCCCTCCGTGAATTATTTACCCCCCTCCGTGAATTACTTGACCCCTCCGTGAATTATTTACCCCCCTCCGTGAATTACTTGACCCCTCCGTGAATTGTTTACCCCCCTCCATGAATTATTTGACCCCTCTGTGAATTGTTTACCCCCCTCCGTGAATTATTTGACCCCTCCGTGAATTTTTTACCCCCCTCCGTGAATTATTTGACCCCTGTGTGAATCGTTTACCCCCCTCCGTGAATTATTTGACCCCTCTGTGAATTATTTACCCCCCTCCGTGAATTATTTGACCCCTCCGTGAATTATTTGACCCCTCCATGAATTATTTACCCCCCTCCGTGAATTATTTGACCCCTCCGTGAATTGTTTACCCCCCTCCGTGAATTATTTGACCCCTCCGTGAATTATTTACCCCCCTCCGTGAATAATTTGATCCCTCCGTGAATTGTTTACCCCCCTCCGTGAATTATTTGACCCCTCCGTGAATTGTTTACCCCCCTCCGTGAATTATTTGACCCCTCTGTGAATTATTTACCCCCCTCCGTGAATTATTTGACCCCTCTGTGAATTATTTACCCCCCTCCGTGAATTATTTGACCCCTCCATGAATTATTTACCCCCCTCCGTGAATTATTTGACCCCTCCGTGAATTGTTTACCCCCCTCCGTGAATTATTTGACCCCTCCGTGAATTATTTACCCCCCTCCGTGAATAATTTGATCCCTCCGTGAATTGTTTACCCCCCTCCGTGAATTATTTGACCCCTCCGTAAATTATTTACCCCCCTCCGTGAATTATTTGACCCCTCCGTGAATTGTTTACCCCCCTCCGTGAATTATTTGACCCCTCCGTGAATTATTTACCCCCCTCCGTGAATTATTTGACCCCTCCGTGAATTGTTTACCCCCCTCCGTGAATTATTTGACCCCTCTGTGAATTGTTTACCCCTCTCCGTGAATTATTTGACCCCTCCGTGAATTGTTTACCCCCCTCCATGAATTATTTGACCCCTCCGTGAATTATTTACCCCCCTCCGTGAATTATTTGACCCCTCCGTGAATTATTTACCCCCTTCCATGAATTATTTGACCCCTCCGTGAAATATTTGACCGCTCCGTGAATTCTTTACCCCCCTCCGTGAATTATTTGACCCCTCCGTGCATTGTTCCCCCCCCCCGTGAATTATTTGACCCCTCCGTGAATTATTTACCCCCCTCCGTGAATTATTTGACCCCTCCGTGAATTATTTACCCCCCTCCGTGAATTATTTGACCCCTCCGTGAATTGTTTACCCCCCTCCATGAATTATTTGACCCCTCGGTGAATTGTTTACCCCCCTCCGTGAATTATTTGACCCCTCTGTGAATTATTTACCCCCCTCCGTGAATTATTTGACCCCTCCGTGAATTATTTACCCCCCTCCGTGAATTACTTGACCCCTCCGTGAATTATTTACCCCCCTCTGTGAATTACTTGACCCCTCCGTGAATTGTTTACCCCCCTCCATGAATTATTTGACCCCTCTGTGAATTGTTTACCCCCCTCCGTGAATTATTTGACCCCTCCGTGAATTTTTTACCCCCCTCCGTGAATTATTTGACCCCTCTGTGAATTGTTTACCCCCCTCCGTGAATTATTTGACCCCTCTGTGAATTATTTACCCCCCTCCGTGAATTATTTGACCCCTCTGTGAATTATTTACCCCCCTCCGTGAATTATTTGACCCCTCCATGAATTATTTACCCCCCTCCGTGAATTATTTGACCCCTCCGTGAATTGTTTACCCCCCTCCGTGAA
The DNA here is from genome assembly GCA_964036045.1 of Eutreptiella sp. 'Long Island Sound 2002'. Lineage (NCBI taxonomy): Eukaryota > Euglenozoa > Euglenophyceae > Eutreptiales > Eutreptiaceae > Eutreptiella > Eutreptiella sp. 'Long Island Sound 2002'. The sequence continues at coordinate 33,735,446 of OZ038381.1, read as the reverse complement.
TTATTTGACCCCTCCGTGAATTATTTACCCCCCTCCGTGAATAATTTGATCCCTCCGTGAATTGTTTACCCCCCTCCGTGAATTATTTGACCCCTCTGTGAATTATTTACCCCCTCCGTGAATTATTTGACCCCTCTGTGAATTTTTTACCCCCCTCCGTGAATTATTTGACCCCTCCATGAATTATTTACCCCCCTCCGTGAATTATTTGACCCCTCCGTGAATTGTTTACCCCCCTCCGTGAATTATTTGACCCCTCCGTGAATTATTTACCCCCCTCCGTGAATAATTTGATCCCTCCGTGAATTGTTTACCCCCCTCCGTGAATTATTTGACCCCTCCGTGAATTGTTTACCCCCCTCGGTGAATTATTTGACCCCTCTGTGAATTATTTACCCCCCTCCGTGAATTATTTGACCCCTCCATGAATTATTTACCCCCCTCCGTGAATTATTTGACCCCTCTGTGAATTTTTTACCCCCCTCCGTGAATTATTTGACCCCTCAATGAATTATTTACCCCCCTCCGTGAATTATTTGACCCCTCCGTGAATTGTTTACCCCCCTCCGTGAATTATTTGACCCCTCCGTGAATTATTTACCCCCCTCCGTGAATATTTTGATCCCTCCGTGAATTGTTTACCCCCCTCCGTGAATTATTTGACCCCTCCGTGAATTATTTACCCCCCTCCGTGAATTATTTGACCCCTCTGTGAATTATTTACCCCCCTCCGTGAATTATTTGACCCCTCCGTGAATTATTTGACCCCTCCATGAATTATTTACCCCCCTCCGTGAATTATTTGACCCCTCCGTGAATTGTTTACCCCCCTCCGTGAATTATTTGACCCCTCCGTGAATTATTTACCCCCCTCCGTGAATAATTTGATCCCTCCGTGAATTGTTTACCCCCCTCCGTGAATTATTTGACCCCTCCGTGAATTGTTTACCCCCCTCCGTGAATTATTTGACCCCTCTGTGAATTATTTACCCCCCTCCGTGAATTATTTGACCCCTCTGTGAATTATTTACCCCCCTCCGTGAATTATTTGACCCCTCCATGAATTATTTACCCCCCTCCGTGAATTATTTGACCCCTCCGTGAATTGTTTACCCCCCTCCGTGAATTATTTGACCCCTCCGTGAATTATTTACCCCCCTCCGTGAATAATTTGATCCCTCCGTGAATTGTTTACCCCCCTCCGTGAATTATTTGACCCCTCCGTAAATTATTTACCCCCCTCCGTGAATTATTTGACCCCTCCGTGAATTGTTTACCCCCCTCCGTGAATTATTTGACCCCTCCGTGAATTATTTACCCCCCTCCGTGAATTATTTGACCCCTCCGTGAATTGTTTACCCCCCTCCGTGAATTATTTGACCCCTCTGTGAATTGTTTACCCCTCTCCGTGAATTATTTGACCCCTCCGTGAATTGTTTACCCCCCTCCATGAATTATTTGACCCCTCCGTGAATTATTTACCCCCCTCCGTGAATTATTTGACCCCTCCGTGAATTATTTACCCCCTTCCATGAATTATTTGACCCCTCCGTGAAATATTTGACGGCTCCGTGAATTCTTTACCCCCCTCCGTGAATTATTTGACCCCTCCGTGCATTGTTCCCCCCCCCCGTGAATTATTTGACCCCTCCGTGAATTATTTACCCCCCTCCGTGAATTATTTGACCCCTCCGTGAATTATTTACCCCCCTCCGTGAATTATTTGACCCCTCCGTGAATTGTTTACCCCCCTCCATGAATTATTTGACCCCTCGGTGAATTGTTTACCCCCCTCCGTGAATTATTTGACCCCTCTGTGAATTATTTACCCCCCTCCGTGAATTATTTGACCCCTCCGTGAATTGTTTACCCCCCTCCGTGAATTATTTGACCCCTCCGTGAATTGTTTACCCCCCTCCATGAATTACTTGACCCCTCCGTGAATTATTTACCCCCCTCTGTGAATTACTTGACCCCTCCGTGAATTGTTTACCCCCCTCCATGAATTATTTGACCCCTCTGTGAATTGTTTACCCCCCTCCGTGAATTATTTGACCCCTCCGTGAATTTTTTACCCCCCTCCGTGAATTATTTGACCCCTCTGTGAATTGTTTACCCCCCTCCGTGAATTATTTGACCCCTCTGTGAATTATTTACCCCCCTCCGTGAATTATTTGACCCCTCTGTGAATTATTTACCCCCCTCCGTGAATTATTTGACCCCTCCATGAATTATTTACCCCCCTCCGTGAATTATTTGACCCCTCCGTGAATTGTTTACCCCCCTCCGTGAATTATTTGACCCCTCCGTGAATTATTTACCCCCCTCCGTGAATTATTTGACCCCTCCGTGAATTGTTTACCCCCCTCCGTGAATTATTTGACCCCTCTGTGAATTATTTACCCCCCTCCGTGAATTATTTGACCCCTCCGTGAATTGTTTACCCCCCTCCGTGAATTATTTGACCCCTCCGTGAATTATTTACCCCCCTCCGTGAATAATTTGATCCCTCCGTGAATTGTTTACCCCCCTCCGTGAATTATTTGACCCCTCCGTAAATTATTTACCCCCCTCCGTGAATTATTTGACCCCTCCGTGAATTGTTTACCCCCCTCCGTGAATTATTTGACCCCTCCGTGAATTATTTACCCCCCTCCGTGAATTATTTGACCCCTCCGTGAATTGTTTACCCCCCTCCGTGAATTATTTGACCCCTCTGTGAATTGTTTACCCCTCTCCGTGAATTATTTGACCCCTCCGTGAATTGTTTACCCCCCTCCATGAATTATTTGACCCCTCCGTGAATTATTTACCCCCCTCCGTGAATTATTTGACCCCTCCGTGAATTATTTACCCCCTTCCATGAATTATTTGACCCCTCCGTGAAATATTTGACCGCTCCGTGAATTCTTTACCCCCCTCCGTGAATTATTTGACCCCTCCGTGCATTGTTCCCCCCCCCCCGTGAATTATTTGACCCCTCCGTAAATTATTTACCCCCCTCCGTGAATTATTTGACCCCTCCGTGAATTATTTACCCCCCTCCGTGAATTATTTGACCCCTCCGTGAATTGTTTACCCCCCTCCATGAATTATTTGACCCCTCGGTGAATTGTTTACCCCCCTCCGTGAATTATTTGACCCCTCTGTGAATTATTTACCCCCCTCCGTGAATTATTTGACCCCTCCGTGAATTATTTACCCCCCTCCGTGAATTACTTGACCCCTCCGTGAATTATTTACCCCCCTCTGTGAATTACTTGACCCCTCCGTGAATTGTTTACCCCCCTCCATGAATTATTTGACCCCTCTGTGAATTGTTTACCCCCCTCCGTGAATTATTTGACCCCTCCGTGAATTTTTTACCCCCCTCCGTGAATTATTTGACCCCTCTGTGAATTGTTTACCCCCCTCCGTGAATTATTTGACCCCTCTGTGAATTATTTACCCCCCTCCGTGAATTATTTGACCCCTCTGTGAATTATTTACCCCCCTCCGTGAATTATTTGACCCCTCCATGAATTATTTACCCCCCTCCGTGAATTATTTGACCCCTCCGTGAATTGTTTACCCCCCTCCGTGAATTATTTGACCCCTCCGTGAATTATTTACCCCCCTCCGTGAATAATTTGATCCCTCCGTGAATTGTTTACCCCCCTCCGTGAATTATTTGACCCCTCTGTGAATTATTTACCCCCTCCGTGAATTATTTGACCCCTCTGTGAATTTTTTACCCCCCTCCGTGAATTATTTGACCCCTCCATGAATTATTTACCCCCCTCCGTGAATTATTTGACCCCTCCGTGAATTGTTTACCCCCCTCCGTGAATTATTTGACCCCTCCGTGAATTATTTACCCCCCTCCGTGAATAATTTGATCCCTCCGTGAATTGTTTACCCCCCTCCGTGAATTATTTGACCCCTCCGTGAATTGTTTACCCCCCTCGGTGAATTATTTGACCCCTCTGTGAATTATTTACCCCCCTCCGTGAATTATTTGACCCCTCCATGAATTATTTATCCCCCTCCGTGAATTATTTGACCCCTCTGTGAATTTTTTACCCCCCTCCGTGAATTATTTGACCCCTCCATGAATTATTTACCCCCCTCCGTGAATTATTTGACCCCTCCGTGAATTGTTTACCCCCCTCCGTGAATTATTTGACCCCTCCGTGAATTATTTACCCCCCTCCGTGAATATTTTGATCCCTCCGTGAATTGTTTACCCCCCTCCGTGAATTATTTGACCCCTCCGTGAATTATTTACCCCCCTCCGTGAATTATTTGACCCCTCCGTGAATTGTTTACCCCCCTCCGTGAATTTTTTTACCCCTCCATGAATTATTTGACCCCTCCGTGAATCATTTACCCCCCTCCGTGAATTATTTGACCCCTCCGTGAATTGTTTACCCCCTCCTTGAATTATTTACCCCACTCCGTGAATTATTTACCCCCCTCCGTGAATTATTTGACCCCTCTGTGAATTGTTTACCCCCCTCCGTGAATTATTTGACCCCTCCGTGAATTGTTTACCCCCCTCCATGAATTATTTGACCCCTCCGTGAATTATTTGACCCCTCCGTGAATTCTTTACCCCCCTCTGTGAATCATTTGATCCCTCCGTGAATTGTTTCCCCCCCCCCCGTGAATTTTTTGACCCCTCCGTGAATTGTTTACCCCCCTCCATGAATTATTTGACCCCTCGGTGAATTGTTTACCCCCCTCCGTGAATTATTTGACCCCTCTGTGAATTATTTACCCCCCTCCGTGAATTATTTGACCCCTCCGTGAATTATTTGCCCCCCTCCGTGAATTACTTGACCCCTCCGTGAATTATTTACCCCCCTCCGTGAATTACTTGTCCCCTCCGTGAATTGTTTACCCCCCTCCATGAATTATTTGACCCCTCTGTGAATTGTTTACCCCCCTCCGTGAATTATTTGACCCCTCCGTGAATTATTTACCCCCCTCCGTGAATTATTTGACCCCTTCGTGAATCGTTTACCCCCCTCCGGGAAAAATTTGACCCCTCTGTGAATTGTTTACCCCCCTCCGTGAATTATTTGACCCCTCCGTGAATTGTTTACCCCCCTCCGTGAATTATTTGACCCCTCCGTGAATTGTTTACCCCCCTCCGTGAATTATTTGACCCCTCCGTGAGTTATTTACCCCCCTCCGTGAATTATTTGACCCCTCCGTGAATTGTCCCCCCCCCCGTGAATTTTTTGACCCCTCCGTGAATTATTTACCCCCCTCCGTGAATTATTTGACCCCTCCGTGAATTGTTTACCCCCCTCCGTGAATTTTTTGACCCCTCCGTGAATTGTTTACCCCCCTCCATGAATTATTTGACCCCTCCGTGAATTGTTTACCCCCCTCCGTGAATTATTTGACCCCTCCGTGAATTATTTATCCCTCTCCGTGAATTTTTTGACCCCTCCGTGAATTATTTACCCCCCTCCGTGGATTATTTGACCCCTTTCTGAATTGTTTACCCCCCTCCGTGAATTATTTGACCCCTCCGTGAATTATTTACCCCCCTCCGTGAATTATTTGACCCCATGTGTGAATTGTTTACCCCCCTCCGTGAATTATTTGACCCCTCCGTGAATTATTTACCCCCCTCCGCGAATTGTTTGATCCCTCCGTGAATTATTTGACCCCCTCCGTGAATTATTTGACCCCTCTCTGAATTCTTTACCCTCCTCCGTGAATTCTTTGACCCCTCTGTCAATTTTTTGACCCTTCCGTGAATTATTTACCCCCCTCCGTGAATTATTTACCCCCCTCCGTGAATTATTTGACCCCTCCGTGAATTATTTACCCCCCTCCGTGAATTATTTGACCCCTCCGTGAATTGTTTACCCCCTCCGTGAATTATTTACCCCACTCCGTGAATTATTTACCCCCCTCCGTGAATTATTTGACCCCTCTGTGAATCGTTTACCCCCCTCCGTGATTTATTTGACCCCTCCGTGAATTGTTTACCCCCCTCCATGAATTATTTGACCCCTCCGTGAATTATTTGTCCCCTCCGTGAATTCTTTACCCCCCTCCGTGAATTATTTGACCCCTCCGTGAATTGTTTCCCCCCCCCCCGTGAATTATTTGACCCCTCCGTGAATTGTTTACCCCCCTCCATGAATTATTTGACCCCTCGGTGAATTGTTTACCCCCCTCCGTGAATTATTTGACCCCTCCGTGAATTATTTACCCCCCTCCGTGAATTACTTGACCCCTCCGTGAATTATTTACCCCCCTCCGTGAATTACTTGACCCCTCCGTGAATTGTTTACCCCCCTCCATGAATTATTTGACCCCTCTGTGAATTGTTTACCCCCCTCCGTGAATTATTTGACCCCTCCGTGAATTATTTACCCCCCTCCGTGAATTATTTGACCCCTTCGTGAATCGTTTACCCCCCTCCGGGAAATATTTGACCCCTCTGTGAATTATTTACCCCCCTCCGTGAATTATTTGACCCCTCCGTGAATTGTTTACCCCCCTCCGTGAATTATTTGACCCCTCCGTGAATTGTTTACCCCCCTCCGTGAATTATTTGACCCCTCCGTGAATTATTTACCCCCCTCCGTGAATTATTTGACCCCTCCGTGAATTGTCCCCCCCCCGTGAATTATTTGCCCCCTCTGTGAATTATTTACCCCCCTCCGTGAATCATTTGACCCCTCCGTGAATACTTACCCCCCTCCGTGAATTATTTGACCCCTCCGTAAATTGTTTACCCCCCTCCGTGAATTATTTGACCCCTCCGTGAATTGTTTACCCCCCTCCATGAATTATTTACCCCCCTCCATGAATTGTTTACCCCCCTCCGTGAATTATTTGACCCCTCCGTGAATTATTTACCCCCCTCCGTGAATTATTTGACCCCTCTCTGAATTGTTTACCCCCTCCGTGAATTATTTGACCCCTCCGTGAATTATTTACCCCCTCCGTGAATTATTTGACCCCTCTGTGAATTGTTTACCCCCCTCCGTGAATTATTTGACCCCTCCGTGAATTATTTACCCCCCTCCGCGAATTGTTTGATCCCTCCGTGAATTATTTGACCCCTCTCTGAATTGTTTACCCTCCTCCGTGAATTCTTTGACCCCTCTGTCAATTATTTGACCCCTCCGTGAAATATTTACCCCCCTCCGTGAATTATTTACCCCCCTCCGTGAATTATTTGACCCCTCCGTGAATTGTTTACCCCCCTGCGTGAATTATTTGACCCCTCCGTGAATTATTTACCCCCCTGCGTGAATTATTTGACCCCTCCGTGAATTGTTTACCCCCCTCCGTGAATTATTTACCCCCCTCCGTGAATCATTTGACCCCTCCATGAATTATTTACCCCCCTCCGTGAATTATTTGACCTCTCTGTGAATTTTTTACCCCCCTCCGTGAATTATTTGACCCCTCCGTGAATTGTTTACCCCCCTCCGTGAATTTTTTGACCCCTCTGTGAATTGTTTACCCCCCTCCGTGAATTATTTGACCCCTCCGTGAATTATTTACCCCCCTCCGTGAATTATTTGACCCCTCCGTGAATTATTTACCCCCCTCTGTGAATTATTTTACCCCTCCGTGAATCATTTACCCCCCTCCGTGAGTCATTTAACCCCTCCGTGAATTATTTACCCCCCTCTGTGAATTATTTGACCCCTCCGTGAATTATTTACCCCCCTCCGTGAATTATTTGACCCCTCCGTGAATTATTTACCCCCCTCCGTGAATTATTTGACCCCTCCGTGAATTGTTTACCCCCCTCCGTGAATTATTTGACCCCTCCGTGAATTGTTTACCCCCCTCCGTGAATTATTTGACCCCTCTGTGAATTATTTACCCTCCTCCGTGAATTATTTGACCCCTCCGTGAATTGTTTTCCCCCCTCCGTGAATTATTTGACCCCTCCGTGAATTGTTTACCCCCCTCCGTGAATTATTTGACCTCTCTGTGAATTTTTTACCCCCCTCCGTGAATTATTTGACCCCCCCGTGAATTGTTTACCCCCCTCCGTGAATTATTTGACCCCTCTGTGAATTGTTTACCCCCCTCCGTGAATTATTTGACCCCTCTGTGAACTATTTACCCCCCTCCGTGAATTCTTTGACCCCTCCGTGAATCATTTACCCCCCTCCGTGAATCATTGAACCCCTCCGTGAATTATTTACCCCACTCCGTGAATTATTTGACCCCTCCGTGAATTGTTTACCCCCCTCCGTGAATTATTTGACCCCTCCGTGAATTATTTACCCCCCTCCGTGAATTATTTGACCCCTCCGTGAATTGTTTACCCCCCTCCGTGAATTATTCTACCCCTCCGTGAATTATTTGACCCCTCCGTGAATTGTTTACCCCCCTCCGTCAATTATTTGACCCCTCCGTGAATTTTTTCCCCCCCTCCGTGAATTATTTGACCCCTCCGTGAATTATTTCCCCCCCTCCGTGAATTATTTTACCCCTCCGTGAATTATTTGACCCCTCCGTGAATTGTTTACCTCCCTCCGTGAATTATTTTACCCCCCCGTGAATTATTTGACCCCTCCGTGAATTATTCACCCCCCTCCGTGAATTATTTGACCCCTCCGTGAATTGTTTACCCCCCTCCCTGAATTATTTACCCCCCTCCGTGAATTAATTTCCCCCCCTCCGTGAATCATTTGACCCCTCTGTGAATTGTTTACCCCCCTCCGTGAATTATTTACCACCCTCCGTGAATTATTTACCCCCCTCCGTGAATCATTTGACCCCTCTGTGAATTGTTTACCCCCCTCCATGAATTATTTGACCCCTCCGTGAATAATTTACCCCCCTCCGTGAATTATTTGACCCCTCCGTGAATGGTTTACCCCCCTCCGTGAATTATTTGACCCCTCCGTGAATTGTTTACCCCCCTCCGTGAATTGTTTGACCCCTCCGTGAATTATTTACCACCCTCCGTGAATTATTTGACCCCTCCGTGAATTATTTACCCCCCTCCGTGAATCATTCAACCCCTCCGTGAATTATTTACCCCCCTCCGTGAATCATTTGACCCCTCCATGAATTGTTTACCCCCCTCCGTGAATCATTTGACCCCTCCATGAATTGTTTACCCCCCTCCGTGAATTATTTGACCCCTCCGTGAATTATTTACCCCCCTCCGTGAATTGTTTGACCCCCCCGTGAATTGTTTACCCCCCTTTGTGAATTATTTGACCCCTCCGTGAATTATTTACCCCCCTCCGTGAATTATTTGACCCCTCCGTGAATTATTTACCCCCCTCCGTGAATCATTTGACCCCTCCGTGAATTGTTTACCCCCCTCCGTGAATTATTTGACCCCTCCGTGAATTATTTACCCCCCTCCGTGAATTATTTGACCCCTCCGTGAATTATTTACCCCCCTCCGTGAATTATTTGACCCCTCCGTGAATTATTTACCCCCCTCCGTGAATTACTTGACCCCTCCGTGAATTACCTACCCCCCTCCGTGAATTACTTGATCCCTCCGTGAATTGTTTACCCCCCTCCATGAATTATTTGACCCCTCTGTGAATTGTTTACCCCCCTCCGTGAATTATTTGACCCCTCCGTGAATTCTTTACCCCCCTCCGTGAATTATTTAACCCCTCTGTGAATCGTTTACCCCCCTCCGTGAATTATTTGACCCCTCTGTGAATTATTTACCCCCCTCCGTGAATTATTTGACCCCTCTGTGAATTATTTACCACCCTCCGTGAATTATTTGACCCCTCCATGAATTATTTACCCCCCTCCGTGAATTATTTGACCCCTCCGTGAATTGTTTACCCCCCTCCGTGAATTATTTGACCCCTCCGTGAATTATTTACCCCCCTCCGTGAATCATTTGACCCCTCCGTGAATTGTTTACCCCCCTCCGTGAATTATTTGACCCCTCCGTGAATTATTTACCCCCCTCCGTGAATTATTTGACCCCTCCGTGAATTATTTACCCCCCTCCGTGAATTATTTTACCCCTCCATGAATTATTTGACCCCTCCATGAATTATTTACCCCCCTCCGTGAATTACTTGACCCCTCCGTGAATTATTTACCCCCCTCCGTGAATTATTTGACCCCTCTGTGAATTGTTTACCCCCCTCCGTGAATTATTTGACCCCTCCGTGAATTATTTACCCCCCTCCGTGAATTATTTGACCCCTCCGTGAATTGTTTACCCCCCTCCGTGAATTATTTGACCCCACTCCGTGAATTATTTACCCCCCTCCGTGAATTATTTGACCCCTCTGTGAACTGTTTACCCCCCTCCGTGAAATATTTGACCCCTCCGTGAATTGTTTACCCCCCTCCATGAATTATTTGACCCCTCCGTGCATTATTTGACCCCTCCGTGAATTATTTACCCCCCTCCGTGAATTATTTGACCCCTCCGTGAATTGTTCCCCCCCCCGTGAATTATTTGACCCCTCCGTGAATTGTTTACACCCCTCCGTGAATCATTTGACCCCTCCGTGAATTATTTACCCCCCTCCGTGAATTATTTGACCCCTCCGTGAATTGTTTACCCCCCTCCGTGAATTATTTGACCCCTCCGTGAATTGTTTACCCCCCTCCATGAATTATTTGACCCCTCGGAGAATTGTTTACCCCCCCCGTGAATTATTTGACCCCTCTGTGAATTATTCACCCCCCTCCGTGAATTATTTGACCCCTCCGTGAATTATTTACCCCCCTCCGTGAATTACTTGACCCCTCCGTGAATTATTTACCCCCCTCCGTGAATTACTTGACCCCTCCGTGAATTATTTACCCCCCTCCATGAATTATTTGACCCCTCTGTGAATTGTTTACCCCCCTCCGTGAATTATTTGACCCCTTCGTGAATTATTTACCCCCCTCTGTGAATTATTTGACCCCTCTGTGAATTGTTTACCCCCCTCCGTGAATTATTTGACCCCTCTGTGAATTATTTACCCCCCTCCGTGAATTATTTGACCCCTCCGTGAATTATTTACCCCCCTCCGTGAATTTTTTGACCCCTCCGTGAATTATTTACCCCCCTCTGTGAATTATTTTACCCCTCCGTGAATCATTTACCCCCCTCCGTGAATCATTTGACCCCTCCGTGAATTGTTTACCCCCCTCCGTGAATTATTTGACCCCTCCGTGAATTATTTACCCCCCTCCGTGAATTATTTGACCCCTCCGTGAATTATTTACCCCCCTCCGTGAATTATTTTACCCCTCCATGAATTATTTGACCCCTCCATGAATTATTTACCCCCCTCCGTGAATTACTTGACCCCTCCGTGAATTATTTACCCCCCTCCGTGAATTATTTGACCCCTCTGTGAATTGTTTACCCCCCTCCGTGAATTATTTGACCCCTCCGTGAATTATTTACCCCCCTCCGTGAATTATTTGACCCCTCCGTGAATTGTTTACCCCCCTCCGTGAATTATTTGACCCCACTCCGTGAATTATTTACCCCCCTCCGTGAATTATTTGACCCCTCTGTGAACTGTTTACCCCCCTCCGTGAAATATTTGACCCCTCCGTGAATTGTTTACCCCCCTCCATGAATTATTTGACCCCTCCGTGCATTATTTGACCCCTCCGTGAATTATTTACCCCCCTCCGTGAATTATTTGACCCCTCCGTGAATTGTCCCCCCCCCCCGTGAATTATTTGACCCCTCCGTGAATTGTTTACACCCCTCCGTGAATCATTTGACCCCTCCGTGAATTATTTACCCCCCTCCGTGAATTATTTGACCCCTCCGTGAATTGTTTACCCCCCTCCGTGAATTATTTGACCCCTCCGTGAATTGTTTACCCCCCTCCATGAATTATTTGACCCCTCGGAGAATTGTTTACCCCCCCCGTGAATTATTTGACCCCTCTGTGAATTATTCACCCCCCTCCGTGAATTATTTGACCCCTCCGTGAATTATTTACCCCCCTCCGTGAATTACTTGACCCCTCCGTGAATTATTTACCCCCCTCCGTGAATTACTTGACCCCTCCGTGAATTATTTACCCCCCTCCATGAATTATTTGACCCCTCTGTGAATTGTTTACCCCCCTCCGTGAATTATTTGACCCCTTCGTGAATTATTTACCCCCCTCTGTGAATTATTTGACCCCTCCGTGAATTGTTTACCCCCCTCCGTGAATTATTTGACCCCTCTGTGAATTATTTACCCCCCTCCGTGAATTATTTGACCCCTCCGTGAATTATTTACCCCCCTCCGTGAATTATTTGACCCCTCCGTGAATTATTTGACCCCTCCGTGAATTGTTTACCCCCCTCCGTGAATTATTTTACCCCTCCATGAATTATTTGACCCCTCCGTGAATTATTTACCCCCCTCCGTGAATTACTTGACCCCTCCGTGAATTATCTACCCCCCTCCGTGAATTATTTGACCCCTCTGTGAATTGTTTACCCCCCTCCGTGAATTATTTGACCCCTCCGTGAATTATTTACCCCCCTCCGTGAACCTTTTGACCCCTCCGTGAATTGTTTACCCCCTCCATGAATTATTTACCCCACTCCGTGAATTATTTACCCCCCTCCGTGAATTATTTGACCCCTCTGTGAATTGTTTACCCCCCTCCGTGAATTATTTGACACCGCCGTGAATTGTTTACCCCCCTCCATGAATTATTTGACCCCTCTGTGAATCGTTTACCCCCCTCCGTGAATTATTTGACCCCTCCGTGAATTGTTTACCCCCCTCCATGAATTATTTGACCCCTCCGTGAATTATTTACCCCCCTCCATGAATTATTTGACCCCTCCGTGAATTATTTGACCCCTCCGTGAATTCTTTACCCCCCTCCGTGAATTATTTGACCCCTCCGTGAATTGTTTCCCTCCCCGCCCGTGAATTATTTGACCCCTCCGTGAATTATTTACCCCCCTCCGTGAATTATTTGACCCCTCTGTGAATTGTTTACCCCCTTCCGTGAATTATTTGACCCCTCCGTGAATTGTTTACCCCCCTCCGTGAATTATTTGACCCCTCTGTGAATCGTTTACCCCCCTCCGTGAATTATTTGACCCCTCTGTGAATTATTTACCCCCCTCCGTGAATTATTTGACCCCTCTGTGAATTATTTACCCCCCTCCGTGAATTATTTGACCCCTCCATGAATTATTTAGACCCCTCCGTGAATTATTTGACCCCTCCGTGAATCATTTGACCCCTCCGTGAATTGTTTACCCCCCTCCGTGAATTATTTGACCCCTCTGTGAATTGTTTACCCCCCTCCGTGAATTATTTGACCCCTCCGTGAATTGTTTACCCCCCTCCGTGAATTATTTGACCCCTCCGTGAATTGTTTACCCCCCTCCGTGAATTATTTGACCCCTCAGTGAATTATTTACCCCCCTCCGTGAATTATTTGACCCCTCCGTGAATTGTTTACCCCCCTCCGTGAATTATTTGACCCCTCCATGAATTATTTGACCCCTCCGTGAATTATTTACCCCCCTCCGTGAATGGTTTGACCCCTCCGTGAATTATTTACCCCCCTCCGTGAATTATTTGACCCCTTTGTGAATTGTTTACCCCCCTCCGTGAATTATTTGACCCCTCCGTGAATTATTTACCCCCCTCCGTGAATTATTTGACCCCTCCGTGAATTGTTTACCCCCTCCGTGAATTATTTACCCCACTCCGTGAATTATTTACCCCCCTCCGTGAATTTTTTCATCCCTCTGTGAATTGTTTACCCCCCTCCGTGAATTATTTGACCCCTCCGTGAATTGTTTACCCCCCTCCATGAATTATTTGACCCCTCCGTGAATTATTTGACCCCTCCGTGAATTCTTTACCCCCCTCCGTGAATTATTTGACCCCTCCGTGAATTGTTTACCCCCCTCCGTGAATTATTTGACCCCTCCGTGAATTATTTACCCCCCTCCGTGAATTATTTGACCCCTCCGTGAATTGTTTACCCCCCTCCGTGAATTATTTGACCCCTCCATGAATTATTTGACCCCTCCGTGAATTATTTACCCCCCTCCGTGAATGGTTTGACCCCTCCGTGAATTATTTACCCCCCTCCGTGAATTATTTGACCCCTTTGTGAATTGTTTACCCCCCTCCGTGAATTATTTGACCCCTCCGTGAATTATTTACCCCCCTCCGTGAATTATTTGACCCCTCCGTGAATTGTTTACCCCCTCCGTGAATTATTTACCCCACTCCGTGAATTCTTTACCCCCCTCCGTGAATTTTTTCATCCCTCTGTGAATTGTTTACCCCCCTCCGTGAATTATTTGACCCCTCCGTGAATTGTTTACCCCCCTCCATGAATTATTTGACCCCTCCGTGAATTATTTGACCCCTCCGTGAATTCTTTACCCCCCTCCGTGAATTATTTGACCCCACCGTGAATTGTTTCCCCCCCCCCCGTGAATTATTTGACCCCTCCGTGAATTGTTTACCCCCCTCCGTGAATCATTTGACCCCTCCATGAATTATTTACCCCCCTCCGTGAATTATTTGACCCCTCCGTGAATTGTTTACCCTCCTCCGTGAATTATTTGACCCCTCCGTGAATTGTTTACCCCCCTCCATGAATTACTTGACCCCTCGGTGAATTGTTTACCCCCCTCCGTGAATTGTTTGACCCCTCTGTGAATTATTTACCCCCCTCCGTAAATTATTTGACCCCTCCGTGAATTATTTGCCCCCCTCCGTGAATTACTTGACCCCTCCGTGAATTATTTACCCCCCTCCGTGAATTATTTGACCCCTCCGTGAATTGTTTACCCCCCTCCGTGAATTATTTGACCCCTCCGTGAATTGTTTACCCCCCTCCATGAATTATTTGACCCCTGCGTGAATTGTTTACCCCCCTCCGTGAATTATTTGACCCCTCCGTGAATTATTTACCCCCCTCCGTGAATTATTTGACCCCTCTGTGAATCGTTTACCCCCCTCCGGGAAATATTTGACCCCTCTGTGAATTATTTACCCCCCTCTGTGAATTATTTGACCCCTCTGTAAATTATTTACCCCCCTCCGTGAATTATTTGACCCCTCCGTGAATTAATTACCCCCCCCCGTGAATTATTTGACCCCTCCGTGAATTGTTTTCCCCCCTCCGTGAATTATTTGACCCCTCCGTGAATTATTTACCCCCCTCCGTGAATTATTTGACCCCTCCGTGAATTGTTTACCCCCCTCCGTGAATTATTTGACCCCTCCGTGAATTATTTACCCCCCTCCGTGAATTATTTGACCCCTCCGTGAATTTCTTACCCCCCTCCGTGAATTATTTGACCCCTCCGTGAATTGTTTACCCCCCTCCGTGAATTATTTGACCCCTCCGTGAATTATTTACCCCCCTCCGTGAATTATTTGACCCCTCCGTGAATTGTTTACCCCCCTCCGTGAATTGTTTGACCCCTCCGTGAATTGTTTACCCCCCTCCGTGAATTATTTGACCCCTCCGTGAATTGTTTACCCCCCTCCGTGAATTATTTGACCCCTCCGTGAATTATTTACCCCCCTCCGTGAATTATTTGACCCCTCCGTGAATTGTTTACCCCCCTCCGTGAATTATTTACCCCCCCCCGTGAGTTACTTGACCCCTCCGTGAATTGTTTACCCCCCTCCGTGAATTATTTGACCCCTCCGTGAATTATTTGACCCCTCCGTGAATTATTTGACCCCTCCGTGAATTGTTTACCCCCCTCCGTGAATTATTTGACCCCTCCGTGAATTGTTTACCCCCCCCCCCCGTGAATTATTTGACCCCTCTGTGAATTGTTTACCCCCCTCCGTGAATTATTTGACCCCTCCGTGAATTGTTTACCCCCCTCCATGAATTATTTGACCCCTCCGTGAATTATTTACCCCCCTCCATGAATTATTTGACCCCTCTGTGAATTGTTTACCCCCCTCCGTGAATTATTTGACCCCTCCGTGAATTATTTACCCCCCTCCGTGAATTATATGACCCCTCTGTGAATTGTTTACCCCCCTCCGTGAATTATTTGACCCCTCTCTGAATTGTTTACTCCCCTCCGTGAATTTTTTGACCCCTCTGTGAATTATTTACCCCCCTCCGTGAATTATTTGACCCCTCCGTGAATTATTTACCCCCCTCCGTGAATTATTTGACCCCCCCGTGAATTGTTTACCCCCCTCCGTGAATTATTTGACCCCTCCGTGAATTATTTACCCCCCTCTGTGAATTATTTGACCCCTCCGTGAATTGTTTACCCCCCTCCGTGAATTATTTGACCCCTCCGTGAATTGTTTACCCCCCTCCATGAATTATTTGACCCCTTGGTGAATTGTTTACCCCCCTCCATGAATGATTTGACCCCTCCGTGAATTATTTACCCCCCTTTGTGAATTATTTGACCCCTCTGTGAATTATTTACCCCCCTCCGTGAATTATTTGACCCCTCCGTGAATTATTTACCCCCCTCCGTGAATTATTTGACCCCTCCGTGAATTGTTTACCCCCCTCCGTGAATTATTTGACCCCTCCGTGGATTGTTTACCCCCCTCCGTGAATTTTTTGACCCCTCCGTGAATTGTTTACCCCCCTCCATGAATTATTTGACCCCTCTCTGAATTGTTTACCCCCCCCCCGTGAATTATTTGACCCCTCCGTGAATTGTTTACCCCCCTCCGTGAATTATTTGACCCCTCCGTGAATTATTTACCCCCCTCCGTGAATTATTTGACCCCTCCGTGAATTGTTTACCCCCCTCCGTGAATTATTTGACCCCTCCGTGAATTGTTTACCCCCCTCCATGAATTATTTGACCCCTCCGTGAATTGCTTACCCCCCTTCATGAATTATTTGACCCCTCCGTGAATTGTTTACCCCCCTCCGTGAATTATTTGACCCCTCCGTGAATTATTTACCCCCCTCCGTGAATTATTTGACCCCTCCGTGAATTGTGAATTGTTTACCCCCCTCCGTGAAGTATTTGACCCCTCCGTGAATTATTTACCCCCCTCTGTGAATTATTTGACCCCTCCGTGAATTGTTTACCCCCCTCCGTGAATTATTTGACCTCTCCGTGAATTATTTACCCCCCTCCGTGAATTATTTGACCCCTCTGTGAATTGTGTACCCCCCTCCGTGAATTATTTGACCCTTCTGTGAATTGTTTACCCCCCTCCGTGAATTATTTGACCCCTCTGTGAATTGTTTACTCCCCTCCCTGAATTATTTGACCCCTCTGTGAATTATTTACCCCCCTCCGTGAATTATTTGACCCCTCTGTGAATTATTTACCCCCCTCCGTGAATTATTTGACCCCTCCGTGAATTATTTACCCCCCTCCGTGAATTATTTGACCCCTCCATGAATTATTTACCCCCCTCCGTGAATTATTTGACCCCTCCGTGAATTGTTTACCCCCCTCCGTGAATTATTTGACCCCTCCGTGAATTGTTTACCCCCCTCCGTGAATTATTTGACCCCTCCGTGAATTGTTTACCCCCCTCCGTGAATTATTTGACCCCTCCGTGAATTATTTGACCCCTCCGTGAATTGTTTACCTCCCTCCGTGAATCATTTGACCTCTCCGTGAATTATTTACCCCCCTCCGTGAATTATTTGACCCCTCTGTGAATTGTTTACCCCCCTCCGTGAATTATTTGACCCTTCCGTGAATTGTTTACCCCCCTCCGTGAAATGTGTACTCCTCCGTGAATTGTTTACCCCCCTCTGTCAATTTTTTGACCCCTCGGTGAATTGTTTACCCCCTTCTGTGAATTATTTGACCCCTCCGTGAATTGTTTACCCCCCTCCATGAACCATTTAACCCCTCCGTGAATTGTTTACCCCCCTCCGTGAATTATTTTACCCCTCCGTGAATTGTTTAGCCCCCACTGTGAATTATTTACCCCCCTCCGTGAATTATTTGACCCCTCTGTGAATTATTTACCCCCCTCCGTGAATTATTTGACCCCTCTGTGAATTGTTTACCCCCCTCCCTGAATTATTTGACCCCTCCGTGAATTATTTACCCCCCTCCGTGAATTATTTGACCCCTCTGTGAATTATTTACCCCCCTCCGTGAATTATTTGACCCCTCTGTGAATTGTTTACCCCCCTCCCTGAATTATTTGACCCCTCTGTGAATTGTTTACCCCCCTCCGTGAATTATTTGACCCCTCCGTGAATTGTTTACCCCCCTCCGTGAATGGTTTGACCCCTCCGTGAATCGTTTACCCCCCTCCGTGAATTGTGAATTGTTTACCCCCCTCCGTGAATTATTTGACCCCTCCGTGAATTATTTACCCCCCTCCGTGAATTATTTGACCCCTCCGTGAATCATTTACCCCCCTCCGTGAATTATTTGACCCCTCCGTGAATTGTTTACCCCCCTCCGTGAATTTTTTACCCCCCTCCTGAATTACTTGACCCCTCCGTGAATCGTTTACCCCCCTTGGTGAATTCTTTGACCCCTCTGTGAATTGTTTAGCCCCCTCCGTGAATTATTTGACCCCTCCGTGAATTATTTACCCCCCTCCGTGAATTATTTGACCCCTCCGTGAATTGTTTACCCCCCTCCGTGAATTATTTGACCCCTCCGTGAATTATGTGACCCCTCCGTGAATTATTTGACCCCTCCGTGAATTGTTTACGCCCCTCCGTGAATTATTTGACCCCTCCGTGAATTGTTTACCCCCCTCCGTGAATTATTTACCCCCCTCCGTGAATTACTTGACCCCTCCGTGAATTGTTTACCCCCCTCCGTGAATTTTTTGACCCCTCTGTGAATTGTTTACCCCCCTCCGTGAATTATTTGACCCCTCCGTGAACTATTTGACCCCTCCGTGAATTATTTGACCCCTCCGTGAATTATTTACCCCCCTCCGTGAATTATTTGACCCCTCCGTGAATTGTTTACCCCCCTCCGTGAATTATTTACCCCCCTCCGTGAATTACTTGACCCCTCCGTGAATTGTTTACCCCCCTCCGTGAATTTTTTGACCCCTCTGTGAATTGTTTACCCCCCTCCGTGAATTATTTGACCCCTCCGTGAATTGTTTACCCCCCTCCGTGAATTATTTGACCCCTCCGTGAATTATTTACCCCCCTCCGTGAATTATTTGACCCCTCCGTGAATTGTTTACCCCCCTCCGTGAATTATTTACCCCCCTCCGTGAATTACTTGACCCCCCCATGAATTGTTTACCCCCCTCCGTGAATTATTTGACCCCTCTGTGAATTGTTTACCCCCCTCCGTGAATTATTTGACCCCTCCGTGAATTATTTACCCCCCTCTGTGAATTATTTGACCCCTCCGTGAATTGTTTACCCCCCTCCGTGAATTATTTGACCCCTCCGTGAATTATTTGACCCCTCCGTGGATTTTTTGACCTCTCCGTGAATTGTTTACGCCCCTCCGTGAATTATTTGACCCCTCCGTGAATTGTTCACCCCCCCCCGTGAATTATTTGAACCCTCCGTGAATTGTTTACCCCCCTCCGTGAATTATTTGACCCCTCCGTGAATTATTTACCCCCCTCCGTGAATTATTTGACCCCTCCGTGAATTATTTACCCCCCTCCGTGAATTATTTGACCCCTCCGTGAATTAGTTGACCCCTGCGTGAATTATTTACCCCCCTCCGTGAATTACTTGACCCCTCCGTGAATTGTTTACCCCCCTCCGTGAATTATTTGACCCCTCCGTGAATTAGTTGACCCCTGCGTGAATTATTTACCCCCCTCCGTGAATTACTTGACCCCTCCGTGAATTGTTTACCCCCCTCCGTGAATTAGTTGAGCCCTCTGTGAATTGTTTACCCCCCTCCGTGAATTATTTGACCCCTCCGTGAATTATTTACCCCCCTATGTGAATTGCTTGACCCCTCCGTGAAATGTTTACCCCCCTCCGTGAATTACTTGACCCCTCCGTGAATTGTTTACCCCCCTCCGTGAATTATTTGACCCCTCCGTGAATTGTTTACCCCCCTCCGTGAATTATTTGACCCCTCCGTGAATTATTTACCCCCCCCGTGAATTATTTGACCCCTTTGTGAATTGTTTACCCCCCTCCGTGAATTATTTGACCCCTCTGTGAATTATTTGACCCCTCTGTGAATTATTTGACCCCTCCGTGAATTGTTTGACCCCTCCGTGAATTATTTGACCCCTCTGTGAATTATTTACCCCCCTCCGTGAATTATTTGACCCCTCTGTGAATTATTTACCCCCCTCCGTGAATTATTTGACCCCTCCGTGAATTATTTACCCCCCTCCGTGAATTATTTGACCCCTCCGTGAATTGTTTACCCCCCTCCGTGAATTATTTGACCCCTCTGTGAATTGTTTACCCCCCTCCGTGAATTATTTGACCCCTCCGTGAATTGTTTCCCCCCCTCCGTGAATGATTTGACCCCTCCGTGAATTTTTTACCCCCCTCCGTGAATTATTTGACCCCTCCGTGAATTGTTTACCCCCCTCCGTGAATTATTTGACCCCTCCGTGAATTATTTACCCCCCTCCGTGAATTCTTTGACCCCTCTGTGAATTGTTTACCCCCCTCCGTGAATTATTTGACCCCTCCGTGAATTGTTTACCCCCCTCCGTGAATTGTTTGACCCCTCCGTGAATTGTTTACGCCCCTCCGTGAATTATTTAACCCCTCCGTCAATTGTTTACCCCCCTCCGTGAATTATTTGACCCCTCCGTGAATTGTTTACCCCCCTCCGTGAATGATTTGACCCCTCCGTGAATTTTTTACCCCCCTCCGTGAATTTTTTGACCCCTCCGTGAATTGTTTACCCCCCTCCGTGAATTATTTGACCCCTCCGTGAATTGTTTACCCCCCTCCGTGAATTCTTTGACCCCTCTGTGAATTGTTTACCCCCCATCCGTGAATTATTTGACCCCTCCGTGAATTGTTTACCCCCCTCCGTGAATTATTCGACCCCTCTGTGAATTATTTACCCCCCTCCGTGAATTATTTGACCCCTCCCCGAATTGTTTACCCCCCTCAGTGAATTATTTTCCCCCTCCGTGAATTGTTTACCCCCCTCCATGAATCATTTAACCCCTCTGTGAATTGTTTACCCCCCACTGTGAATTATTTACCCCCCTCCGTGAATTATTTGACCCCTCTGTGAATTAGTTACCCCCCTCCGTGAATTATTTGACCCCTCTGTGAATTATTTACCCCCCTCCGTGAATTATTTGACCCCTCCATGAATTATTTACCCCCCTCCGTGAATTATTTGACCCCTCTGTGAATTATTTACCCCCCTCTGTGAATTATTTGACCCCTCCCCGAATGGTTTACCCCCCTCAGTGAATTATTTGACCCCTCCGTGAATTGTTTACCCCCCTCCATGAATCATTTAACCCCTCCGTGAATTGTTTACCCCCCTCCGTGAATTATTTTACCCCTCTGTGAATTGTTTACCCCCCAATGTGAATTATTTACCCCCCTCCGTGAATTTTTTGACCCCTCTGTGAATTAGTTACCCCCCTCCGTGAATTATTTGACCCCTCTGTGAATTATTTACCCCCCTCCGTGAATTATTTGACCCCTCTGTGAATTATTTACCCCCCTCCGTGAATTATTTGACCCCTCCGTGAATTATTTACCCCCCTCCGTGAATTATTGGACCCCTCCGTGAATTGTTTACCCCCCTCCGTGAATTATCTGACCCCTCCGTGAATTGTTTACCCCCCCCCCCCGTGAATTATTTGACCCCTCCGTGAATTGTTTACCCCCCTCCGTGAATTATTTGACCCCTCCGTGAATTGTTTACCCCCCTCCGTGAATGGTTTGACCCCTCCGTGAATTGTTTACCCCCCTCCGTGAATGATTTGACCCCTCCGTGAATTGTTTACCCCCCTCGGTGAATTATTTAACCCCTCCGTAAATTGTTTACCCCCCTCCGTGAATTATTTGACCCCTCCGTGAAGTGTTTACCCCCCTCCGTGAATTATTTTACTCCTCCGTGAATTATTTACCGCCCTCCGTGAATTATTTATCTGCCTCCGTGAATTATCTGCCCCTCCGTGAATTGTTTACCCCCCTCCGTGAATTATTTGACCCCTCTGTGAATTGTTTACCCCCCTCCGTGAATTATTTGACCCCTCCGTGAATTATTTACCCCCCTCCGTGAATTATTTGACCCCTCCGAGAATTATTTGACCCCTCCGTGAATTATTTGACCCCTGCGTGAATCCTTTACCCCCCTCCGTGAATTATTTGACCCCTCGGTGAATTAATTACCCCCCCCCCCGTGAATTATTTGACCCCTCCGTGAATTGTTTACCCCCCTCCGTGAATTATTTGACCCCTCCGTGAATTATTTACCCCCCTCCATGAATTATTTGACCCCTCCGTGAATTGTTTACCCCCCTCCGTGAATTCTTTAACCCCTCCGTGAATTGTTTACCCCCCTCCATGAATTATTTGACCCCTCCGTGAATTGTCTACCCCCCTCCGTGAATTATTTGACCCCTCTGTGTATTATTTACCCCCCTCCGTGAATTATTTGACCCCTCCGTGAATTGTTTACCCCCCTCCGTGAATTATTTGACCCCTCCGTGACTTATTTACCCCCCTCCGTGAATTATTTGACCCCTCTGTGAATCGTTTACCCCCCTCCGTGAATTATTTGACCCCTCTGCGAATTTTTTACCCCCCTCCGTGAATTATTTGACCCCTCTGTGAATTTTTTACCCTCCTCCGTGAATTATTTGACCCCTCCGTGAATTATTTACCCCCCTCCGTTAATTATTTGACCCCTCCGTGAATTGTTTGCCCCCTCCATGAATTATTTGACCCCTCCGTGAATTGTTTACCCCCTTCCGTGAATTATTTGACCCCTCCGTGAATTGTTTACCCCCCTCCGTGAATTATTTGACCCCTCCGTGAATTGTTTACCCCCCTCCGTGAATTGTTTGACCCCTCCGTGAATTATTTACCCCCCTCCGTGAATTATTTGACCCCTCCGTGAATTGTTTACCCCCCTCCGTGAATTATTTGACCCCTCTGTGAATTGTTTACCCCCCTCTTTGAATTATTTGACCCCTCCGTGAATTGTTTACCCCCCTCCGTGAATTATTTGACCCCTCCGTGAATTGTTTACCCCCCTCCGTGAATGGTTTGACCCCTCTGTGAATTGTTTACCCCCCTCCGTGAATTATTTGACCCCTCCGTGAATTATTTACCCCCCTCCGTGAATTATTTGACCCCTCCGTGAATTGTTTACCCCCCTCCGTGAATTATTTAACCCCTCCGTAAATTGTCTACCCCCCTCCGTGAATTATTTGACCCCTCCGTGAAGTTTTTACCCCCCTCCGTGAATTATTTTACTCCTCCGTGAATTGTTTACCCCCCTCCATGAATTATTTACCTGCCTCCGTGAATTACTTGCCCCTCTGTGAATTGTTTACCCCCCTCCGTGAATTATTTGACCCCTCTGTGAATTGTTTACCCCCCTCCGTGAATTATTTGTCCCCTGCGTGAAATATTTACCCCCCTCCGTGAATTTTTTGACCCCTCCGTGAATTGTTTATCCCCCTCCGTGAATTATTTACCTGCCTCCGTGAATTACTTGCCCCTCCGTGAATTGTTTACCCCCCTCCGTGAATTATTTGACCCCTCCGTGAATTATTTGACCCCTCCGTGAATTATTTGACCCCTCCGTGAGTTGTTTACCCCCCTCCGTGAATTATTTGACCCCTCCGTGAATTTATTACCCCCCCCCCCGTGAATTATTTGACCCCTCCGTGAATTGTTTACCCCCCTCCGTGAAGTATTTGACCCCTCCGTGAATTATTTACCCCCCTCCGTGAATTATTTGACCCCTCCGTGAATTGTTTACCCCCCTCCGTGAATTGTTTGACCCCTCCGTGAATTGTTTACCCCCCTCCATGAATTATTTGACCCCTCCGAGAATTGTTTGACCCCTCCGTGAATTGTTTACCCCCCTCCGTGAATGGTTTGACCCCTCCGTGAATTGTTTACCCCCCTCCGTGAATTCTTTGACCCCTCTGTGAATTGTTTACCCCCCTCCGTGAATTATTTGACCCCTCCGTGAATTGTTTATCCCCCTCCGTGAATTATTTACCTGCCTCCGTGAATTACTTGCCCCTCCGTGAATTGTTTACCCCCCTCCGTGAATTATTTGACCCCTCTGTGAATTGTTTACCCCCCTCCGTGAATCATTTGACCCCTCCGTGAATTGTTTACCCCCCTCCGTGAATTATTTGACCCCTCCGTGAATTTTTTGACCCCTCCGTGAATTATTTGACCCCTCCGTGAGTTGTTTACCCCCCTCCGTGAATTATTTGACCCCTCCGTGAATTAATTACCCCCCCCCCCCCCGTGAATTATTTGACCCCTCCGTGAATTGTTTACCCCCCTCCGTGAAGTATTTGACCCCTCCGTGAATTATTTACCCCCCTCCGTGAATTATTTGACCCCTCCGTGAATTGTTTACCCCCCTCCGTGAATTGTTTGACCCCTCCGTGAATTGTTTACCCCCCTCCATGAATTATTTGACCCCTATGTGAATTGTTTGACCCCTCCGTGAATTGTTTACCCCCCTCCGTGAATGATTTGACCCCTCCGTGAATTGTTTACCCCCCTCCGTGAATTATTTGACCCCTCCGTGAATTGTTTACCCCCCTCCGTGAATTATTTAACCCCTCCGTAAATTGTTTACCCCCCTCTGTGAATTATTTGACCCCTCCGTGAAGTGTTTACCCCCCTCCGTGAATTATTTTACTCCTCCGTGAATTATTTACCCCCCTCCGTGAATTATTTACCTGCCTCCGTGAATTACTTGCCCCTCCGTGAATTGTTTACCCCCCTCCGTGAATTATTTGACCCCTCTGTGAATTGTTTACCCCCCTCCGTGAATTATTTGACCCCTCCGTGAATTATTTACCCCCCTCCGTGAATTATTTGACCCCTCCGAGAATTATTTGACCCCTCCGTGAATTATTTGACCCCTCCGTGAATCCTTTACCCCCCTCCGTGAATTATTTGACCCCTCGGTGAATTAATTACCCCCCCCCCCGTGAATTATTTGACCCCTCCGTGAATTGTTTACCCCCCTCCGTGAATTATTTGACCCCTCCGTGAATAATTTACCCCCCTCCATGAATTATTTGACCCCTCCGTGAATTGTTTACCCCCCTCCGTGAATTCTTTGACCCCTCCGTGAATTATTTACCCCCCTCCGTGAATTATTTGACCCCTCCGTGAATTATTTACCCCCCTCCGTGAATTATTTGACCCCTCTGTGAATTGTTTACCCCCCTCCGTGAATTATTTGACCCCTCCGTGAATTGTTTACCCCCCTCCGTGAATTATTTGACCCCTCCGTGAATTATTTGACCCCTCCGTGAATTATTTGACCCCTCCGTGAATTATTTACCCCCCTCCGTGAATTATTTGACCCCTCCGTGAAATCATTACCCCCCCCCCCGTGAATTATTTGACCCCTCCGTGAATTGTTTACCCCCCTCCGTGAAGTATTTGACCCCTCCGTGAATTATTTACCCCCCTCCGTGAATTATTTGACCCCTCCGTGAATTGTTTACCCCCCTCCGTGAATTGTTTGACCCCTCCGTGAATTGTTTACCCCCCTCCATGAATTATTTGACCCCTATGTGAATTGTTTGACCCCTCCGTGAATTGTTTACCCCCCTCCGTGAATGGTTTGACCCCTCCGTGAATTGTTTACCCCCCTCCGTGAATGATTTGACCCCTCCGTGAATTGTTTACCCCCCTCGGTGAATCATTTGACCCCTCCGTGAATTATTTACCCCCCTCCGTGAATTATTTGACCCCTCCGTGAATTGTTTACCCCCCTCCGTGAATTATTTGACCCCTCCGTGAATTATTTGACCCCTCCGTGAATTATTTGACCCCTCCGTGAGTTGTTTACCCCCCTCCGTGAATTATTTGACCCCTCCGTGAATTAATTACCCCCCCCCCCGTGAATTATTTGACCCCTCCGTGAATTGTTTACCCCCCTCCGTGAAGTATTTGACCCCTCCGTGAATTATTTACCCCCCTCCGTGAATTATTTGACCCCTCCGTGAATTGTTTACCCCCCTCCGTGAATTGTTTGACCCCTCCGTGAATTGTTTACCCCCCTCCATGAATTATTGGACCCCTATGTGAATTGTTTGACCCCTCCGTGAATTGTTTACCCCCCTCCGTGAATGGTTTGACCCCTCCGTGAATTGTTTACCCCCCTCCGTGAATGATTTGACCCCTCCGTGAATTGTTTACCCCCCTCGGTGAATTATTTGACCCCTCCGTGAATTATTTACCCCCCTCCGTGAATTATTTGACCCCTCCGTGAATTGTTTACCCCCCTCCGTGAATTATTTAACCCCTCCGTAAATTGTTTACCCCCCTCTGTGAATTATTTGACCCCTCCGTGAAGTGTTTACCCCCCTCCGTGAATTATTTTACTCCTCCGTGAATTATTTACCCCCTCCGTGAATTATTTACCTGCCTCCGTGAATTACTTGCCCCTCCGTGAATTGTTTACCCCCCTCCGTGAATTATTTGACCCCTCTGTGAATTGTTTACCCCCCTCCGTGAATTATTTGACCCCTCCGTGAATTATTTACCCCCCTCCGTGAATTATTTGACCCCTCCGAGAATTATTTGACCCCTCCGTGAACTATTTGACCCCTCCGTGAATCCTTTACCCCCCTCCGTGAATTATTTGACCCCTCGGTGAATTAATTACCCCCCCCCCGTGAATTATTTGACCCCTCCGTGAATTGTTTACCCCCCTCCGTGAATTATTTGACCCCTCCGTGAATAATTTACCCCCCTCCATGAATTATTTGACCCCTCCGTGAATTGTTTACCCCCCTCCGTGAATTCTTTGACCCCTCCGTGAATTGTTTACCCCCCTCCATGAATTATTTGACCCCTCCTCGAATTGTCTACCCCCCTCCGTGAATTATTTGACCCCTCTGTGAATTATTTACCCCCCTCCGTGAATTATTTGACCCCTCCGTGAATTGTTTACCCCCCTCCGTGAATTATTTGACCCCTCCGTGACTTATTTACCCCCCTCCGTGAATTATTTGACCCCTCTGTGAATCGTTTACCCCCCTCCGTGAATTATTTGACCCCTCTGCGAATTTTTTACCCCCCTCCGTGAATTATTTGACCCCTCTGTGAATTATTTACCCCCCTCCGTGAATTATTTGACCCCTCCGTGAATTATTTACCCCCCTCCGTGAATTATTTGACCCCTCCGTGAATTGTTTACCCCCCTCCGTGAATTATTTGACCCCTCCGTGAATTGTTTACCCCCTTCCGTGAATCATTTGACCCCTCTGTGAATTGTTTACCCCCCTCCGTGAATTATTTGACCCCTCCGTGAATTGTTTACCCCCCTCCGTGAATTGTTTGACCCCTCCGTGAATTGTTTACCCCCCTCCGTGAATTATTTGACCCCTCCGTGAATTGTTTACCCCCCTCCGTGAATTATTTGACCCCTCTGTGAATTGTTTACCCCCCTCTTTGAATTATTTGACCCCTCCGTGAATTGTTTACCCCCCTCCGTGAATTAGTTGACCCCTCCGTGAATTGTTTACCCCCCTCCGTGAATGGTTTGACCCCTCCGTGAATTGTTTACCCCCCTCCGTGAATTATTTGACCCCTCTGTGAATTGTTTACCCCCCTCCGTGAATTATTTGACCCCTCCGTGAATTATTTACCCCCCTCCGTGAATTATTTGACCCCTCCGTGAATTGTTTACCCCCCTCCGTGAATTATTTAACCCCTCCGTAAATTGTCTACCCCCCTCCGTAAATTATTTGACCCCTCCGTGAAGTTTTTACCCCCCTCCGTGAATTATTTACCTGCCTCCGTGAATTACTTGCCCCTCCGTGAATTGTTTACCCCCCTCCGTGAATTATTTGACCCCTCTGTGAATTGTTTACCCCCCTCCGTGAATTATTTGTCCCCTCCGTGAATTATTTACCCCCCTCCGTGAATTATTTGACCCCTCCGTGAATTGTTTATCCCCCTCCGTGAATTATTTACCTGCCTCCGTGAATTACTTGCCCCTCCGTGAATTGTTTACCCCCCTCCGTGAATTATTTGACCCCTCTGTGAATTGTTTACACCCCTCCGTGAATTATTTGACCCCTCCGTGAATTATTTACCCCCCTCCGTGAATTATTTGACCCCTCCGTGAATTGTTTATCCCCCTCCGTGAATTATTTACCTGCCTCCGTGAATTACTTGCCCCTCCGTGAATTGTTTACCCCCCTCCGTGAATTATTTGACCCCTCTGTGAATTGTTTACCCCCCTCCGTGAATTATTTGTCCCCTCCGTGAATTATTTACCCCCCTCCGTGAATTATTTGACCCCTCCGTGAATTGTTTATCCCCCTCCGTGAATTATTTACCTGCCTCCGTGAATTACTTGCCCCTCTGTGAATTGTTTACCCCCCTCCGTGAATTATTTGACCCCTCCGTGAATTGTTTACCCCCCTCCGTGAAGTATTTGACCCCTCCGTGAATTATTTACCCCCTCCGTGAATTATTTGACCCCTCCGTGAATTGTTTACCCCCCTCCGTGAATTGTTTGACCCCTCCGTGAATTGTTTACCCCCCTCCATGAATTATTTGACCCCTCCGTGAATTGTTTACCCCCCTCCGTGAATTATTTGATCCCTCCGTGAATTATTTACCCCCCTCCGTGAATTATTTGACCCCTCCGTGAATTATTTACCCCCCTCCGTGAATTATTTGACCCCTCCGTGAATTGTTTACCCCCCTCCGTGAATTATTTGACCCCTCTGTGAATTGTTTACCCCCCTCCGGGAAATATTTGACCCCTCTGTGAATTATTTACCCCCCTCCGTGAATTATTTGACCCCTCCGTGAATTGTTCACCCCCCTCCGTGAATGGTTTACCCCCCTCCGTGAATTATTTGACCCCTCCGTGAATTATTTACCCCCCTCCGTGAATTATTTGACTTCTTTGTGAATTATTTACCCCCCTCCGTGAATTGTTTACCCCCCTCCGTGAATTATTTGACCCCTCCGTGAATCGTTTACCCCCCTCCGTGAGTTATTTGACCACTCTGTGAATTGTTTACCCCCCTCCGTGAATTATTTCACCCCTCCGTGAATTGTTTACCCCCCTCCGTGAATTATTTGACCCCTCTGTGAATTATTTACCCCCTCCGTGAATTATTTGACCCCTCTGTGAACTATTTACCCCCCTCCGTGAATTATTTGACCCCTCCGTGAATTGTTTACCCCCCTCCGTGAATTATTTAACCCCTCCGTGAATTGTTTACCCCCCTCCGTGAATTATTGGACCCCTCCGTGAATTATTTACCCCCTCCGTGAATTATTTGGCCCCTGTGTGAATTATTTGACCCCTCCGTGAATTATTTGACCCCTCTGTGAATTATTTGACCCCTCCGTGAATTATTTACTCCCCTCCGTGAATTATTTGACCCCTCCGTGAATTATTTGACCCCTCCGTGAATTGTTTACCCCCCTCCGTGAATTATTTGACCCCTCCGTGAATCGTTTACCCCCCTCCGTGAATTACTTGCCCCTCTGTGAATTGTTTACCCCCCTCTGTGAATTATTTGACCCCTCCTCGAATTATTTACCCCCTCCGTGAATTATTTGACCCCTCCGTGAACTGTTTACCCCCCTCCGTGAATTATTTGACCCCTCCGTGAATTGTTTACCCCCCTCCGTGAATTATTTGACCCCTCTGTGAATTGTTTACCCCCCTCCGTGAATTATTTGATCCCTCCGTGAATTATTTACCCCCCTCCGTGAATTATTTGACCCCTCCGTGAATTATTTACCCCCCTCCGTGAATTATTTGACCCCTCCGTGAATTATTTACCCCCCTCCGTGAATTATTTGACCCCTCCGTGAATTATTTACCCCCCTTTGTGAATTATTTGACCCCTCTGTGAATTGTTTACCCCCCTCCGTGAATTATTTGACCCCTCTGTGAATTATTTACCCCCCTCCGTGAATTATTTGACCCCTCCGTGAATTATTTACCCCCCTCCGTGAATTATTTGACCCCTCCGTGAATTGTTTACCCCCCTCCATGAATTATTTGACCCCTCCGGGAATTGTTTACCCCCCTCCGTGAATTATTTGACCCCTCCGTGAATTATTTACCCCCCTCCGTGAATTATTTGACCCCTCCGTGAATTGTTTACCCCCCTCCGTGAATTATTTGACCCCTCCGTGAATTATTTACCCCCCTCCGTGAATTATTTGACCCCTCCGTGAATTATTTACCCCCCTCCGTGAATTATTTGACCCCTCTGTGAATTGTTTACCCCCCTCCGTGAATTATTTGACCCCTCTGTGAATTATTTGCCCCCCTCCGTGAATTATTTGACCCCTCTGTGAATTATTTACCCCCCTCCGTGAATTATTTGACCCCTCCGTGAATTGTTTACCTCTTTGGGGGGGGATGTTCCCCTGTGTTGCATGGTCTCCCATTCTTCCCAACTTTCAATTTTCATGATGGTTTTTTTTCTGGTGGCTGGCTCTGTTGCGGGGGGGGGGAGTCGCAGACTTTTCCTTGTCCCTTTCTGAGATGAAGGAAGGAAGGGAGGGGTCGGGTACCACACTTTTATCAGACTTTTGCTGAGATGTGTTCTATTTTATGTCCTTCACACGAGATGCCAAATCAGACTTCAGACTTCAGACTTTATACACATAGCTGCTCAGCAGTGCCACAAACCGAGGGTGACCCAGGCGAGCCGAGCAGTCCTCTGCGGGCGAGGCAAAGAATTCCACAACACGAACCACAACACACATCCACGGGGTACATGACACAAGGTGAAATCGGCGACAAACGTACCAAGGGTTAGAAAAGGGGGAGGTGCTGCGTGGAAAAGGTGCAAAAGTGGCGCCGATACGGTGGCAACGGGATCCCGAGGGGGTTTTGGCCGGGTACCAACGTGCATGCCTTTGCACGGGCATGGCCAAGTACAGGGGCACCGCTCATCCCTACACTCGCGCCAGCGCACCAGCTTTTTCCCCACCCGGATATCAGCGCACTCCAACCCTCCCCGTGCCGAATCTGCTGATGCAGTGCCTTGTCGTGCCTCGCAGTGCCTTCGCAATGCAACATTGTTCGCCACAAGCAATGGAGTGAACAACAATCGAAGGGGAAAGGAAGCACAAACCAGGTGAGGGCCAACAAGCGAAAAGGGACAAACACGACAACAAAGGTGGGACAATTGGAGCAGGCAAACACATAATGCACGGTGCACGCGCGCGTGGCTGCAACCGTGGGGGGGGGGGGGGGGGCAACAACCAAAAGGCAGGGTAAAGAGCACCCTCCCCGGCGCCCTGCTGTTGCTGCGCTTGGAAGTACACACACCACACTCCCTCCTTGGTGCCTACCAATGAAAGGCCGGTCCATGAAGGAAGAGACCGGCTCACAAGCAATCTGGAGCCGTATGGGAAGAAAGTACCGAAAATCCCAATAGGGGAAAGCGCACGGTGACGGGTCCAAGTGACGGTAATGGTGCGTGGGGTCCCAACCACCAACCTCGTATCTTCCTTCCTAACTCCCTGCAATGCCACTGCTCGCATGGGTAGAAGCCCAGTCGCCGGAGCCTCACCCCCTTAGGGCCCTCCACATGAGCAAGCCTCGGGGTAAAGTATACCGCGGGGCGGTATATGGGGATGAAGGCGGCTGTGTGGAATCTCCCCTGCTTAGCTCGGAAGGGTGGTCCACATGAGAACATCCTAGCCCCCGCGAATCCGAGCTCGCATGTTGCTGCCGCATGCGCACCCAAACTCTTGGGCTACTGGTATCCCCAGGGCCTAAAGGTCGCCCGCTCCATAGCCCAGGGAGGTCGCGAAGTTCCGCTTCTTCCTGGTCCAGCCTTGCACTGGCAACACCCACACGCAGGGTACTTTGCTAAGTCTCGTGACACGGGGCCATGCATAACTCTCCTTTCCCAAGCCCAAGCCCAAGCACTTGTTTGCACACGGGCAACGCTTCTTTTCACCCGGGCAGCACTTTTTTGCACATGAACAGCAGTTCTTTGCACACGGGCAGCATTTGTTTGCGTATAAGCAACACTTCTTTGCAAACGGTTAGCACTTGTTTGCACACGGGCACCACTTGTTTGCGCACAGGCAGCACTTATTTGCAGCGTTTATGGATTACACGCTGCCCACTGAGCTTCTTCAGGTGACGGTCGCTGGCACGTCAAGGCCTCAGCTGGGGGAGGCGATTGAAGAGAGGTGGCCATACTCGTGGGTGCCCGGCCCCTTTATAGCTGTCCCGTTGCTTGCAGCAGACTTGTCATGGCGTCCAGACGGGTACGGGATGCCTTCCCTGAGATCAGGTTGCCGAGTGCATGGCATGAGGCACCCCCCCCCCCCCTACCCCGATGGAGGCGGAGCGCCAGGTCGCTGAGAGCCTGCGCATGACCCCTGGCGGCTCATCGAATGGGGATGATAGTGAGAGTGTGTCCCCCCATCGCGGCGGAGAGCGTGGGCTGTCTTAGAGCCCCCCACTCCTCCCCTTACCGGCACGGCAAGGGCATTGACCCGGTCCAGTAGGAAGACATGTTGGCCTGAGTGAGGCGCCCACCCGTGCCCCTATGAGTGTCCCGGCAGAACAGTGGCGCCCGTCGCGGGGATACTTTGGGACCTACTGGTTCCTGATGGGGCAGGGCCCCACAACGGTGGGCGCACTGCGAGTGGAGCCCTGCCGTCCTCGCAGCCCAAGATTGTGGGTCCCGCCCCTAGCACCGGCTCCGCATCCCAACAACACGGCTCTTGCCCGAGGAGCTGGCATCATGGCGATGCAGGTCCCCAGTGCACCGCTCCTTGTCGCAGGTTTGCCCGGGTTGCCCAAGTCCAGCGGAGGATGTGCCTCGATGGGAAGTGACAGCGTAGCTGATATCATGCAGTACAATCCCGACGGGAGGAGTGAACCGGAGTACGTCTGGGCTTCGTATGAAATGGGAGACACAGACATGCGCCAAGATGAGAGCCCATAGCGGGAGCGGGAGACACCGACAGCGGTGGAATCAGTGCGGCCCGCATTCCAGCCGGAGCACATGGGAGAACATCTGGCAGTAGTGGTGCCACCCCTCCTCATCTCTGTTGCTTGCGGGCCGGTGCAAGGGTATGCTAGGCAGTATGAAGTCGTCATTTGCACCTGATTGTCCCTGTGCCCAACTGGGCAGTCTGCCGCGTCAGGCATCCCTGGGCGCCGGAGGCTACCAAGCCCCGGCCTCACCATGCTTGCCCGTAGCGAGTAAGCACCAGGACACATGGCGACGCACGTTCCAGGCATTACGGTGCCCATGCCCGACTCTGACTTATATACCCGTGCCTGTGCGCACTGAAGCCGATGTTGTGTGTCTCTCCACCATGCGTGTGTTGCCCCATAACCAAATGCCTTACTTCCTCATGGGCCGGCCCGTCGCACAATGCAATAGGATTTGAGTCTCCCCGCCCAGCGATGGAGTGGCTGCTGTGCCTCCTCCCGCCCCTGACGTGGATCGATTGCAGCGCCGCGGACACTAAGAAACCAGCCGCACGCTATGTACAATCCACCAGAGCCTGCTGAGGGAGGAAGGAATCCCGATTAACCTGCATGCCTCTAACCGCCCGCGGCGATGCAGTCCGCAGTACAAAGGGACTGGAACGATAGTCAACGGGCAGCATAACCTCTACTCTGTCCCGCTGGGACACTTGGTCTGTGGTGGGGGACCCGTGTAACCTACTCCCGGTGGTCCACGGAAGCAAGAGGAACTTGGTGCTCACCCATGCTCGACTCTTCTGCAGCATGATGCCGGTGCACGCCATTGGCCACACGTGCATGTCTCTGATGCGCCACCATGGGAGGCAGGGGGGCAAGCAAAAGGGGTCCGGGAAAAAAAAAGTGGCGGGCGCCTTATCACTGCATACCGTCTATACGAGGGTCAGTCGCGGCACAGGGTTCGTTTCCGCGCGACATGTACAAAATACCACTGCCATGGGGCCCCGAATTCTGTTGGGGGAGGAAGGAAATCCGGGAAACCGGCGTGCCTCGAACCGCCAACATAGATAGAGCCCACAGTGCAGGAGCGCCAAGGGGCCAGGAACAATAGTCAGTGGGCGGCCCACCATGTACATTATTCAGAGAAGAACTACGATGATGGCCTTATGTGACCCACGCCAAGTGCTCCCAATGGGTGCCATGGGCATCCTGGTGATGTAACACAACCACGTCGACAACAAGCGAGCCGTAACAGTGCCCCATGTCATTGGCCTCACGTGCATGTCTTTGGAGCAATGCTTTGAGAGGAGGGTGAGCCGGAAGGGCGAAGGGGCCGGGAGCAAAAGCATACTGACCGAGGCGGAAAAAGAGCAAGCGAAGAACCCGGTTGACGCCTGCCTCAGCGGCTAGCTGCCCCGGCGTGGAAACCATAGTGCGCAGGTTCGCGCCCCGCTAGCGGCACCACCGGGGAACACCAAAGACAAGGAGCACTCCTGGGTAACGGCGACGGTAGTGGAGCAACGAGCTTGGAAGGCAATCCCTGAAGGGGTTGTTTTTTGCACCTAGACCGCAGGAAGACCAAACGCCACACCGAGAGCGCAGCGGCAACCGGTTCAAAGGGGACGGGGGAACCCAAGCAGCAACGAAAAAGCAGAACGCGCACGGCCAACATCCAGACCACAAAGGCACGCACAGAGAGGTAACAGAGGCGGAAGCCGGGGAAGGAACAAGGATAAGTAGGAACGGCACTGGTAAGCAGGGGTCAACTCCACCTCCCGGCCAACCGCAACAGCAACCTGTACCATGGCACCTACCAAACTCGGCATGCACGCGCCAATGACCATGAAAGGGGAAGGATGATAAGTACAGCGGCAAGGCCGCATTTGCTCTCCCCCTCCTCCTCACACCCCTGAGCAGAGTTACACAACCAGGGTAGCAAACAAGCGGAGAGTAGGGACGACGATGGCCGTACGAAATTTCCCCTCCTCCGTACCCCTCCATTCCCTCCCAAGCGGTTGCTATGCCGTTGCTCGCATGGGTGGAAGCCCAGTCGCTGGAGCCTCACCCCCTTAGGGCCCTCCACATGAGCGGGCCTGGGGATAAAGTATGCTGCGGGGCGGTATATGAGGCGAAAGCGGCTGGGTGGAACCTCCCCTGCTTAGCTCGGAAGGGTGGTCCACATGAGATCATCCTATCCCCCGCGGATCCGAGCTCGCGTGTTGCTGCCGCATGCTCACCCAAACTCTTGGGCTACTGGTATCCCCAGGGCCTAAAGGTCGCCCGCTCCATTGTCCAGGGAAGTCGCAAAGTTTCGCTGCCTCCCGGTCCAGCCTTGCACTGGGCACCACCCAGTGTACTGTGCTGCGCCTCGTGACACGGGGCCGTGCGTAACCCTTCTTGCCCATGCCCAAGCCCAAGCACTTCTTTGCGCACGGGCAGCACTTCATTGCGCACAGGCAGCACTTCTTTGTGCAGGTGCAGCACGTCTTTGCGCAGGTGGTGCACTTCATTGCGCAGGTGCAGCACTTGTTTGCGCACGGGCATTACTTCATTGCGCACGCACATCCTTGTGACCCTACCGGCTAACCCGCTGACCCCCCCCCCCTCCAGACCCCCAAAAATTTTCTCACCCGGTTTGGGTCTATAATTTGAACAGTCCGCCCTGACTCTACTCTACCCAACAACTCTACCCATCCTACTCACTTTAGTCCACGCCCTCCGTTCCAAGTCACTGAGACCCAACGCTATGCTACCTCGAATCTCATTTGACGCATGGTCCAACAAGTCATTCACGAATATCCAATGGATACGCACCCACGTGAACCTCCCTTGGTGGTGGCCTTCCTTGATTGAAATTTGTGAAACATTGGAATAGATGGTAGGTACCGTGCCAATCCTAATTATTTGCGGAAATAATTAATTCCCGGTCCAACGTGTTGTTTTGCCGCAAAAAAAAAACGCAAAAAAAATATTAATTTTTGGCTTTGTGCCCTTCGCAAAAATGGGTTCCGCAAAAAAATCGCAAAAAAAATATTTTTTGCCCCTGCCCCCCTTTGCAGAAATACCACAATTGCGGGACGGATGCTGTGTTTGCCCCACTGCTTGTTGCCCCACCCCCCCACCCTTCTGTTTCTCAGACCCCATTCTGCTCCTTGCTGTGCTGTCAGGGGCACTATTATGGACGAAATTTGGAACTGGCTCATTGAAAACTGGTAAGGTTGAAGCATCCGAAACACTTGCTTGTTGGTGCTTGTCTGTGCTATGGACTGCAATCCCAGAGTTCAACTGATCAACATTTGTATGCCTGCGTAGGATTGGACTGCAATCCCACAGTCCAAATGATCAACATTTGTATGCCTGTGTAGGATTGGACTGCAATCCCAGAGTCCAAGGTACCCCAGGCCCTTCGCAAAAATGGGTTCCGCAAAAAAAAACGCAAAAATAAAAAAAAATTTGTCTCAGTACGCTCCGCAAAAATGGGTTCCGCAGGAAAAAATCGCAAATTTTTTTTTTCCCCTGTTTTAAGTGTTGCCGCAAAATTTTGCTTAAATAAAATTCGAAACACCCAACGCAAAACTTAGGATTCCGCAAATAGTTAGGATTGGCACGGTAGCAAAATTGCACAGTTTCTGTTTTGCTTGGTGATCCTGTGAGACCAGCTGCTCTGTGTCATGACATATAAACTGGGCAAGTTGCTGTTTTTCATGTGTCATTTGTCATGTGTCATGAGGGGCTGTGTTGATTTGGGGCATGGCAGAGTAGCCTGAGGCTGCTTGTTACAGCTTCTTTTCAATAGCATAAGGGAAAACCCTGAATGAAGCCCGCAGTGTGGAGTATGAAACAGATTGCTGTCATTTGACAACCAATTTGTATATTGCAGTGTTGCAAATTAATGGATGCTGTCAGTTAACAGTCATATTGCGCTCTGAGCACTCTGTCTGTCTGCCTGCCTGCTTCTATGGTCTACAAGGGCATTATCTGTCCCTCCCATGCACTCTCTATCCCTACGATCCCATGCGTTTCTCTTTCATAGATTGAGAATGTGTACACAAAGTGTGAAGTTGTGGCCCAAGCATTTGTCTATGGTGATAGCTTCCAACATCAGCTCGTGGCCATTATTGTCCTGGATGCTGAAGCGCTGCCTGCATTCTGCAGAGACAAAGGTCTGCCTGCTGGCAGTCCTGCAGAGATGTGCAAGTATGTTTGGGATGATGTCTGGTCCACGGTGAAGCTAAATGCATAAAGCATCAGGTGCCCAGTCCCATTCCATGGAAGCTGGACTGCCTTCATGTATTGCAGTGGGATGATTCTTTATTTTAGCCCTTTCAGTCGCCAGCACTGGAGTTCTTGAACAAAGAAGTGGAACAGCAGGGACCTGTGAAGTTGGTGTATACAGTCCCGGTCCGTGTGGCATTGCATGCATGCAGCCAAATGGCAAGTTAGACATGCAGTCACTTGGATTACGCTGTTCTATGGGAGCTTTGGAGGGGAATTGTTGTTTCCAGTTGCAAGTTCCCTCAATTGCTCTATTGCTTGGTCCCAGGAGTGAGGAGATGAAGAAGGCGGTGTTGGCTGAGTTGGATCGTCTCAGGAAGGAGGCCAAGCTGTTCACTTTTGAGCATGCTGCAAAGATTTATTTGGAATCAGAGCCATTCAGCGTTGAGAATGACATCCTCACTCCCACCTTCAAGCTGAAGCGTGACATTGCCAAGAAGGTTTACGAGACACAGATTGACGCAATGTATGATTCCCTTGGCAGGGTTGGAAAGCAAGGTTAAGCAGCCGTGCTGTGAAGCTGGGAAACGTCAGCAGTATGTGCGCATGCAAACATGCACAAATGTCCAGGCATTTTCCTTACCATGATACCTTGATGTTGTGCAGTGTGCTGCCACTTGGGCAGTGCTGCTCTGGTGTGAATTGGCTTTCCCAACTGGTTTCAAGAACCATGTCAGGACTGGAAAAGAAAAGCCAGCAGTATGCCGAGAAAGATCCATTTGGTGTATTGCGTCCGCATATCGACGAATTGAACGATGCAGATCGCCATGTGACCTCACCGCCTGCCACAAGTCTGGCCTGGGCTTGTGCATTGGTTATGCAGGTTCTACATTTGCTTGAGGTTGTGGCAGAACTATGCTGCTTGTTTCACCTGTTTTCCTGAAACGTGCAGGTTGAGACCTTGTCCAGGTATGCTTTCTACCTGCTGCAGCCAATTATCTTTACTTTCGCTTTGTTCTGTGCTGTGCCCCAATTTCCCAGCCGTGGGTGGCTGGGGGGTTCATGAGGTAATCGGGTGGAGGAGGTGGGGATTTTTATTTCAGGTCCAGATCAGTGGTTGCACCTTTTGCAATGAATCATAAGTTCAGTCTCTCCAAGCGTCTGCCCTTCGCCTCAATGCATATTGGCAACCACAGAGTCCCGCAGTGTCATGGGTTCAAATCGAAGGCTGGCAAAACAATGCTTTTTGTTGATTGTGCGGGCAAAAGCAACATTTCAAAGCCCAATAGGACCCACAAAGGTTAAGGAGAACATCGGAAAAGGAAAAGAACAACAAAAGTGCATGCAGGATATTTTTTTGGAAGAAAAGAACAACAGGAAAGCGGCTGCGCATCCTAATCTTGAGGTACAGGTTCAAGTGTTGCTCAAGCAGTGGCATTGCATCTGGACGGTGGATGTGGGTATTGTTTGCACAAGCAGGAACAATCTCATTGTACTCCAAGGCGTTCTCAGCTTCAGCCTCTAAGAAGCTAAGGCCACCAAGCTGCCCGCGTGTCTAGTTTTGACTGTTTTCAATTTTTGTGTCTCGGAATGGGCCAACTCCAGGATATTAGAAATGGCGCAGAGCTTAGTCAGACAAATGTGTTGAGTTTCCGCAACAAGAATTTATTGACTATATTTTCAGGAAGTTCTTGCATTCTTGCTACCTATTTTTTGTGTGTTGCATCCATGAGTTGTTTTGCCCATTAAAACTGCCAACCAAAATATTCAGCCAATATTGTTTTGCGAATTGGTATGAAGTCAGTTTGCAGTTTTCTTCACAACCCATTTATCATACCCCAGTTCATCAGCAGGTTATGTTGATGCATGCATTGGGAAGGAGTGACGAAAGTGTTGTACCAGCCAAATCAGAAATTTATCAAAAATTGATTAAAGATTTGGGTGATTTGGGGCCAAAAGACCCAAATACAAAGAAATTTGAAATGCGAAAAATGAATTAATGAGCCAATTGGCAGTGCATGGTAGGAGGATACATAAAAGTATTAATGAGGAAATTTATTCAATTTTTGTCATGTGAAAGCCTGTGCGTCCTCCTCGGCAACCTCAACAGCATGGGTTCCCCGGGCACCCCCCATTGCCTCCGCAGTCGGTGCCCTCGGCCCCCTCTCTTCCTGGCACCGCCTCATCCCCCCGGCCACCAACTTCACCACCCGCCACGGCGCCCTTGCCACCGCCATCGACCACATCTTCGCCCCATCGCCTCCAACACTCACCACATCCTCCCTTGCCACACCTCCCACGCCACGCTTTTGGCGCAGGTCACCCTGCACCACCTCTCCCGCGACGCCCACTCCTGGCGCCTCTTCCGATGGCGCCTGGCAACCCCCGAGGACATGGACTCCCTCTCCGCCACCCTGGACTTTGCGTGGGGCTGGCTCTCCCTGTCCCCCGCCCTCCCCGACCACTATGTCGCCACCCACCACTTCGTCGCGCACCAAGTCGTCCCGCGCCCGCCCGACAGCCCCTCCCAGCTGCGTCACCTCGCTCAGTTCAGCTTCCCCCTCTCCACCCACGACCTGGCCACCCAGTCCTCGGCCCTCCAGGAGGCGTCTGTCGCCCGCGGCCGCGTCTCTCGGACGGCGGTCCTCGCCTCCCCCTCGATCACCTCCGCCACCCGGACCGTCCTCCGAGCCTCCTAGGGCCCCAACACCCTGGCAGTAGCCTCTGCAGTGTCCCTCATCTCCCCACGCCGTCCCACCTCATGGCTCACCCAGGGGCCCGCCTTGACGCGAGCCCTCGCCCCCCTCGATGTCACAGTCCTCGTCCTCCCCTCGCTGCTCGTACGCCCCGCCCCGCAGCACCACTCCGGCTCGCTGGCCCCCCTCGGGTCCCTCCCCTACGTGGTGGTCGCATGCGATGGCAGCCAAGAAAGAACCCGCCTCGGCGCGGAATTCTCCCTCTGACACCCCCACCACGGCACACTCTACCGCGGCTGGCTTGGCCTCCACGCCCTCGCCAGCCACTCCACGGAGGCCGAGTGGATCGCCAAGATAGTCGCCTTGTTCGCCCTCAACGGCTGGACCGGCGAGGCCTTTTTCGCCTCCGACTCCACCGCCTCCAAGCTCTGCGACCTCACCCGTGGCCCGCCCCCCACTTCCGCCCTCTCCATCCCATACTGGGCGGCCCTTCTCTCCACCACCTTCCGCATGCACGAAGCCTGGCTCCCCACGCAACACGACTTCGGCTCCAGCAGCCACCTCGCCACCCTCAACGCCGAAGCTGACAACCTGGCCCGCCGCGGGCTCCACACAGCCTCCCCGGGGACCCTCCCTAGGGCTACACTGTACCACGGCAGCATCGTGAGAGGTAGACGGTGGGGTAAACATGCGGTACCCACCAGCCTGCTCCGGTGGGGATTTTTGTAACCGAGGGGCACGCTGTGCATGCCTGTTGTCTTCTTTCTGTCTCCCACCGCCTCTCGCTCTCTCCTCCTTTCCCCAACCAACAATATATCCCCATACTGGGTAGGGTTTTCTTTTCGTGGCACGCTCATGAGAGCGGTCCACCAAGGTGGGCGAGGAGGTCAATGGTTTGGGTCAGATTCTGTTTCTGCAAGTAATCTCGCCAAACCTTATTGTAGAACTGTAAAAAGGTTTCAACGGGCTCCTCGGTATCCCAATCTTTGGTATAACCCTCCCAACGCACCTTGAAGAGAAGTCTTTTGCGGTGAGTACGGTGACCCAACATTTGCTTCACGTTATAAGTGTCCTCCTCAAATTGGGAGGGCACTCTAGCAAGCTCCTCCGTGTAGTTTGGAGGCACGGGGGAGCGAGGGGATTTGACCATCTTCATTAGACAATCAACGTGGACAGCAACCAGCCTTCGTTGGTCCACCTGAATAACATAGAGGGCGTGAGCCTTCTTGGCCACAACCTCATAGGGCCCATCCCAATAGGGGCAAGTCTTATCGCCAAGATTTTTGCGTTGGCGACGGACCCATACGCAGTCCCCTTTTGAGAAAAATGGGGGGACATCCTCCTCCTCTTATTGTATTTATGAGCCATTGCCTCTTGCACTTGATTCATAGCCCTACGTGCAAGAGCAGTAAGCTCCTCACACCGCTTGAAGTAGTGAGCGGCGTCTTGGGCAACCCCCTTAGGCTCAGCAAGAGGGAGCCCCTTAGTACGGTTGTATTTACCAAACACAATCTCGTTAGGCGTTAACCTGAAGGACCTGAAGTCTCATGCCATGCTCGTACAATGGCGGGCAAAACCTCTACCCAATTAGTGCCCTGCCTCAAGGTAAGGGCTTTAGCAACGGCACGCCTTAGCTGCTTTTCGGCTTTGCCATTACCTTGGTGCCTACCCGCGACACACATAGTCGAGCGGGCACCAATCTTAGAACAAAGGGTTTGGAAATATTGGCTCACAAATTGTGGCCCACGGTCAGAGCATATTTCACCTATCAACCCTGCGTTCCATCATCAAATGGGCCGCTCTTTTCCCCGCTAGCCCTTCATTCTTGTCTTCATGACGAGGTTTAGGAATAGGGATCGCGATGAGGTAGCCGGAAAGCCGGCAAACGCATAGGAGCATTCGGTCATACACCTCTCCATCATGGGAGGTGGAAGGGTACTGAAACACATCAAGCGCTATGGAGTCCATGGGCTCAATACGTATAGGCATAGGGTTCATGTACCCTTGCTTGCGCTTGGTGTCATGCGTGTGAATGGCTCATGAGGGACAGATTTGACATTGCAGTTCCACTGCTTTGTACAATCCCTCACCTTCCACGCCATGGTTAATCTCCTTCCAGTGTTTTTCCACACTGGAGGTAGTTAAGTGAAGTGCATCGTGGTATTCGGCCACCAGACGATGTACTAGCAACGTAGGAACACACCACCGTCCGTTACGGACGAGCTTGTTATCCACCAACCTCACCCCATCTTGGAAGCTCCCATTCAAGGCATCTTGGCACATTTTTTTGTAGCGTTCACAATTTGGGTAGTGTTTAGCCCAATTTATGTCAAAAACATTGGGAGCCTCCTCCCCATATATAGGTGTTGCCTTCTTGTGGGACTTCCAAGATTTTTTTATCTTGGCAATTCGCTCCAGTCTCCGAAGTTTTTTCTTTTGCTTCGTCCCCCCCCCCCACTGGAGCCGAAGCCAGAGGGGGTGGATCACACGCGGGCGCCCCCATAGCCCGAGGCGCCGCTTTAGACCTAGTAACAACAGGCGCCACAACCGCCTGAAATACAAGGGGGCGGGCGAGAAGTTCCTCTTTCTCGGCCGCCATCATGTCCCGCACATCCCCGGCCGCTAGGGCCGTCCCATGTATGGACACATCGCCCAACGCCGGGTTAGCAGGGTAAGCTCAACGGGACAAGAAATCACCCACGGGATTCACGGGCCCCGGGTTGTAAACCACATGGAGGTCAAACTTAGAGAATAACTCATGCCAACGCGCTTGGCGCGGAGAAGGACCCCCCACGTTTTTGAGGTCCTCCGCAGCCCAATTTTCCAGGCTACGGTGGTCCGTACAGACCTCCACTCGCTTGCTCCCCACCCAACTGTGCCATTTCAGAAGTGCCGCCACTATGGTGTAGCATTCTTTTTCCCGCGGGCTCCATTTCAATCGGCTGCCTGACAATTTACGGGAGAAAAAGGCAAGGGGGCAAAGAGCACCATCGGGACCTTCATGTTGTAGGGCCGCCCCCGACGTTCAATTACTAGCGTCCGG
This sequence comes from Eutreptiella sp. 'Long Island Sound 2002', assembly GCA_964036045.1. Taxonomy (NCBI): domain Eukaryota; phylum Euglenozoa; class Euglenophyceae; order Eutreptiales; family Eutreptiaceae; genus Eutreptiella; species Eutreptiella sp. 'Long Island Sound 2002'. The sequence goes on along the minus strand of OZ038381.1, from coordinate 33,692,507 downwards.
GGTGAGGACAAAGTCCTTATCACAATCGGCTGGTTCGGGGGAACAATTTCCCTGATAGCACGCTTGGGCTTCAAAAAGGCTTCGTTAGCCGAAGCATTCCACGTTAGGCCTATCTTCTTCCCATTTTTATGCTTAGGCGAATTCTTCAACATTTCAATCAAAGGGGTAGCTATGGAGGCGTAATTTTGGACATAACCCGAATAATAGTTTGCGAGCCCCAAGAACCCTCGGAGCTGCGGAACATTATCCGCCTTTTCCCAACGTTCAAGCGGAAACATTTTCCCTGGCGCCGGCCGGCGTGTGCCATTTACCAACACATGCCCACAAAACTCAACCGAAGGAACAAAGAAATCGGTTTTGCTAATCGAAGCAACTAACTCCTCTTTCCTTACCCTATCCAACACGGCACGCACGTCGCAATCGTGGTTAGCCAATAGCTCCTCCTCCGTATCACCGGAGGAACCAATAATAATATCATCAATATATGAGTCCGCACAATCCAAACCCTGCAAGACGTGGCCCATGACCGGTTGAAAAATATGCGCCTGACCCCCCGGCCAGCGCCGCCACCACCTAACCCCGATACCTAGCCAGCCACCGCCGCGGGGCGCCACGCCAAGCCCCGCCAAGAAGACACCAAGCGAACCGGAAGCCGAAGGACGCCAACGCACACGCCAACGGGCACTGCTACGCCAAACGGCGCTGAACCCAAGCCCGCAGCCGTCGAAACCGCCTAACCCAGCCGAAGCCCCAACAGGAGACCAACCCGAGCCACACCCCGTAACCGCTAACCCTTGACTCCTAACCAAGCCTGGCGGGGGAGCAACGTAGCCACAACCCACACCCACAGCCCACACGGCCGCCCAACCAGCCAGCACCAAAAGCAAAGCGGCAACTAACCAAACCCGCCCTGACCCGTACCCGTGTACATCAGAATGCGCGAGCCGCACCCCTGGGGCGCGGCTGCCACCAAACCACCGACAACACACACCAGGGGACACAACACTACCGCTGCACCAGTTACCCATGCCTGTGCCTGCAGTGTGCGCGCACCCCCTTTTTGAATTTTTTTTAAAAAAAAGGCACGGCAAAACAAAACAAATACAGAGCAAAAAAAAAACAGAAAAGAATATTGGGGGGGGGAGGAAGAGGGACACAACCACCAACAGCACACGCGCACCGCACACAGCGCGCACACCGGTGAACAGGCGCCACGTGTGCTAGGACACCGCACACGCACATGCACCGAGGGCAGCAAAGGGACAGCAAACCACGGCCTACACCCCCAGGGTCGGACGCACTGGGGCGACCTAGCCGGCTCAAGGGGCCAGTGGCAGGAGCGGTACTCCAAGGCCGCTGGTCCGAGCCCGGCCAGGCTGCATCGGGGACCATGGCACACATGGCTCGGAGCCATGGAAGCAACTGATGACAGGCGTGCCGGCACACAGCCCGGGAGGGGGTCGCCTGCCAAGCAGCGGGGCCCCGCAACTCAAACCACAGGGGTGAGGCGGTCGTACCGTAGACTCGCGGGAGCAACACCCCCTGTGGTGAGAGATACTCCATACGGCCTGGCAGCCCCCAGAGCTGCCGCCCACAGGAGGGGGCATGTGACCGTACCCACGGACACATGTGGGGACACCCTCCCGACCGGGAAACCTGGACCGGGGGGCCGTGACACTGCCTTCCCAAGCACCTGCGGGAGCGGCTTAAGAGGCACCTGACCTAGGGCAGTGGGAGGGACAGGACGTCCCCTTTGTAAGACCTTCTTCCTGCATTGTCAAAGGAGGCATCCCAAGCTCCCGAAGATACCTACCTACCTACCTGGCCCATGACCTGTTGAAAAATAGCGGGCCCATTCTTGATACCCATAGGCATAACACGCCATTGGTATTGCTTACCCGCCAAATTCATGGTGGTCTTAGCCCGGGACTCTATTGAAGGCGTCCACGTCGAGGTTTTTGCCAAATTGTTTTTTGACGCGTGCGGCCCAATATGGCGTGAAGCCATAGTCAGACTGCTTCCACACGGACCCATCACGCTGTGCAGGTAGAACATCACGGGCAAGGGTCTCGGGAGCAAATTCAACGAGCTCCAACGCACAAGCCCATTCCTGCACAGGGGCCATGGAGGAAGCGGTGAAGGCATAGGATATGTGTTTCTCGGCCTCAACACGGTTAGGCGGTTCGCCACCAGGGGGCGTAACCACAATTGCTGGGGCCGGGTGCATAGGAGTGACCGCCCCATGATTCGAACGGTTATGCCCCACACGGACTGACGTGACACTTTACCATGAATGGGTCTAACCAAAAATGGTCTGCCGGTTCGTGGAGCTTCACGGAAGTCCTCAATCCAAAAACGGGGGTGCACTGGATTGTGAGGGTACAAACAATTGAAACGGTCAAAATGGCTCACACAATGTTCTTAACCTGTTAAAGTTTTGAAAACTTGTAAATATTTTGACTCCTCCATCCTTGCAAAACTCCGCTCACTTCTCAAAACCACAGAACACATCTTTAATTTTTTTTAAATCCAAATTTTCGTCCTCCTCATCTTTTCACTCCTCTGGACTTCTCGACGATGACCCTTCTCAAACGGAGGCACAACAGTAAACATGAGGTCCACAGATCCACAGCTCCAAATCGTCCCAGAAGAACTCGCCATCAGAGGGAGTTCAGAAGTAACCCATTGCGGCCTAAACAACACAAATGATGCTGATGATGCACAGTTTAAAATCAATGACTTAACACTTCAGTGGTACGAATTTAATCTCAGAAAAACGCAACATCTGGCAAGCACTCGATCTAGATGTACAACTCCTGTGCTTTGGCCAATGCGCGCGCGTGATTTGCGCGGCTTACACTCATCAGTACCACAACCGTCGATTCACACCATCAATCAAAATGATAGCATTGCATACACAGACCACAACCCTATGACCAGACCTGACAGAACAAACTGCTGGCTTGTGGGGAAAATTACACCCCCACCCCCAGCCCAAAACACCCAGCCAAAGGCTGCAGTGCTGCAGGTGGGTGTTTTGGCGGAAATAATGACAATTTGACACACTGGCCCGCAGTTCACCAACCATCCAACCAATAGAGTGGAAAATAAAACAAAACAAGACACTTCAGCACCCCCCCACCAACAGTACCAGCCCCTCAGGGTTGCATGTCGCATCCCAAAGGTCAGGGGCATCTGAAAAATGCCCCGTTGTCGCCAAAAGGCCCACACTAGTGGCGGGTCTGGGCTCTGCAGTGCCCTGCCAACGCAAATGGCATGGGATTATCTGAGACAATTTCATTGTTGTCCCATTACCATATGATGAATGATGGAAATTCATAGCAATAACAGGGAAAAAGGTAGTCGTGCACCACAGATTTGAGTCATCCAGACTCACTGCGCCCATAGAGAAACAACAGATAATATACATACCTCAACCTGTATCTCAGAATATCTCCGTGACCTTCTATATCTAGTCACTATGCACTGCACACCATGGCTGCCATACACACACAAACACCCCACACAACTCACCATGGTGGCCTCGCCGCACTGCAAGTCCCTGCAAAACAACAGGGGACTGCATAGAGAATGAATACATAATTCAGCATACCAACTACCTCAGCGTCCAGGTCAAGGTGTTCCCCTTGGCCTGGCTTTTGGGGCTGGGGGACCAACCCACATCCTCGGGCACCCATTGGTCTATGGACCCTGCAACTGTAGCTATGGGGCGGGTAACCGTAAAATACAGTGTGGCGTGCTCTGGGGTGCCATCCGGCTATAGCCCATGCATTATCCCACCAACCGGTTTCCACACGACCCCGTTAACCACTCAGCATACCCTAAAAGTGCTGGTGGTGGTTGCTTCATTTCCAGTTGGCCTCAGGAGATACCTCACCCCTTCGCCAATGGTGGTGTGTCGATAAACTGTGCAAACACACATCCCAAGGGCAAACAAACACCCTGGACTTCGTTTCGGGGGTAGAAGTTAGCATGTGGGCAATGGAAATTCCCACGCGAAGGGATTGACGCACGGCCCAATTTGGCACTCTACTCACACACTCACACATATACCGGGTGTCACTGTCACCATAACCCAACACCCCCAGGTGCCAATGACTTTTACACAACCTGGATACTAGAACAGGGGGACAGGGGTACACTAGGCCTTCCAAGAAAACAAGGAAATGTATGCAAAAACTGTCATTTTACTAAAAGCTCAATGCATCTTTAGGACTCCAAAGGTGGTTTAAAGTGTTATCTTTAATGTGTGGGTCACTCTTTCACTTTTGTGAAAACCCAAACATCCATAGCTGTCTTTTCCCCACAAATCTGTACACAATTGACTACCCACACAGAAAACATAAAAAACAAACTTGATTCAAAAAAACAAGGCAAGCCCATATATCAATATTAAAAAACTGACCAACTGATGTACTTTTTATCGCAAAAACTACTGACTGTACCAAAGTCATTTTCACATTCACATCAAATTTAGCCTACGTTCCTGTGAATAGGGACGCAGGAACTACACACACAATGGCGGGAACTTGGACAGTGCTCTCAGTAACACAGCGTCAAATAAATTAAAAGCCATACAACAGCGGGGCCGACAGTGCATTTAGCAGCACTGCCCAAAAGCAAATACGGAGACCAAGTGAAAAACAACGCTGGTCCACAGACCTAGCGCGTGTCAGCAAAAGAGCTGGCTTGGCGGCATCCACGAGGAACCTTGGCGCGACGAATTTAGCTTGGTGGCGTCCACGAGGAACCTTGGCGCGACGAATTTAACTTGGCGGCGTCCATGAGGAAGGTCTAAACAGCACTCACGAGGAGTTTCCAAACTTGACGGTGTTCACGGCAATACGCAGCGAACTGGAAAGGAAAAGAACAAAAGGGGCTCGGCCAACAGCCTTGGGCTGCTGAGCTGCGCTCAAGCGAGATCCACGGCGGCGAAAGCAAAGACCTGGTGGGACTTCTGAACTTGTTAAAGCTTTGAAAACTTGTAAATATTTTGACTCCTCCATCCTTGCGAAACTCCGCTCACTCCTCAAAACCACACAACACATCTTGGTTTTTTATAAATCCAAATTTTGGTCATCCTCATCTTTTCACTCATCTGGACTTCTCGACGATGACCCTTCTCAAACGGAGGCACAACAGTAAACATGAGGTCCACAGATCCACAGCTCCTAATCGTCCCAGAAGAACTCGCCATCAGAGCGAGTTCAGAAGTAACCCATTGCGGCCTAAACAACACAAATGATGCTGATGATGCACAGTTTAAAATCAATGATTTAACACTTCAGTGGTATGAATTTAATCTCAGAAAAACGCAACATCTGGCAAGCACTCGATCTAGATGTACAACTCCTGTCCTCTGGCCAATGCGCGCGCAAGATTTGCGCGGCTTACACTCACCAGTACCACAACCGTCGATTCACACCATCAACTAAAGTAATAGCATTGCATACACAGACCACAACCCTATGACCAGACCTGACGGAACAAACTGCTGGCTTGTGGGGAAAATTACATTACAATTGCCCCAAAACCATATCCCAAGGTGCATTCAGAACAAGGTACGGGGACACCCCATATTGGGCAACACGAGGAAGTGAAACACTGCCATCCACAAACCCCGTGAATTGAATTTTGACGTCTATTTGCTCGTCCCTCCCCGGCAAAGGCGTCTCGTTATCCGCTTGGAGTACGCGCCTCCGTCGGGGGTAATCATATTTTTCGGAGTTTTCGTCTCCAAAAACATTGGGGTTGGTCAAAGCGACCGCCTGGCACCCAAAATCCACCAAAAGACGGAAAGCTTTAAATTTCCCATCGCGCAAAACAACCTGAACGGACAGTTCGGTTTGAACCTCACTAGTCACTATATGCCCCTTCATGACTCTCGATGGAACGAGAGCCACCGTAGTGTCACAGGGGTGCCTGAGGGTTTCTTCTTTCGAAGGGGGCGCCTCTGGGCACTCCTACCAACGCCCGCGCTCATACGGCGCTCCTTTCCCCCCCCTATCGCCCTTGCCGCCGCCACCCTTATTACCACCGCCACCATTATCGCCACCACCACCCTTAGGCTTACCACCCTTAGACTTACCCACAACGCTCCAATGAGTGTCATTGCATGGAAAATTAGGCTTACACGTCCAAAGGGTGCTATTGGTGATACCCCAATCAATATGGTAGTCCATCTCCGTTTATTTACGTGTTTCCCAATGTTTGGAAGACAGAACCCAAAAGGAAGGTGGCAGTTTAGGCCCGGGGTCGACAGTTTTCTTCGCCGGAGGTTTAGGGTGACCCACAGCGTTGACGGAGGTGTCAGCCGGTTCGGCGGTGTTAGGGTCCACAGTAGCATTCGCATGAACCGCATTCACCGCGGTTTTTATTGTGAGAAGGGCGATGAGTGTAGGTCACCGTCGTCTTGTCTTTATTGAGGCGTTCGAGAGCTTCTCTCTCCGAGACGTCTTTATGGGCAAGCGCGTAGATATCCTCAGGCTTCAAACGAGACCTACGTTGCTCAACTTTCATAGTGTAGCCGCGTGTGTCAGGTGTGTTGTTGAGTTGCAAGATCCACTCCTGTAGATACGTGTCTTTGCAATCAACTATCACTCCCAGCCCCGAATAGGAAACAATCTCAGCAACCGTAGTGCAACGTTGAGCGCCATATTTCAGGAGCTCCTTTTCCAATGGGGCGCGACCCCGCGAAGGGTCAAGGCCACTAAAACCCACCACATAACTGTCCGGGCTATTCTTGGCCTCTTGTTTGACCACCTTCTCTTTGATCCACAGGAGCTTGCTTAGGAGCTGCTCCCGGATCACGTGGAGGCGAGTCTCGTTGCTCAAAGGCAACAAACATTGCCAACAAGAATAGAAATCCTCCAAGTCGATGAGGGTCACTTGCCCTTTAACCACCCTGGGGGTCCGGGCTCGCCACTTTTCATCGGCCCGTGAGGGGTCATACTGTCATACTCGTGGAACGTTGTTCCAAAAAGGCCCACAATTCTTTGAAGGTGGGGGCCGTTCGTGTGTGTTGAGTGGCCTCAGCGACTCGTGCGTTGATGATCCCTTTCAGCCATGGGGGCAAGGTACCTAAAATCATTTTTGCCTCGTTGGCCTTTCGGTATATGGGATCACAGCCCCCCAAACCATTGTTGAACCTTCTCCACCCACTTGTTGTAGCTCTCTAACTCCCCATTAAATTGCGGTTTAGGCATGTTACTCTCCTCCACCGCTTTGGTGTAACTATTTTGCACCATAGGCATTTGGAACGGGTGGTAAGCGGGGGGAGGCATGGTTGGGGCTGCACCTCCACTTGCACTGGGTGCAAGCTTCACTGGAGAAACTGTACACGTGTCCGTAGAATGTGAGGGCAGGTACCAAGGTTTCCCGGGGGAAGTGAAAACATTTTTCGTGAGGGGATTGATGTTCCCCAACGAACAGGTGTTCTCCTCCGCACTAGTCCACAGGGCCGTAGGCTCCGTGGGGTGTTCTTCGCCCTTAAGCGCCGCCCTCCACTGGGGATAGCAGGTTCTTTCTGCTTTTCGGCGGTTCCTCTCCACGAAGTAGGTTCTTGGTAATGGGGGTTTTTGTGGTATTCCCCTCCCCCCTCGGCCACCCCGAATCCGGACAAGCGTTCGGATGGTAGATGCAATCGCGGGATGGGTGGACGGAGAAAGGAAGCACACAACCACCCCCGGTTGGACCGGATGGCGCGCCCATGGGCGCCGTAGGCGCCGCCGTCTCAGGATCAGGAATGGGTTTGAGGCGCCGATGGTGGGGGCGGGACCACCGTATCGATTTCTGCAGGCCAGGATTACCAGTGGTCCCAAGCATCGATCCTAGATGCAACGGCGGCGTAACGCGTGGCGAGCGTTTCCACTGCGCTAGAGCATTTAGTTGGACATTTTAAGATGATCCGACACACTAGCCTCCACCGCCTTAGAATCCCGCTGGCAGCCCTGAACCACTGCGTGAAACGTAGCCAACGTACACAAGATTTGGGTCTGACTGATGCCAGCGGTAGAGGCTACTGCCTGAGAAAGCTCCTGCTGGGATCGCTGCAACTCTAGATTTTGAGCTCGCAAGTCCCGCACCTGAGCCATCAGAGATTGAATGCACGTTTCATAGTGCACCACACACCAGGGAGAGCCACAGGTGTGCTTTAGTTCTGAAGTCAGTTCCTCCTCCCCCCGTGTTTGAGCGGGGCCCCCGGAATGTTGAAACGAGCCCTCCCCCACCCCACGAGGAGGAGATGACCCACCACCGCCTCCGCCAGCAGCCCCCCGTGCCACGGAGGGACCAGAGGGTCTCCCCGCAGGGCGAGACGGGTGTGTGCAGCGCGCAGCAACAGGCGCAGGCGCCCACCCACTAGAGGCATGTCCCCCACCCGAACCCCCACCACGGGATGGCCGAATCAGGTGCGGGATACCGTGCACTCGCTCGATGTAAGCCGCCTGGCAGGGGCGGGGTGACGGCGGAGGGGAAACAGAACCAACAGTATTAGGCTGCTGAAGCCGGTTCGGACCCCCGTGGCCATCTTTGGGTCACTTGGGGTGTGTATCTATGTGCCGGCAAGCCGCCATTGGCTGATGTCATACTCTCCCATCCACCTGACCTAACCCGATGTGATAGTGTGATAGGTTTGGCCATTCCGGCTATGATCGGCCATATTCAGTACCGAGGCACCGCCAGCGGAGATTTATATATCGGAATATCAGGAATCAACAGGGTTTTTTTATCATAATGTTTCCGTAATTTTTCAGCCTTCTGTTCTGATGGTCAATGTATCGGCGACTGTCAGTTGGCTCGCGATTTTGCGGTATCCGAATGGTTAACTGTTATTTACAGATATTTTGGCGGAAACCCCGATGAAGGGTCAGATTTCATCAGTAAAGATTTCGTTGCTTCCGCAATTTTCATAATATACATTCGCAAAATTAATCCGATTTTTTCAGACGTTCAGAATCGGATTTTCGACTTCGACATCGCCGCACTTGATATGACGAATCTCAAATGGTCCGACATTTTTCCCCGATCACGAATCAGCCTTCCTTTTGTTATGCCCTTCATTTGTCTTGGAGATATAGTCGAAACAAAAGTGATTCGTGAGACCACTTTGAAGGTCATATCTCCGGCTCACGGCGAGGTATAACAATTTCGAGAATTGGGTTGGAACCGCCTTGGTCTCAACTCAATTTAGGAAGCATCAAACGCCTTTGGTGTGTACACATGCCCGGTATAGCAAGGCATAATGGTCAAGAGGGTAGAAAGTGATATATAACTCTTGGACCGTGCAACCGAATGTTTTATTGCGACTTTCGAGTGTACCGCATGAGTGTTGGGGTTGCATAGCAACTTTCCCTGGGTTCTCACGTATTTTTAACGTCAAGTTATGTCCATGGAGGGGCATGGCATACCATGATGGGAGCCACTTTTTGAGGGTATGTGTTATATGCATGGTATGTGCTTCGATATGCTCACGCCCATGTTATATATTTTCGTGTGGCCGAAGAGATGGGGAGCCACAGGTGACAAGGGCTTTGCCCATGTCCCTATTGTGGAATTCAAAGCGCTAGACTAAGTCTACCGCGTATGTATTGCTCATGGTATGTTTGGCAAAGAGATCCATGAGTGCACTCCCATTTTCATGGGGCATGTGGATATGAGTGGTGAAGGTATCTCCATGCGCCCGATCGGGGATCCAATTGGGGGAATTGTTGGCAAATGGTTCCAATCATTTGTATATTGAACCATGCGCGGATATCATGGGTGAGCATAGAGATATACTATCATGACAATGTTGTATTTGGACATATTTTCATGTTTTTGACCTCATTTTATGCTCATTTTTGTGTTTTATGTGCTCAACTGGTAGGCTAACAGTAAAGTGCCTAGAGATCCGTGAACTATGGTATGCTGCTTATATGTTGGCATATGCTTCGGTGTTGCACCTCACCATATGCCGGATCATGGGGTCACTTTGGCGTGGCACACGAGGCCTCACAAAATTAGGTCTCAAACTCATGGGCTGACTTGTGAAGCATGTCATGTACATAACCGGAGGGGTTGAGGAGCCAATGATGGGATATTCTTGGGCATGGACCTTTAATCTATATCACCCTTGTATATTACTTTCCGGTTTGACGCATGCATGGAGCATTTGGATATTTGCCGTATGCATTTTTGAGTATATAATTGACTTTTGGGCATAATGGTGTGATTTGCCTGATTTTTCCATGTTGTGAGGTCATCTTCATGGGGCATTTCTCCAAGTCCATTCGACTCCAAGTCCAACCAAGGTTATGTCAGGGTAGGGCATGGTCCTGCGTGCCACTCTAGGCCATGACACGCCAGCTCCCCTATTGGGCTAGGATTTAGAGGCTTGGGAGTGAACACATTTTTGGGGTTGGTGTGGTGACTTTTGACAAATGGCATTTCGCCATCCTGTTTGACCGGGTTCAGGGCATCATGTTGGCGAGTCAAGGGAAGGTCTTGAGTCCAGGGAATGAGGGGTCTATGGCTGTGATTGTGTAAGTTTCCATCTTTCCTCAACTTTGCTTGATATGTGTTCATATGCCAATTTCAGGGCTTTCTTCCTTGGTGCATTTCTTGTACATGCCCGCCACCGTGAGACGACCGATGTGCTGAACGGAAGCCCGCAGTGTGGATTGGGTTATTGCTGTATTTGTGGGATCTGGTTGCTGTTCAGGGTTGAAGGAGGATAGTATTTTCTATATTTTCGGATTAGGAACCCTGGATTTTGATAAATGCAATCGTTGATCAGGAGCAAGTCAGCAGGGGTAACAGGCGGAAGGGGCACAGCGGGGGCCGGTCCTGGTAGGGACCTTCTTTATGGTAGCAGAGGCGTACCTGCTGCCCCTACCTACCGCCGACCCGGGGACTTGGGCCCCTATGAGCCCTGCCCAAGTACGCCCCGGGTGCGTATTGTGGACTTGGTGGAGACCACGCCGGAAGTTGAAGACCGAAGAGAAGTACGACGTTCGGGAAGAGGAGGACTTGACATGGAGGACCTGGTCTCCATGTGTGAGCGCCGCTGCCGAAAGGCATGCAACCTCCGCTCCGCCGCGGAGGACTCTGAGGAGGCCTGCCATTCAGGCAGCAGTGGAGGACGGGCCCGGCGCTACCGGAAGCGCGGGTCACCCAAGCCCGCGGCAGAGGAAGCCGGGGCTATGGATACGGACCCCAGCCCGGTCAGGCTGTGGGAATCCGAGGGGCACTCCGATGGCTATCGGACTTGCTTCCCCTCGGAGTCGGCGGAGATGCCCGCGCCGACCCCCAGGGCGCATACGGCCCCCGAGCCCGCCCTGAAGCACGACGCCGAGGGCTTGGAGCGGCCAGCCAGGGCCAGGACGGCACCTGTGCCCCGGCACACGGGACCAAAGATGGACGCCATAGGCGATACGCCCATGGGCGATGAGTCTGAGGCGCCGGGAACCGCGGGATGCGCTGGATCAGGTGGAAAGCACGCTGAGTGCCACTGCGAGCACGTGTCCTTCCTCATGGGCAAGTACCTCAACATGGGGATGGACGCCATCGTGCATCGCCTCGACAGCCTGGACAATGCGAAGGACGGCCTAGAGGAGGACGTCGCCGGGATCCTGGATGACCAGTCGGCAGCGGAGAGAGACATGGCGGAGCTGCGAGCGGAACGGGACCGGTACCGGGAGAATCTGGAGCTGGCCCTGAGGAAGCAGCAGCGAGTGGTGGACAGCCTCCTCCACCTGGTGGAGGACATGTCGGGACGCCTGAAAAGGCTAGAGGAACTGCAGCCCCTCGCCTCGGGTCCGGAGCTCCCGGCAAAGCCGGCAGCGGCAGAGCTGGTGGAGCGAGTTAAGACCCTCCGGAGCGCCATGGATAAACCCATGGGCGGTCCGGCAGAGGCACCCTACGCGCCTCCGCGTGTTACCCCGGGTGCGCTGCCGTTTGTTCCCATGTTCAGCGAATCCACAATGCTCGGGGAACACACGGCACCGGCTGGGTCCATGCGGGAAGGGCACGTAACCACGGACCCGAGGAGCCTGACGGTACAGATGTCCCATGCCGCGCAGGATCTACCGATCACTACAACTGCCCATGCAGTTTATGCGGAAGAGGAGATCCAGAGCCAGACCATGCAGGGGCGAACCATGGGAAGCGCCGACGGACATGGTCGAGGTCATCTAGGCGGAAACCTGTGGGCGAAGGACCCCAATACGGGGATATGGACGGCCGATGGAGCAAGTCCTTCCCGCATTCCAAACCCCATGGGTTCAGGCCCAACTGGACCGCACTCCATGGAGAAGAGGGATGTACGGGGGGTGTACTCACACCCCCCGGCCACAGGTGGTATCCGTCTCGGTGGAGTGGTGGCTGGGGACGTCGGAGACGCCATCAGGATTGACGACCTCAGGGGAATCAAAATCCCCTACTACGATGGCAACCCCTCCAACCTGGATGACTTCATCCTGGATTGGGAGGACTTCGCCGAGGAGGTCGTCGGCGAGATGCGGGGAGCACCGCGGGACAAGTGGGTATGCCGGACATTCCCACACCGGCTGGCGCAGGACCTGAAGGAGGAGCTGCGGGATCAGATCCGGGAAGGACTGATCCATACGGAGCAGGCCTGCCTCCAGTGGTTGGAGGATGAGGAGCGGGTGGACGCTCCGAACCAGAAGCTGGAGGACTTGTGGTCCATCCCGCTGCAGCTGGACCGCGGTGAGTTGCGGGTTCAGGAGTGGAACCGGTATCTGCGGTAGTACCGACGGTGTCTCAAGCTGGTTGAGGACTGGAACGAGTCCAGCGAGATCCGCCACCTGCTGAAGGACGTCCTCCCCCGGGAACCGGAAGAGGCGAGTGGAGGACGAGGAGAAGAAGCGAGCCAAGAAGCGGGTGGCGGTGAGGATCGTGGCGGCGGAGGATACCCATGCGGGTATCATGGAGTTCTTCAGGAGGAACCTGGGCGAGCCCAACCGGATGTTGGGACTGAAGAACGCCGTGTACGTGGAGGTCTTTGGAGACACCATGGGGCAAAGGTTGCTGCGCCTCAACAACGTGGAGTGGAGGCGCGGGGAGCCGCTGAGGATGCAGGTCATCTTCGGCCGCATGAGCCTGGACGAGATCGTGAAGTACATCACGGTGAAGTTGAAGCTCAATGCGAAGAACGAGGTCCACGTGCAGGATCGACATGGTCATGGACAACGAGGCCACCGAGAAGACCGCCATCATCGGGAGATCCAGGAGGACACGCCCAACTCCGCGGAGAATGGTAGTTGAAGTGGCCAAGACCACTGGACCTGGTCCCGGGAGGATCACGAGGAGGCCCATTTCTTCGCGTTTGTGGCGCACAATGTGAGGGACCATGGGCAGGATCGGTCCAGATGGAGCCGGGTGGGACCCAAGAAGGGCAATGAGCCAAGGAGGATCGGGAACCAACCGCTCTCGTTCCGGGAGTACAGGTCTCAGCACGACGGGTGCTGGGTCTGTTATGGCAAGGGAAACAACCATGCACACGACCACCGTCAGTGCAAGGTGTATGAGGCGGACAAGAAGGCCTACTTCGCCGCCCACCCCGAGAAGAAGCCCAAGGAGCAGCGGATTGCCGATTGGAAGGCGAAGGGCGCAGACGGGGGAAAAGGCCAAGGCAAGGGCCAAGGGAAAGGCGGAGGAAGAGGCTATGGTGGTGGACCTGGCCAAGACCGACGAGTGAGGTTGATCGAGGAGGTTGCTGAGGACATGTTGAGAACGTTGGAGGAACTCAAAGCCCAGCAACGTGGTGGACAAAGTCCTGGCAGATCGCAGCCGGAAGGGGCTGCGGGAAGCCAAGTCTAGAGGAGCCCCCACGGGAGTGGGACCTCCGAGGTCTCTCCTCCGAAAATCAGTGGAATCCCAGAGAAAGCGAAGGCACATCGGGTGCCGAAGAAGGCTCCAGAAGAGCCAAAAGCACTGAGTTTCGCCACTCCCAACCCCTGGAACGCCCTGCCAAGGGAAGTTTATGTGGGCAAGGGACGTGGTAAGAAGGAAGGAGCGACCACGGAGAGCCCCGTGGACGGGCAAGACCAAACCAAGATCTACACCATCCGTGATCATACCCTCGAAGTCCTGATGCACCCGGACGTGCTAGAGTTGCATGCCGTGAGAGTCGTCCATACACCGCATGGTGACGAGCGGCAGTTGCACTTGAAGGTGCGTGTACGGTGCGGACAAGAGGAGTTGGTGGTGGATGTTCTGGTGGATACGGGTGCCCAGGTGAGCCTGGTCCGGAGAGGGTTGTTCAAGGAGGAATCCCTGCAGCCCAGCCGTAGACCGGTACGCCTGAAGGTGGCCAATGGAGAGATTATGGGTGGTGGCACCCATGAGGCCACTATCAGTATGGAATTCTGGGAACATGAGCGCTTGAACCGCCCTGATCTGGCGAAGAGAAGCACTCTATCCGGGAACTTCTATGTGGCCGACATTACAGATTGGGACATGATCATGGGGTATGACTTCATGGTGGCAAATGCCATTGGAGCCCTTCCCCATCGTGCAACGCTGGTCCGGGAGGATGATGAATGCCTCACATGGCTGTCCACGGACTATGCATGCGGATCATCCCAATGGAATGCTGAGGCAGAGGATCGGATCGTCCAAGCGGTGCAAGCTGTGGGTGCCAAGTCCGGAGGAGACCGTGGAGTTCAGCTCACGGAGTATGGAATGGCGCCGCAGGTGTATGCCAGGATGATCCAGACGCTGGGAGCCGAAGCGCCCGAGACGGACGTCTTCGCTTCCCGGGATGCCCCACTTTTGCGGAAGTGTAGGAGGCATTGGCATCGAGGAGACTCAGCCTGGCATAGGCATTGGGGTTTGAAGGAGTGGGGGCCCATGTATTGGCATGGCTCCCTGGACAATACCAGACGCACGGTGGAGAAGATCGTCGCGGATAGGGCGAAGGGGATCCTGGTCATAACCGGCATAGGATCCACCCCATGTCCGCTGGAGGGTCTCAATTCGACACTGGACTCCATCACCCTGAACGAGATGTCATTCGGGCCAGAGGAGGAGTTGTTCATCGACGCCAAGGGTGTATCAATGCCCTCCCCGGGTCAAGCGTGGGGTACCAAGGCTTTCCTGGTGGATGGGGCGCAAGCCCAGCCCACGGGTGATGAAGCATTCATCCGTAGGGTGGAGGCGGTGCCCATGAAGGTCATGTTTGAGCCCAAGGAGGGGACGGATCAGCCTATTGATGGCATTGACGTCCTGTCCCACGCCGAGATCGACGACGTCGTCAACTACATGCGGATGGGGATGCACGACTGTGTGGCAGCCAAGAAGAGGCGGGCCAAATGTCACATCTCCGCATTGGTGGGATGACAAGACGTTGGTCACCGGCAAGTACGAGAAGGATGAGTTCGTGGCGAGGGTCATGGATCCCATCGCGGACCAATACGATGGTCCGGTTGGGTCGGACCCGCCGACGTGGGATTTTCCAAGAATGGGGGCCGATAGCGACAGTAACCAGCCCGACGCCGCAAATTTCCTAAGATTGTCGGTGGGAAGTGCACCCCACGACGATGAAGACGGCATATCGGACGAGGAGAAGTCGGATTTGGACCCGGAAGAGGCCTATACCGCAGTGCGGTCGGTTGTATCGATACCGAAGCAAGCGGCTGAAGAGGCCCAGGAGAACCCGAAGGTCGCCGAGCTGAAGGAGAGGCTGATCAATGCCTATCCGCGGCTATTCAGTGGCGTCGCCAACAAGAATCCTCCAGATCGTGGGAGGTTTGGCTGTAACGGCAGCAGTGACAGCACTCAATTATACACTGATGTGATCAGAATTTCAATGATTCTCAGATGTACATTAGTGCAGTAAATTTTCCGCTTCATTTCATGTTTTCCGTTCGCCGCCAGATGTCGCCTGTGAGCGCGCGTCGAGTCGCATTTGTCTTTCGTGATTTCCCAATTGGATTTATTTGAATTATTTCGAATGATTTCACGTCGTGTCATTAGTTGCGATGAATGCGCATTGAGATTCTATGTCTGCTCCATTTTTGTGGACCGGGTTTTCGTACTCTTCATATTCCACCATGAGGTTCACTGGACTTACAAGTGCTTCGCATATGTCGCTCCCAGAGGCTGGATATGGGTCCGAAGAGGGTTATGTGGGTTCGGAGATATCAGGGGCAGTGTCGGGCGTTACGACCCCTGGGGCATCAAGGCTACAGGCTTCGCAGTCACAACAAAGATCAACCACTATGCAGCGGTTACATGGTAGTAGAGGAAATCATGACTCTGCTTCTGGAATCTCCACGGATACTCTGAGATCTTCGAACTTTAGCGGGGCTATCACTCGTAGAGAGTCACTGCGTGTTCCCCCTGAGGTTACCTTCGTAGCATCTCCCCAGCAAACCGAGGATCATCCGTCAGAGTGCCCTTACTGTGGCCATAGGCATTGGCCTGGAGTTCATACTTGTGCTGATTGTTGTGTGAACGCCCCACCCAACCTTAAACCCGGTCGAGAATCTCCCTCCTCGAGTGAATCTGGTTCCTCCTCTCACGCTTTGCCTGATCTGGAAGACAGCAGCAGCGAAGGAGAGCAGTCTGGTAATGGAATTAGTGGTGATTACTGGGGAAACCACTTCCAGCAGATCTGGAATGAGGAATTCCTGCACAGGCAGAATTGGCTGCTGGCGGAGGCGGGCTATCGTGGCCGCCTGAGGGACTGGTTCAGGGCGTTGTGCCAGTTCCTCAGGGACAGCGGCCGGTCGAGATTCGACGCCCAGCTGCAGGAGCAAGAGGATTGGGAAGAACTGCTGGACCAGTTCGACCACCAGGCCACCGTGATGGTGCAGATGGCCATCATTGCCGAGGAGAGACGGCAGAATGTGCATCCGCACGCTGGTCCGTCGGGCGCCTGGGGTCGGAACGATGACGAGGTCAACGAAATGAGGTGTGATTCGACACATTCGCACCTCTCCAGGGAGCAACTGTCCAAACTCCCCAGCTCCACCTCCAGTGTTGACACTTGGGTCGATGAGGTGAGAAGCAAAGGAAAGGGGACGAGATGCCCTTCCTGTGGCGAGTGCGCCAAGGACGGCTCCTGTCGAAGACAGATTTCGTCGCTGGAGAACAGGGTGAAGGAGCTGAAGAAGGCCGCCAAGGAGAAAAAGAGGGATGATGACAGCAAGTGGAAGGAGATGGAGCAGAAGCTGGAGAAGCTTACAGATCTGGTACAAAATTTGAGCACTACTGGGCTCACTGGACCAGCGCCTACAATGGCAAGCCACCCAGCACCTACCTCCTCAGCTGCACCCACATCCACGCCTTACGGCGTTCCACATTCTCCAGCACCCCCAGCTTTTACTGGTTCACATCCAACTTTTACTGGAATTTCTGGTATCCCCCCTACTGGATTTGGAAGTCCTATTGGGTTCAATCTGGGTACCGAAGGAGGAGAATCTTGGACCACCGTGAAGGAGCGATCAATGGCTTTGAAGAAGAAGGACCGGCAGCAAAAAGAAAACGAAGCCAAGATCAAAGAAAAGCAGAAGAAATTGAAGGAGATGAGGCTGCATCAAGCTCAACCAACGCCGTTCGTGCAGCCTACTGTGGACCAGGCGTTGCTGGCAGCCGCAATTGCGCAGGCACAGGCGATGGGAAGTGCTGCAGTCAATCCAGTTTTCGTCAATCCGGTCGGCACAGCCACCAACTTCAACCTGAACCACTTGCTGAACCCTTTGCACGTGAGGCTGAGAGGGTCAGTAATGAAGCAGCCGAAGTTCTCAGGGCACCCAAATTACTGGGCGTCCTTCGAGAGGCAGTTCATGGTGTGGCTGCAGACGGAGAAACTGGACAAGGAGCTCTGGATCCTTGGGCTGATGGACTGCTTGACGGGCAAACTCAGGGAGAGTACTTATAACCTTTATGTGGAAAGGCAAAATCAAGGAAATCCCCTGACTTATGAGGAGTTGTATCGCAGTCTCAAGAAGAAAGGCTCTCGACTTCCTGAAGATCATTACAGGAACCGTCTGGAAAACTACAGGGCGATCAAGAAATTATTTCTGGAAGAGATCCAAATTGCAAGGCAAGATTGGGAGTTTTTGGTGCAAGAGGCGGAGAACTCTGGAGAAGGGCTTTCTGAAGGCGAAATGAAGAAGATCCTCCTGAGCAAGCTCACGCCGGAGACCAAGCAGAAGATCAGGGACTCTCAGGCGGACCAAAAAGTTCTGGGCAACTGGGTTGAAGTCCGAGGATTACCAGAAACTATGGGAAAAATGGCAGTTCGTGAGTTACTACACTCTATCAGTGCTACTGGATTGAAGGACATCACTATTCGTGAGGGCAGATGGAGAGTTGGTTTCCATGATTCTGAACAGTCGGAGTTTTTCTGCAGCATGGTGGATGGAAAAGTGAAGTATAAGGGAACAGTTTTGAAGGTACGACCGTGGATCTTCTCATATGGAGTCGAGCAGATCTGGGACCAACTTGAAAAGTATGCAAACTTGGAACGCCAGAAGTCCCAGGATGCACATGGCTTCGGAGGCAAGGTCAACGCCGTTGGTGAGAAGGGATGCTCTGTGTGCATTGCCCTTGGAAAAGAAGGTCCAGCGGCGACTCACACGACCGCAGATCACAGATGGACGCCCTCAGATCTCAAGACAATTCAGTCCAAAATGGATGGAAAGGGAAGTTCTCCCAAAAATCCCCAGCAGGATGGAGCACGAGATGCTGACCAGCATGGAAGGGGAAAGGGTAAAGGGCAGTCCAAAGGAAAGAACAGAGACTGGACACCAAAAGATTACTTGCAGCAAGGCGGAGATCCAAGCGACTCAAGATGGACCCATGCTGGTGGAAAAAATGCTGGAAAAAATGGCCAAAAAGGTGGAAATGGCAAAGGAAAGTCCGGGAATCAAGATGATTCCAAGGTGAATGGCAACCCCCTGTACGCGGAGACGCCAGCGAACAAGACCTTCGGCAAAAACAAGGATACTGGAGGTCGAGGCAAGGGCAGATCCAACGAATCCAACCCCAATTCCAACACCTCCAACAACAAAGGCCAAGGAGGTAAGAAAGGTGGTGGTGGAAAGTCATTTGGTGGTCGTGGACGTGGAAAAGGAGTGAATGCTGTCGAAGCAGGAGAAGAATGGGTTGACGAAGGACAAGTGCAGGACGTACAGCCGAACGAAGAAGAAGAATGGCAATAGGGAAGCCAACTTGACCCAAATCCCAACACTGGGGTTGAGTGGCAGGAGACAAAACCCATCAGGGTAGTTGGGGCGGTGGATGGACGCTGCCGGGACCGGCTGGCGCGCTCCTCCGGCCTCCTGTACCCTGCCTGGGTCCTCAGCGCTGTCCGGCGAGGCAAGCAGCGCCAGTTTGTCTGCTGGATCCAGGTCAGATCGACGGATGGTAAGGTTAAACTTGCCAGATGTCTGATTGACAACGGTTCAGAGGTCAATCTGGTGAGGAAAGGCTTTCTGCAGGAGGATGAGACGAAGATGTCCTCCACCCCTGTGCAGCTGGAGGGAGTCAGCGGACATCGCCTTGACGGTGGCGACAGAGAAGCAGAACTGGCGGTCAGATTGGTGAAACAATCAGTCTGGAGTGTGGAAGAGACGGTCACTGAGGAGTGGTTTGCTGGAAAATTCTATGAAGCCAGCATAAAGTATGATTTATTCTTGGGTCAACCATGGCTTCACGCTCACCGTGTGTCGCCCATGGGACACAGGACATGCTTCCTCCAAGATCCGTCGACCAACGACCCGTCCGACCTGTATTATCTGCACCCATATACCAAGAGTATCCACCAATTCAAGGAGAGAAATAAGCTGCATTTTCAGCAAGATGGGCAGGAATGGGCAAGGAATCAAGAAGATTTCGAGGAAGGAAAGGTGGATTCGTTGAACAGCAAGAAGTGGAAGTCAGTTTGCTATCGTGTAGTCGACAAATGGCGGGACATTCTGGTGGATTATTTCGAAAAGAACCACAATTTTCGTCCTGAAGTTGATGCCTTTGCAAACAAAAAGAATAAAAGATTTCCGAAGTTCTACGACGATGCCTGGAGTGAGGACTGGTCTGAACCTCTCTGGATCAATCCGCCCTTCGACGTTTTTCCTCGTGTAGTGCAGAAGCTGAAGCAATCCGGCGCAAAGGCGATTTTAATTGTCCCCAATTGGCCAAGACAAGAGTGGTTCAAGGACATTATGGACATTTCAATCGACATTGTCCAGCTACCTCACAAGGGAGTGAAGCTGTATTGTGAAGACAATGGCAAGCCTTTGCCACAGCGTTCGTGGAGCACGTTGGCGTGCTTAGTTGACGGGAATCTGGGAGATTATTGGCAAGATGGCAGTGAAATGGGAACAGAAGAGGTCATATCAAATTCCTCAAGAATCGACGAAATTGAGGTGGATGAAGTTGATAGAGAGCAGAATCCCGACGTATCCTCGCGGAAGGAGGGAAGGACAATCGGCATCCCTCAAGAGAACGCCTCCATCAATTACAATTCGTCCCCATCAGACAAGAATCAAGCCAAAAAAGTCAAGATTTCAAGCAAGAATGAAGACAAATCTCCAAGAATCTCGCCTGAATTGACAGGAATGAAGCTGAATTCGTCCGACCATCCCTTCAAGACATTCGTGGACCCCTTTCATTGGTGGGATCCCACGGAGGAGCGAGCTCAGGTGAGCTTCATCCGCCAACAATGCGACGAAGAAGTTTGGAATGAAGTGGCCAAGAACATGAGACCACGACCAACAATTCGCAAATTGGTGGACATAATGTCGGTGATTAAATGTGGGAATCAGGTCGACGGAGACAAGATATCTGCAAGAAGGGACGCAGTGTTCGAAGATTATCAAGATGACGTGCTGAGTGGGAAGTTGTGGAAAAACCCCCCAATTCGATGTGAAAATGGGGAAGCCAGGATTGAGATAATCGAAGGCTCCAAGCTTCACAAACAACGTCCATTCTATCTCCACGGCACCAAAGCAGATGCCCTGCGAAAGATTATTGAGCGCAATCTCTATGAATTCGGTTGGTTGGAGGGCTCCATGAGTTCTGAGTGGTGTTCAGCACCATTTACTGTGCCAAAACCCCCACCTGCTGACCAATCCAGCATAGATGCTTGGCGTCTAGTGGTGGATTACAGAGCCCTGAACGCCGCCACAGTACCAGACGCGCATCCTCTTCCTCTAACCGAGAAGGAGATCGCCGCGAGAGCCAAAGGCAAGCTCTTTACTGTGTTGGATTTGCGCCATGGCTTTCATCAGATGCCCCTTCGAAAGGAGGACAGGCATTTGACGGCAATGTGCACACCCTGTGGCACTGTCCAGTGGACTGTACTGCCGATGGGTCTGAAGAATGCGCCGTCGATGTTCCAGAAGATGATGGAGACTATTTTATTTCAGAAGCACAAGTCTCTGGATTTACAAGAATTCTGCAGCATCTACATCGACGACCTTCTGCTTGCCACGCCGTTGGGAAAAAACTTTGATGAGTGCCTGAAGTTGCACGAAGAACAAGTTCGAAAAGTTCTCGAAGTCCTTCGACAAGAGAAGC
This sequence comes from Eutreptiella sp. 'Long Island Sound 2002', assembly GCA_964036045.1. Classification (NCBI taxonomy): domain Eukaryota; phylum Euglenozoa; class Euglenophyceae; order Eutreptiales; family Eutreptiaceae; genus Eutreptiella; species Eutreptiella sp. 'Long Island Sound 2002'. Next base: position 33,670,961 of record OZ038381.1, on the reverse strand, counting down.
TCGTGTGTGGACCCAAGAAGGGCAAGATGTTCCTCCAGAGTGTGGAATTTTGTGGCTCTGTCTTGGAAGATGGGACAAGAAGACCAGCCCCAGGAAAAATGGCTGCCCTGCAGCTCTGGGAAAGGCCTAAAACCATCACGCAGCTTCGTGCCTTTTTAGGCTGCTGCAATTACTACCACGAGTTCCTTCCTCTCTACGCCAAGTTCTCTGGTCCATTGACAGAGTTACTCAAGGTTGGCAAAATAGAAGGAAAGAAAGGATCTCAAGTCAAGCTCAAGTGGACGCCCGAATGTGAAGAAGCCTTTACTGGTCTCAAGGAAGCACTGGCGAATGTGGTTACATTAAAGACTCCGTGGTTGGATGGAAGACCTTTTTATATTCGTACAGACGCCAGTCATTACGCCATTGGTACTACGATCGAACAAGTCGATGACGAAGGTCAGCATCATCCTCTGGCTTTCTGGTCTCGCAAGCTTACAACAAGGCAGCGAAATTGGAGTCCAAGGGAACAAGAAGCCTACGCAATCCTTTGTGCCTTACGGCGCTATGAAGGTTGGATCTTGGGCCATCGCGTTGAGGTACTGACTGACCACAAGTCACTGGAGAGCTGGAGGACAGAACATGTGGATACCCCTGGTGGACCAGCTGGGAGAAGAGGCCGTTAACATGAAACTCTCAGCAGATTTGACCTCCATGTGACTTACATTCCGGGTCGCTACAACACAGTGGCGGACGCCCTGAGTCGCTGGGCCTACCCAGCCTCAGAGGCTTACTCTGAAGTGAGTTTTCATGGGACAGCGACGGATAAAGCTGAAGTGATCGAGTTCGACAAGGAAGAACAAGCACTGATCAAGAAACATTGTCTTCAATGTTCGATTAAAAATCGGATGAAGGTGGATTTAGTCAGATGCCAGGAGATTACCAAGGCAGATCAGACTGCAGGAGTTAACTCTGACTCTGAGTCGTCGCTGCCACTCCTGAATGTGTTTCCTACGACGAGATCCAAAGCGAAATCCACGCTCCCTCCACAACAAAAGGACAAGGAAACTTCCTTCCTATATGTGGATTGGACGAAGATGTACAAGGAGGACAGGTTCTTTGGGTCTGTATACCACAAGTTGAAAGGGGACAAGCCTTACGACTCTGAAAAGACGTCTGATTTCAAAATCCAAGGCGACAAGTTATTTTGGCAAGGACGGATTTGTGTTCCTGATTGTCTGATTGACCAATATGTCAAACATTGGCATCGGAATGAGACAGCCCACACACATTCTCGTGTGCTGGAACAGGAGCTACGCCACAGAGTGTACACACGGGACCTCAAGAGTGCCTGTGAACGAGTTGCCAAAGGATGCAAGCAATGTCAGGCGACAATCCCTAAGAATCAAAAGGCAGAAGGACTACTGAAGGGATTACCAATTCCTGAGAGGTTGTTCGACAAGGTGACGGCGGATGTCTTCGAGTTGGGACAAATCCAAGAGGAATGTCTCTACACGAGGAAGCCTATCGTTGGGGTTTTGTTAATTCAAGACCGCCACAGTGGCTACATCCAAGTCCTCCCTTGCAACACGAAGCATCTCATCTCTGAAATGGCTGCCAAGTGGACTGCAAGTCAGTGGATGAGTAACTGGGATGTTCCCAGTGAAATTCTGACGGACAGTGGGAAGGAGTTCATTGGAACTTGGTGGGAGAACATGTGCGCCCTATTGGGAGTGCATCACCTTCGTGCCCGAGTCTACGACCACCGAGCTCTCCCTGCTGAACGCGCTGGAAGGATTCTTATCTCCATTCTGAGAAAATTTCTGGCGACTGAAAAAGACTACAATTGGTTGGAGACAATTTACTGTGTCTTGAGAAGATACCATCGCACCAAGAATTACACTGGATTAAGTCCGAATGAGCTGGTTTTTGGTCGTGAGAAGATGGGTCCAGGACCAGTGATGTATCATCCAAGGCAGTGCTACGATGCCTCGCAATGGTTGGAGAGGATCAAGGATTTAGAAGCCAAGTGGATCCAAGCCAAAGTGGAAAGTCAAGCAGATTGGTTGAATTTCAAAAATAAGTCAAGAACGCAAGGAAAACCCTTCGAGAAAGGCCAGCAAGTTTGGCTTCGTAAGTCAGACGAGACCCTGAAGGACGACAACAAATTGTTACCTTTGTGGGATGGCCCATTCCAAGTCAAGAGTCAACTAAGTGAGACTACATTCAACATTGAGATTGAGCCAGGCAGGCATCAAGAAGTACATCGAGATCGTTTGAAGGCCGAAGTACCCTGCCCCAAAGGCAAGTTCAAGCCTCTCTACTGGACTTCGAAGTACCTGAGCGACAGGAAGATGGTCACAAGCAGTTTCGAGTTGGAGAAGATTCTTGATTACAAGAAGAATGCTCGGAACAAGTGGTACTTTCTGTGCAGATGGAAAGGATTCGATCCAGAAGAAGACAAATGGGAGCCAGCTTCAAGTTTCATCCATGGGTATACGAACACTTTCATCAAGTTCCTGAAGAAACACCCTGAGATTGACAAAGAGCTCTCGCTGATCAAGGATTGTGTCACCAAGGAAGACTTACAAGCTCAAGAAGAAGCTCCAATCGTGGCATCATCCATTCCAGACAAGATCTGATCAGCATTTGAGTCGCCGAAACTTTCGAAGAGGTTTACGGTCGACATATACCCTTGGCATGAGGACATAACAGTCCAGACGCATCGTCTATGTGGTTCGACGAACAGATGATGGGACATTCTGGGGTCATCCTGGTCATTCCATCCATCATTCCCATCATGGTCATCATGTGAATCATGTGCTTCATCTCAGATGATTCCAATCCGAAGATCAGAAAGGCCATTATCCTCAACCACGACGACACTATCGCCTTTTGCTGTCGGCTGGACCCCTCTACTCGCCTTGGGAAGGACTCGTTCGAGTTCGTGCTCATTACAGAGATTCTGGCACATGACTGAGTCTGATCCATTTCATGCGTTTGACGGATCTGCTCAGAATGTCATTTCCATCAGCTCTTACATTGAGACGGTTGGTTTGTTTTTCAATCGACCACTGTCAAAGGGCTTATATAGACCAAGTGACGACGATGGTGTTCTTACTTGCGTCGACTCGCTGTTCATCTGTGGATTGTGTTGGAATCCCCCTCAGAATCAGCTCAATTTTGGCAAATTCCCAGTACCAAGCATTGGATGCTTATACATTCTGGGACTATAACGAGTCAATTACCCCTTCTGGCTCATACTGGATTAAACATGAAGCCCTGGGAACAATACTGACAGTGTGGTAATTACTCACTGCGTTTTCTTGGCTATCATTACTTTAAATGATTGGATTTCCATCATGGGGATCATCATCATCATGAGGATTTGACCTGGATTGGCTATGAATGAGAACTGGATTTCCGTTCAACACTACACACAGTGTCTATCGACATTGAATTGGACCTATTTTGGCTTGCTGTGAACTTCGCCACCCTCAATCCGTGTGCGATTCGCTGATTTTGGTCTCAATTCAGGCACATTTTGTACCATAATCTGGCATCTGGTCTCATGACTGCAAATGACACCAGCCAGTTTCACACATCTTGGACTCCATGAAGGGATACCCTATTTGTTTGACGCTCGACGACATGGCGACGCTCGTTTTCTGTTTTCTGGCAGTGGAATGTCAGATCCTGATTTCATCATGAATCATGGATCATGGATCATCATGTACATTCTTCACTCAGACTTTCAATTTTCGAATTTTCGAGCTTGAACGAAGCTTTTTCTGTGTGCCCTGAGGTACCTATATGTTTCATTCAAGTCGATGGCCATCGCGAAGCACAGATCTCAGCACAATTTTGCTCAATTCAGCTCAATTTCACACATTTTGCCGACTAATCTAGGGTTTTTGGTCACTTTCGCCGTTTCGTTCACTTCACTTGACCCAGCCTGACATACTGGCGTATGTTTTCAGAGGGGGAGTGTAACGGCAGCAGTGACAGCACTCAATTATACACTGATGTGATCAGAATTTCAATGATTCTCAGATGTACATTAGTGCAGTAAATTTTCCGCTTCATTTCATGTTTTCCGTTCGCCGCCAGATGTCGCCTGTGAGCGCGCGTCGAGTCGCATTTGTCTTTCGTGATTTCCCAATCGGATTTATTTAAATTATTTCGAATGATTTCACGTCGTGTCATTAGTTGCGATGAATGCGCGTTGAGATTCTATGTCTGCTCCATTTTTGTAGACCGGGTTTTCGTACTCTTCATATTCCACCATGGAGTTCACTGGACTTACAAGTGCTTCGCATATGTCGCTCCCAGAGGCTGGATATGGGTCCGAAGAGGGTTATGTGGGCTCGGAGATATCAGGGGCAGTGTCGGGCGTTACGACCCCTCGGGCATCAAGGCTACAGGCTTCGCAGTCACAACAAAGATCAACCACTATGCAGCGGTTACATTGGCACAGCGAGGATCAAGCTGAAGCCGAACCCCAAGATCTATCGTCATCGGGAGTACCAACTTCAGGGCGATCGGGCGGAGGCCATGAAGAAGCTGTTGGCCGAGTTCATTGAGCGGGGATGGATCGAACCCTCCGACAGTGATTGGGCCAGCCCAGCCTTCATCGTGCCCAAGAAGGAGAGGGGCGAGTGGAGGTTGGTGGTTGATTACAGAGGTTTGAACGAGCAGACCGAGCACGACTCGTACTCGCTTCCCCTGATCGACTCCATCCTCCAAAAACAACAGAAAAAGCGGATTTTCACGGTGTTGGACCTGAAACACGGTTATCACCAGATGCCGCTACACCCGGACTCCAGGCCCTGCACAGCGATGTCGACGCCGCTGGGGCCCATGCAGTGGAAAGTGGTGCCCATGGACGCCAAGAATGGCAACGCCGCTTTCCAGCGCATGATGGAGGACCTACTCGGTCCTGTTCGGGACTGTGCCGATCCCTTTGTGGATGACATCATCATCGGGTCCGGCACGGAGGACATGACTGAGGACGAGCTCATCGAAGCGCATGAGAAGGATCTGCGCCGAGTGCTCAGCGAGTTGGACAAGCACAACATGGTGTGCAAGCCCACCAAAGCGTCACTCTTCGTGAAGGAAGTGGAGTTCGCGGGTCACGTGGTTGGTCACGGGCAACGCCGTCCCATGCCTGGGAAGCTGGCGTCCCTGCACCACTGGGAGAAGCCCCAGACCATCAGCGAACTCCGGTCCTTCATGGGGTTCTGCAATTACTATTCGGGCTATGTCCGGATGTATGCAGAACTCTCGGGGCCGCTGCACAAGATGCTGCAGGTGGGGAAGTTCGACGGCCGGAAGGGGGGCAAGAAGAAGCTTGCCTGGACCCCTGAGGCTGAGGATGCGTTCAACCGCCTGAAGGAGCGACTCCTGGGGCAGTTGGGGCTGTTCCTGGTGGACCCTGACAAGGGATTCGTGCTACGGACAGATGCCTCAGACTATGCCGTGGGGGCAGTCCTCGAGCAAGTCTGGGACGACGGGACTCATGTTTCCGTGGCGTTTTGGAGCAGGATCCTGGCGGAGGGCCAACGCCGAACATGGACCGCGAGGGAGAAGGAGACATACGCCATTGTATGTGCGCTCAGGAAGTGGTCTGGCCACATCGGATTGCAACCGGTAGTGGTTTGTACGGACCATCAGTCCTTGCAGAGCTGGCACAAGGAGCACGTCGACACCCCCTCGGGACCGGCGGCAAGGAGGGCCCGATGGCATGAGACGTTCGCCAAGTTCGACCTCAGCCTCGTGTACGTCCCGGGGAAGGACAACACTGTGGCGGATTTCCTCAGTCGATGGGCCCACCCCGCGGGCAAGGCATGGATGGACATATCCAGCCATGGAGACGCCGAGGAGACCGAGGAGGCCAAGCGCATCATCTAGATGGAGAAGGCCATGGAGCAAGAGGGGGTCAAGTGCTTTGTGGTGATGGCAAACCGTACGGACCTGGCCAAGTTCCGGGGCGCCCGCGTCCAAGCTATTCGAGAGGAAACCCTCGAGCAATGGATGGTGGCCCCTGTAGAGCTAGTCAGGTCGGTGCTCACAGAGGACTGGTCGGATGACTATGCGGCATCCAATCACTGGAGCAGGTACTGGAATGCCGTGAGCGCCCCGTCGGACGACGAATGGCCCGAGGGCTTAACCGAGGATGGGGACAAGTTGTTCCTCAAGGACAAGCTGCTGGTGCCCGAGAACCGAGTGGAGGAGCTCATTGACCATTGGCACAACGGCCAGCTCATGCACCCTGGCCGAGACAAGATGCAGCAGGACCTGGAGTGGCGTTTCAACTTCCGACCGGGGTACTACGCCATCCTGGACAAGTACTGCAGCGACTGCGCCGTGTGTCGGGCCACGAAGAGCCCCAACCACTCCACAGCGGGCAACCCGGTGTACACGGCTATACCGGAGGCCCTATGCGGTCCGTGGCCATGGATGTATTCGCCATGCCGGAGGTCACCGTGGAGGGAGAGACCTACGACTGTGTCATCCTGGCGGTGGATAGGCACAGTGGGTATATCGTGGCGGTCCCTGGCAAGAAGTCCAAGAAGAAGGACAAGAAGGACAAGCATGGAGTGGGGCTGCAGGCCAAGACCGTCGCTAATGCCATGATCAGGCATTGGCTGACGATTTTTGATGTCCCAGCTGTCATCTGCAGCGATCGGGGCAGTCAATTTGTGGGGACGTGGTTCATTACGATGTGCAAGCACATGGGCATTTGGCACGCCAAGACCGTGGCGTACCACAGCCGGTCCATTGGCCGGGCTGAGGTTGCCGGGCGGCAGATGTTCGAGAAGTTCCGCCAGCTGCACATCGACGAACCGGGCCGGAATTGGTATAATTCGCTGTGGAGAGTACTCCAAGCGTATCACGACCTTCCGGGGCCCACTGGACTGCTGCCCCATCGTATCCTGTTCCTACGGGATCGAGTGTCACGCACTCTCCCGTGGTTGAACCATGGCAAAGTGGCCCGGGATGCGAACGCTATGATGGCGGAGGCGGACGACACGGCGGCCAAGGTGTGCAAGGCACTTCAGGACGAGCATGACAAGAGGGCCAAGTGCTTCAAGCAGGGAAAGGTCCAAAGGTATGCTCTCCAAGACACCGTGTGGGTGGAGCGGCACCACAAGGATGTCCTGTCCAGGCATCGGCAGGCGTCCTGGTATGTGCCGGGGGTAATCTTGCGGAAGGTCGGGCAGGATGTGTATGCGGTTCGTGTGGGGGATAACAAGATCTTGGACCGCGACCATACCCAGCTTCATCCCCGAGCACCAGACCCCAGCGGACGTCCCGTCACCTTCAAGTTCGCGGCTGGCGATGTGGACTCAGACAACGAGGGTGTGGACGACGACTCCACCGCCGAGAAGATCCTGGCGGACAAGCCGGACCCCGGGACGCCTGGGGGGAGGCTTTATAAAGTCCGTTGGAAGGGATTCGCCGCATCCAGGGACTCGTGGGAGCCTCCGAGCAGTTTTGTGCCGAGGTACACCACGGTCTGGATGGACTATCTGAAGAAAAAGAACATTTCTTTGGATGTCAAGGACGTGTTGGTCCATTTGGTGGCTGCTGTAGCTCGTAATGGATCCCCCTTGGCATTTTTGTTTGTTCTTGTGCTTGGGAGACGGGTGAGGGCGTTCATCCGGGGATTTTTCGGCCTTGAGTGGCCATATACCCCCTTCACTCGATCTCCACATATATATTTCATTGTGGTATATTTATTTAGGTCGACCGACGACGTTTCTCTATCTTTGATCCCCTTGGTCCATGTTGTAGATCAAGGGGAGACCGGATATGGCGTAGGGCACTGATTATCAGTGTCCTCACCCCTTCCTTGGGGCGTGGAGGACGCCTACGACGTGTGTGGGGCCTCCATGTGTCCTTGGGACATGGGGGGGGGGGGTTGGAGCCCATTGGGGTCCTCCCGTCCTCTCTTCAATGACTTCCGAGCGGTAACAACGCTCCGAGAAGCGGGGTGAAGCCGGTTCGGACCCCCGTGGCCATCTTTGGGTCACTTGGGGTGTGTATCTATGTGCCGGCAAGCCGCCATTGGCAGATATCATACTCTCCCATCCACCTGACCTAACCCGATGTGATAGTGTGATAGGTTTGGCCATTCCGGCTATGAGCCGCCATATTCAGTACCGAGGCACCGCCAGCGGAGATTTATATATCGGAATATCAGGAATCAACAGGGTTTTTTTATCATAATGTTTCCGTAATTTTTCAGCCTTCTGTTCTGATGGTCAATGTATCAGCGACTGTCAGTTGGCTCGCGATTTTGCGGTAACCGAATGGTTAACTGTTATTTACAGATATTTTGGCGGAAACCCCGATGAAGGGTCAGATTTCATCAGTAAAGGGTTCGTTGCTTCCGCAATTTTCATAATATACATTCGCAAAATTAATCCGATTTTTTCAGACGTTCAGAATCGGATTTTCGACTTCGACATCGCCGCACTTGATATGAGGAATCTCGAGTGGTCAGACATTTTTCCCCGATCACGAATCAGCCTTCCTTTTGTTATGCCCTTCATTTGTCTTGGAGATATAGTCGAAACAAAAGTGATTCGTGAGACCACTTTGAAGGTCATATCTCCAGCTCACGGCGAGGTATAACAATTTCGAGAATTGGGTTGGAACCGCCTTGGTCTCAACTTAATTTAGGAAGCATCAAACGCCTTTGGTGTGTACACATGCCCGGTATAGCAAGGGATAATGGTCAAGAGGGTAGAAAGTGATATATAACTCTTGGACCCTGCAACCGAATGTTTCATTGCGACTTTCCAGTGTACCGCATGAGTGTTGGGGTTGCATAGCAACTTTCCCTGGGTTCTCACGTATTTTTAACGTGAAGTTATGTCCATGGAGGGGCATGGCATACCATGGTGGGAGCCACTTTTTGAGGGTATGTGTTATATGCATGGTGTGTGCTTCGATATGCTCACACCCATGTTATATATCTTCGTGTGGCCGAAGAGATGGGGAGCCACACGTGACAAGGGCTTTGCCCATGTCCCAATTGTGGAATTCAAAGCGCTAGACTAAGTCTACCGCGTATCTATTGCTCATGGTATGTTTGGCAAAGAGATCCATGAGTGCACTCCAATTTTCATGGGGCATGTGGATATGAGTGGCGAAGGTATCTCCATGCGCCCAATTGGGGATCCAAGTGGAGGAATTGTTCGCAAATGGTTCCAATCATTCGTATATTGAACCATGCGCGGATATCATGGGTGAGCATAGAGATATACTATCATGACAATGTTGTATTTGGACATATTTTCATATTTTTGACCTCATTTTATGCTCATTTTTGTGTTTTATGTGCTCAACTGGTAGGCTAACAGTAAAGTGCCTAGAGATCCGTGAACTATGGTATGTTGCTTATATGTTGGCATATGCTTCGGTGTTGCACCTCACCATATGCCGGATCATGGGGGAACTTTGGCGTGGCACACGAGGCCTCACAAAATTAGGTCTCAAACTCATGGGCTGACTTGTGAAGCATGTCATGTACATAACCGGAGGGGTTTCGGAGCCAATGATGGGATATTCTTGGGCATGGACCTTTGGTCTATATCACCCTTGTATATTACTTTCCGGTTTGACACATGCATGGAGCATTTGGATATTTGCCGTATGCATTTTTGAGTATATAATTGACTTTTGGGCATAATGGTGTGATTTGCCTGATTTTGCCATGTTGTGAGGTCATCTTCATGGGGCAGTTCTCCAAGCCCATTCGACTCCAAGTCCAACCAAGGTTATGTCAGGGTAGGGCATGGTCCTGCGTGCCACTCTAGGCCATGACACACCACCTCCCCTATTGGGCTAGGATTTAGAGGCTTGGGAGTGAACACATTTTTGGGGTTTGTGTAGTGACTTTTGACACATGGCATTTAGCCATCCTGTTTGACTGGGTTCAGGGCATCATGTTGGCGAGTCAAGGGAAGGTCTTGAGTCCAGGGAATGAGGGGTCTATGGCTGTGATTGTGTAAGTTTCCATCCTTCCTCAACTTTGCTTGATATGTGTTCATATGCCAATTTCAGGGCTTTCTTCCTTGCAATTCTTGTACATGCCCGCCACCGTGAGACGACCGCTGTGCTGAACGGAAGCCCGCAGTGTGGATTGGGTTATTGCTGTATTTGTGGGATCTGGTTGCTGTTCAGGGTTGAAGGAGGATAGTATTTTCTATATTTTCGGATTTGGAACCCTGGATTTTGATAAATGCAATCGTTGATCAGGAGCAAGTCAGCAGGGGTAACAGGCGGAAGGGGCACAGCGGGGGCCGGTCCTGGTAGGGACCTTCTTTACTGCGGCGGTGGCGGTGGGGATTCGTCCACCACAATAAATTGTGGTGACTCATGAACCACCATAGGTGATTGGACTCGCGGATGGGAAGCAAAAACAGGCTCCAAGCCCGTTGCAATCTCTGGATCCCCCCCCCAATTGGGCAGTACCCCCGGTTGGGGGTCCTCCATAGGAGATGTAGTTGAGGGGGGAGAGACCAAGTTTATTTGGAGGGTTGCTGAACCTCCCTCCACTGGATTCCCTCCTCCCCAGCACAGATTGTTAACCTTCGGCAGCCCCGGAGAATCATCCACTAGGGATGGACGATCTTTCGTGCCACTCATAGGCACTGGAGATTTGATACCGGCCCGGTCCTCGGTAGGCTCCGGAGATTCCACGACAAGACACGGGCGGTCTTTGACACACCATCATAGGCACCGGGGATGCCTCCAGAACAATGCACTGAGGGGCCGGGGAATCCTCCACGATGATGTAGTGGGGCGCCGGGGACTCGTCCACAAGCATGGGGCGATGCCTGGTCCCTGAGATAGGTTCGGACGGTGCAGGCAACAAGGTAACGGAAATAGGGGAATGATGGAGTTCATGACGTTCCAATACTCCAATCTCCTCCTCCTCGTGGTCGTTCCCCTGTCCCAACGCCAGGGGGAACCACTGGTCACACTCATCCTCCTCGATTTCCGTGGGGGATTCCTTGATGATCGTAGGATTTAGCCTGGATCCGCCTGGGGGATTGGGATACGCTCCCACGGAAGGAGATTCCTCCACCAGGGAGGGAAACCGCCGCGATCCACTCATTGGAGTGGGCGACGATTCCACCATAGTGGGGTTCTGCCCAGTCCTCGACAGGGCCTGCAGGATCAGGGCCACGGCCTCACGAGCCAGACCCACGTGGCCATGGGGATCAGGTGTGAGCGAGTTGACTTGACGGTTTTGGGCGTCGAGTTGGTCAACAATAGGGCTGATGGACCCTGCCGCAAACAGGTTCTTTCTGACCTGAGGCTCCTGCAACTCCCCTAGCGACAGAGGAGTGCCAGAGTCGACCGCGATGGGGTCCATTGGCGAAGCCATCGTACCCCAGTCGGCAGTGCGCGAGGGTGCAACGTTCGTACGCTCGATCACCCTTCTAGATGATTCGGTTATTGCCCGATTCTCGGCGCTAATAACGGTTCCCGAGCCTGTAATAGGCAATTGTGGTCCTCTTAGCTCTTTCTGAGGGTGGCCGTCCATTTCCCCCCCAACCATCCCAGGTACACCAGCTGGATCTCGAGGATGGGGGGCCCCGATGGGAACATTCGGGCATTTCGGAGACTTAGAATTTGTAGCCACTTGGGGCGGCGCCCGTTTTTGCGGCCCCTGCCCGTTCGACGGGGTCAGGGCCGAGGAGGTCCTGAGAATGAGGACCTGGACACCCTCAGCTATCCCTCCCGGGGAAGAGATTTGAATTTGGATTTGGTCCATGATGTCGCAAACCGATCGCTTTCCGTGATGCAAAACGCCCAACAGAAGCGAAAAGTTTCGCCTCTGCTACCATGAAACCAGACCGGGTGGTCAGGAGCAGAGGTCGCAGTGGCATGGGCAGCAAAATTGCTTGGCACGGAAGACATAACGATAGTGTTGACTTAATAGTATCCTGCAAACAGAAGTAACAAAAGGTGCTTTTCCATTGCTTTGAGGCATACTCTAGTTGTATTAGAGATGCACTGAGCATCCAGGCATTTCTATCTTAGTATTGGTCCCACCAAAACTGGTGATAACACATTTTGACCTATGGAACCAAACACCCAATCAGGATATGGAGTGGACCCCTTAATCCCCTTTCAATGTGAGGCAAATCATCTTTTCCTGAGTTGACTGAGAACTGACATATCCAAGGCAGAGCCTATGAATTTATCTATGTTTTTCCATGAATTCTTAGCTGTCCTAGTGGTATGCACCCTAGGGGGCTGGGCACCTCTTTTTGAGAGGTCCTGGGTTCAATTCCTGGTCAGCCTAGCTAAGTAGGAAGATCCCATGTGACATGGCAGTGACCTCATCGCCACATGCCCTGCCACCTCAGAACATATGGGACCCAAAACAAAGAGTGCACATCTCCTGAGATGGCACTATGGAGATAGAGTGACCATGGGGCAGTTTTCCAACTCTTTTCCAAAAACATTTTAGCTATCTTTGTGAATATGCATTCCGATTTGACCTGAGTTGCAGTTTCTGTGAATATCCTTTCATCTTTCACTGTTTACACTGCAGCCCTTCATGCTTTGATCCTGATTCTCTTCTCCTTGCACACCTCTGGCTTGGGTTATCCTGGATTGACTGTATTTCAGCAAATAAAAGGTTTTCATCTCCAAAAACAAGCAGCAGGAAACCCTACACCAGCAGCAAGCAGCAGGAGAGACAAAAGCACAGTGTTGAAACCAATATAAACTTTTCTGGTAGCAAGAGGCAGTCTGTCTCTGCGCACCGGCAGCAACCCCGCGCCGTACATCCAGTGCGCCGAGTACAGGCACATATAAGCAGAAGGGCGAACGAAGATGGATACAAGAAAGGAGGACGCCGACGTGAAGACAGCGCCTGAGGCACCAGCAAGGCCAGCACCTGGCGCTGTACCTTCGGAGCCCTTACATGGGCCAGTGGAAGCGGCTGAGGACTCCCTGGATGGACTCCAGACGGCCTTCGGGGCCCTGTCTGTCGAAGAGGTGGTCTCTCAGCCTGTGGAGAGGAAGAGAGAGAGCGAGAAGGATGCTGGAGACGAAGCAGACGAAGGAGAGGAACAAGGTCAAGACCTGACGAATGACCCTACCTTCGAAGGCGCACCAAGCGCTTCTGGCCTCCACGCATCACCCTCTCCTATAACCACCACACTCCAAATTCCAGACCCAGCCGCCGCAACATCCACTCCCATAACCAACCCGCCTATGGCAGAGGGCATAGGCTTTACTGGCATGCCTCCCTACCCCGCCTATGGTATGGGCCCACCTACCACTGCGCTTCCAGAGGCAACTACTGCCAGTGAGCCGGTGGCTTCCAGCTCTGCGCCGCGATGGTATGCGGCTGAATATCCCCATCCACTACCCGCTACTGGAACCTATGTGGATGTTCCTGGGTATGCACCTGGCTATGCAACCTTGAGTGGGTTGGGGGGAGGACCTGAGTCTCTTGGTGGCAGGAGTAGAGGATCGGGGAGATCCTCCAACAGGTCCCTGACGCGGTCGGAGATCAACGAGGTGCTCCGAGGAGCCACTTCAAAAATCGTGGGCGACCTCACTCAAGAGATCCGAGAGAAACTGGAGCCCCTGATGATACCGCCCCAAGCGTCACCTACCACGGTGGGAATGTCACCCCACGGAGTACAGGCTAACCACCTGGCGGCAGGGCTGACAAATACCCTGGGGAGCCTGAGGAGCCGACCGATGCCGACTCCTGCAGCTATACCGAGAAGTCCCTTCGTACCGAGAACGGCCCAGCCGCCCTACAGCCACGTGACGAACTCTACGAGGGCCGAGCTGGACCGGCTGGGGCTGACAGCCTTGAAGGCAATGGTGGACGTGGAGCCTTATGGCTCTAGTGATCTAGGCGGAGACCCCTCCGATGATGAGCCGCCGTCGATGACCTCTACTTCGCCCTCGGAGGACGATGACCCGGAGGACCCCGGGGACCCAAAGGGGAAGAAGAAGAAGAAGAAGAAGAAGAAGACCCGACGCCCTGAGGGACGCAGGTCTCAGGAGGCGAAGGCTATTGCCACCTCCAAGATCGTGGTGAACCTGCCTGAGTTCACAGGCAAGGACCTCAGCGAGTTCGCTGAGAATTTTGGCCGGTTTCTCCGATTGACCGGCCAAACCCACCCTAGTGGGCCAGTCAAGTGCGATCTGCTCCTGCAGTGCTGCAAGACCAAGTACCTGGAGAAGCAGGTCTGGCAGATTGTGACTAACTCCGCCACCTTTGCCGATGTGTTGGTTGCCCTGGAGAGGCAGTACCCGACCTACGAAACCGACCTCTCCATCAGGGCCGAGATCCAGAACCTGCCCGTGCTGCCCAACAACCCCAAACCTGGCAGGGTCTCCGAGCTGTTGGCTGATCTGGATCACTGGGCTGGACGACTGACGCCCGGTTCCTACAGCAGCGACGACCTGCTGTTCTGGTTGGTGGACAAGGTCCCTCGAGAGCTATGGGACGAGTGCCGTTCGACGGCGGAGCGCAAGGCTAGATCCCTCCGCTACGAGGATCTATGCGTGCTACTCCTGGAGCTGGCGCTGGAAAAGGAGAGCGACCAGCACTTGAACAATTACCGTCCTGGAGGAGGAGGTTCTGGAGGTCATGGCAAAGGGTACCAAGGGTCCCGACCTGGGCAGGGGACTACCCCCAAACACGCCCACGCCCGTATCATGGAGAACGTGAAGGAGCTATTCTGGTGTGATGCCAGGGACGAGCAGGGCCACCTGCAGCACGCCCCTGACTGCGAGCAGCGAGACTGCTTCGTAGTCCAGGGGAAGCAGCAGGAGAAGAACACCGGCGCCAAAGCGAAGCTGCCGGATCATTACAGGTGCACCATCACGTGTGCATTCTGCGGGAAGCGGAAGCACTACGAGGATGAGTGCTACCATAAGCAACGCCTATCGGCGAAGCTTAAGGGTGAAGATCCTGGCAAAGGCAACGACTCCGGCAAGGGCAAGTCGAAAGGACGTGGTCAAGGGCAAGACAAGAGTCAAGGTGGACGAGGAGGAGGCGCTAACCGCCAGCCCGACAACAAGAACAAGGACAAGAACGGAGGCAACCCCAACCCTAATCAAGGGGGGAACTCCGAGCCCTCCGGAGGGCAGTCTGGTCCTACCACACGCTCACAAACGCAGGCCCAGCAAGAACAAGGAGCCAAGCGTGAGCATGAAGGTGGTGATGACGGCAACGCTAAGAAGAGGAGCCGTTTCATGAGGATGGCCCGCAAATTGCGGAACAAGGGGTTCGAGGTGACTTGTCCCGCAGAGTTCTGACGGGGACGCTCTGGTGGCACCCAAGACCTGGTGTTTTGGGTACGTATCCGACTAGGGGGACGCGAATACCTGGGGGTATTGGACACTGGCGCCACCATATCTATAGTGGCCAAGAAAATTTTACCTTGTGGGAGCCTGAAGAACACCATGACCACCGCTGCTATACGCATGGGGGATGGACATGTGGTGCACAGCTGTGGGGACTGTGAAGTGGAGGCACCTATGGGCTCCTGGACTATCGCCCATCGGTTCTATGTGATGGACACTGAGGCCTTCCACTTTGTACTGGGGACTGACTTCTTCGTACAGCACTCCCAGATAAAATTCCTGACGCTGCAAGCGCCCTACCTCCTCTACGTGGACCACGGCAGTGGCAGAGAGTCTGTGCCACTGGAGCAATCCGAACATACCTCGAGTTACCTGAGGCTATCGAAGGAGGAGCCCTCGAACATGATGGCGGCCTCCAAAACTGAGGACTATCAACTATTGGGGGAAGTCCTAGACCAAGGTCTGAAGGAGTTGGGTTACTCTCGAGAAGACCTGACTGTGGAGTTGTTCGCCAGCGACAAGCAGCATGTACTGGACCTTTACTGCAGCAAGGGGAAGAACTGCAGCTACAATTTTTACTGGCCCTCTTTCGGGATGGCCTACGGGAACCCCAGGTTCAGTGAACTGGGGAAGGTGCTGACCAAGGTGCCCTTGGAACGTTCCCGTATGGTCCTGTGTTCCCCCGATTGGGGAGCCCATGGGGGCAACGAATACTGGCGAAACCTCCTGGACAGGCTGACTATCAGCTCTGTTCGGTTACCTGATGAGGCCATCTACGTGCCTCTGGGGCGTAAGACGCCTATTGGGAAACCCGGATGGGGGAGTATGCTGAGCGTGGTGGACGGAGGTCTTACCTCCATCCCCTGGGAGGATCTGGACCCGACTCTGGTCCAGGCTATACAACGAGAAAGCGACGGACTCGCCTTGGGTGACTTGAAGGATCGCCTACGACCTCAAGATGCTGTTGAGACTACACCCGGAGGAGATGAGTACGTCGTGACTGACACCAACGCCCCCAACTCTCCCTGTCATGTACCTGTTACTGATGGAGTCTCTGAGTGTGGACTATCTGAGCTACCTAGCTCTATCCACTCAGATGACGAAACTGAGCACGACGCCTTCTTCGTGCAGACCTGTGTGGAGGAAGTGGAGAACGCCGAGTACGTCGCCCCACTGAAACCCCTACTCTCCATGAGGGTGGAAGACCCCGTGGACGAGGAGCTGGACCCTCGATCCAGGCTCAGGGAGTATGTGGATTCCAAGAGGAAGTTGGTGGCGAAAAAGCTATGCTACGCGAAGCCTACCCGCAGCTCATGGCCACTGAAGCAAGGACGTATGGGAGATCTATCCCAATTGAAGGAGGACCTCGAACAGAAGATCACCACCTGGCAAAGGGAGGTAGATCTTAAGCTCATGAAGAGCGTGTGGGGCGCCCATGTGAGGACCCCAGAGGAGGACGACCTCTCGGAGGAATGTGTATGCGAACCCCCTCGAGCGTCCCTATGTTGCCATCGTCCGGCGGAGATGGTTGAACAAGACCTTCTATATGCCTACCAAGGGCTGAAGGACACTACCACAGGCGAAGAGTCAGTGGAGGACCACCTCCGAACGTCTATTACTCAGGGGGCAAGCAACTTACACTCTGACGAGGACATGGAGGACAAGATCAAGGTATTGGACCCGCGGGTACAGAAGCTTTTAAGGACCTATCTGGAGGTGTTCGGAGAACTACCCCCTCCAGCCTCATGTGACAAGCTGGTACAAATGGACCTCAAGCTGAAACCCGAGTTCGTGGGTCACAAGATCCGGAGGAGACCCTACCCAGCTCCTAAAGAGCAGGCCGACGAGATTGAGCGACAGATACAAGAATGTATCGACGCTGGCCTAGTCCTGGAGTACAAGGACGGGGACTACCCCCTACACTGCAGGCCCTGTTTCCTGGTGGCTAAACCTGGGTCTACAGCCAAACGGCTGGTAGTGGACTACGGAGAGCTGAACAAGAAGACGCTGAACCACTCAGGGTCCATTCCCAATATGGAGTCTACCCTGGAGAAGATAGCCTCCTGCCGCTACAAGACCAAGATGGACAAGAGGAGCGGATTCTGGCAAGTGGACCTGACGCCCAACGCACAGGAACTACTGGCCTTCATCACCCCTCAGGGGAGGGTGTTCAAGTGGAAGGTTATGCCGTTTGGCGTGGCTAACGCACCCGCTCTATTCCAAGAGCTGATGAACAAGATCTTGTCCATCCTACGAAGGAGACCTAAGGTGCAGGAGCTCATATCCCGTGGTGCCCAGATGGAGGCTCACATCGACGATGTATGCCTCGGGACCAATACCCAGGAGGATCACCTAATCCTCTTGGGTGAGTTCTTTGCGGTCTGCCAGGAGAACCACACACGACTCAAGCTGGAGAAGTGTGAGTTCATGCAGGAGACCATGCAGTACCTGGGGTTTGACGTTGGCTATGGGTGGTGGACCCCAGCGGCCTCTAAGGCCAAACCCCTGATGGATGCCAAGGTACGACACGAAGACCCCAAGAAAGGACTTCATGATGTACGCAGCTTCATTGGGGCGTGAAAGTTCTATCGCCGCCAAATCAAAAACTTCACCTACACCAGCGCCGTTCTGACGGACTTGATCAAGAAGAGTACCACTTGGCGCTGGGGCCCACAAGAGCAACAAGCGTTTGACGAGCTCAAAGACAAGGTAGCCAACGCTAAGTGCTTGGGCGTGCCTAGAGCACAAGGGGAGATTATACTGGTGACCGACGCCAGCAATGTGGGCGGTGGTGGAACGTTGTTCCAATGGCAAGCACTAGAGAAGGAGGAGTTCGACTCGGCCATTTCCCAATGGGGGACGGAAGGTCTCAACCGAGATGGAACCCTCAAGCACAGCTACCCTGACGACAAGTGGGTCCTAGTACCTCTGGGCCACTGGAACTGGAAGTGGAACCAGGCCAGGGGGAACTACTCCACCTATGAGCAGGAATTGCTCGCGGGTATGCTGGTGCTATCCTCACAAGCACGACTGTTGGGGAGTAACCCTGTGGTCTGGCTGTGCGACCAAGAACCGGTCCGCAGTTTCCAGAAGGGTCCCCCACCTGAGAAGGCCAAGCTACGGCGCTGGTGGACCTACCTCAGTCAACTACGGCTGACGGTACACCATATCCAGGGAGTGGAGAGCGAGTGTGCCGACTACATCAGCCGCAACAACTTCGACGCCCTGATTGGTGCCCGGTCTGAAGCGCTGGCTAAGGAGGCGTTCAGCCGTATGGACGTCCACTTGGACCTCAACATGACGACGATACGCCCCCTGGATGGACTCCAACAATCGGAGTACCTGAAGGAGTTTGGGGATATCTACAAGCGCCTGGAGAAACGCCTTGAACCCCTCCTGGTCAACCAAGACCAGTGGAAGAGGGACAAGAGCTACCTCTGGCACGAGGACCGCATTGTGGTGCCTAGTGACCGAGTCCCAGCGCTGCTGAAGTGGACCCATGAGTCCAGCGGTCATGTGGGTGCTGACCGTACCCTGAGGCTGTTCAAGCAGTGGTTCCACACTACGTGGACTGACGACCAACTGCGGAAAACCCTCCAGCCTATCGTGGACAAGTGCCCGTGCAGGTCCTGTAAACCAGGGGATATCAGGGACAGAGGTCTCTACTCGACCCTGCCCATCCCTCACTGTGCCAACAGTGTTCTATACGTGGACTACACGGAGATGCCGAAGTTCGGGGGCTATGACTTCGCCCTCGTGGTAACCTGTGGGTTGACCAGGTTTACCAGGGTGTTCCCATGTACCAAGCACATTACCGGGGAGGAGACTATCAAGATACTCCTGGAGGAGTGGTTTTGTGTCTATGGGGCGCCCAAGGAGATCAACTCCGATGAGGACGTACGAGTACGCTCAGATACCGGTTGGTACAAGAGGGTCCTGAGATCCCTCAATGTCCAGGTGTCTACGGGGATTCCCTACTCTCACACGAGCAACCCCCTATGTGAGGGACAGATCCGTGTCCTCAAGGAGAATGTAAGGATATGGTGCAAAACTGAACGCACCAGAGACTGGGTGAGACTACTCCCCGTCATATCCTTGATGATGAACTCCCAAGAGAGTTCAGCTACTGGCTACTCGCCCCATGAGCTATTCCTAGGGCGCCCGGCATGGTTCCTACATGCCCCCTATTCAGAGGACACCCATTCTTCTGTGGGTGAATGGGTCCAAGAGCAACAAGCGAAGGTAGACAAGGCCAAGGCAATGCTCCAGAGAGTGAGGGAGCGTCAGTGGAACAAGAAGAACAAGCACCGAGTACCGGCCACCTACCAAGAGGGGGACTGGGTGCTGGTGCACCACAGTCGACTACCCGCCTGGCCACGCTCTACCAGCGATGACCCATACTTCGGGCCGTACAAGATTCTATCAGTGGATGGACACCGTATCACCGTGCGGTGTTCTCCCCGTCTAGGGGGGATTCTGGTGTGCGCTGCTCAACACCTGAAGCGCTACTATGATCCTGAAGACCTCTGTGGGGAGGAGTGGGAGCTGAACGACGAGGAAATCGCCGCTCTGGACCTACAAGGGGCTGCCAGCCCTATGGAAGTTGAAGGTGAACTCCCCGACATGAACGCCGAGGAGATGGCTAAGGAGGGCTTCTACCTGGTGAAGTCTGTCCTACGCCACCGCTATCGCCAGGGTTGGCGCTTCCTCACCCTCTGGGAAGGGTTTGGAGTCGAAGAGGCCACCTGGGAGCCCTTCTCTGCATTTGTTCTACCTGAGGGACGCCTAAACTCAGTTCTGGTTGACTACTTGTCCCAAAACAACCTTAGTGAGTTGCTGAGGCTCGCAGAGACGCTTGCCTCCAAGACTAAAGCTAGGGACTGAACCTTACCCTTACCTGCCAAAGCGTATGTGTGAGTGTGCTATTCCTAAGGTCCTGAGAGCAAGCCGCAGAAGTGGTGTCCTAATTATACCCAAGTCTGCACGCTTGCTAAACCTGGAGGGTTGGCTTATTGATGCCACGGGGTACGCCCCGGGTCTCCCCTCCCCTAAGCGCCCAATTTCTGTGCTGGCGCAAAACCTTTGGGGAATACCCAGCGTACTAATCCAGGTATTGTTTTCCCTACCTATCTGTCTACTACAGGGAGGGGTGGCCAAAAGCTATGAAGGCATGAAAACGCCGTTTTGCTAAGTGGCCAAAACACTGACCTAACCACTGCCACAGCCCACCAACCCTGCTAAAATTGCAGGAAACGGGTGGGACAGTGACACACGCACTACAGGTCCTACACACCCTACAGTGGCACCATCCTGGTGGGCGAGCACTGCTGCAACCGGCTCAAGCCCCCACTCAGGACTACCACTCCTACACGCACACTCTACTTGGTGTTGTTGAAGAACATGTCGTGGGCCCTAGCGACCCTCCTGTGAAATGACAAGAGAACACAGCGCTGCTAAGCAACTGTGGCCTAACAGGGGACGCCACAACGCGTTTCCCCTGCTAGGGCTTGGAGGGAAGAGGTGCTCTTTTGCGTGCACGGCGCAGATGTCGAAGGAGTCGGACTCCCTGCTCTGCCACAGGCAGAGGGGAGTTATTTGTTTGTGTGATCTGCGCCCTTGTTTAGCAGGGCATGAAAAAAATGGTATGCTGCTGCACCAATCACCCTACCTGCCCACCTGTAAAGCAAAAACAAATGAAGGGGCGTTTGCGGCGGAGGAACCAAGCCACACTCCCCGTATTATACGGTTCTCAGTGTGACCTATAATACACTGTCCGCAAACACACTGAAGATTCAGCTACCCCTGTCAAGCAAGCAAGCGTTAAGGGACTCCTCAGGTTCTCTTAAAGAACGTACCAAGGAGCCCCTGGGTAGCCTAAACAAGGTTTACCGTGCGCACTTCGCGTGGCCTACTCTTTAATGCGTGTGTGAATGCACGAGCATGCACGACGGTGTTGGGCAAACCTGCCCATCTTAACCGCAATCTCGAACTCCACCAGGGGGTGGCCCCACCTGGGCGTACCTACCTTACCTACCGCTGGAGAGTGAAGCAAGGTGAGAGGAAAAACGGGGCGCACGCGACGAACGTTGCTATGCACTTGTGTGTATGTCTAATCACCCTGATCTGACCTCTAATCATCTGCAATCTTTCTAATCAATCCCTCTATCGCGTTCTATTGTTGTTAGCGCTGCTACAAGACTCGTTCACGGAGACACGAGACGAGCAATGTGTATGCGGCATACGAGACGAGCATACCTGTAGTTTATACCTGATTCATTGAAGTCTTTTCGTTGATTTTCGAATTTTTGAATTTCCGATACTTCTATTAGTGTGGGTGGAATCTGTATGTTTATTTATTAATGTGTGTCTCGTCATTTTCAAGACTACGTGAGACATACGTTTATAATTCCATTATTTCTTCATTTTCCGGCGCTTCGCTAGGAGCCGCTCCTGCGCGCCGCCTTTTTATGCGTATGAATTTCTGGATTTCAAAAATCTAGAGATGACTATAATTTTTATAAAAATGTGCTTCTGATGCACAATTGGATTCTGCTCAGGTGTGTCGTTTCAGAAAAATTCTAGGTCGTCATTTGACGAATTTTGGTGTCGTCGCTTCGTTTTTGCGTGGATTCGTCCATGATTCTCCCATTCCTGCCTCTGCAGATACCCACGCGCAGCCTCGCTGAGTAGGCCGTGTTCTGGCCGAAACGCAGCAGCCTGGAGAGACTGAGCAGAACCCAAGACCCCACCAAGGGGCAATTTAATTTTTTCACGACTCCCTTCGCCCCAAGACAGGTCACAGGTCGCCAGCAGGTTTACGAGAACCCATGCGAGTGTGTATATTGTGTCTTGCGTTGGGTTTGTGTCGCGCTGCGTCTTGGAGGGAGGGATGCACATGCACATGTTTTGGCATGCTCCCAAACTAACCCAACCAAGCCACAGGAGCCCCGGCAGCGCCATGAGCGCTGAGTCTTCTGTAGGAAATGTTACAAACAGAGCAGCAAAAGAGCGCCAGCCATGGTGAGCGCCCATTTTTCTGTGTGAGGGAAACTATAGGTATTTCAAAGTAGATGTGGAAACCAAGGAAAGGCCAAGAAAAAATCCCTTTTTCCTAAAATGCGACAGTGGTGGCCACCACAGAACAAGGGGGGAGTAAGAAAAAGTGCTTTTCCATTGCTTTGAGGCATACTCTAGTTGTATTAGAGATGCACTGAGCATCCAGGCATTTCTATCTTAGTATTGGTCCCACCAAAACTGGTGATAACACATTTTGACCTATGGAACCAAACACCCAATCAGGATATGGAGTGGACCCCTTAATCCCCTTTCAATGTGAGGCAAATCATTTTTTCCTGAGTTGACTGAGAACTGACATATCCAAGGCAGAGCCTATAAATTTATCTATGTTTTTCCATGAATTCTTAGCTGTCCTAGTGGTATGCACCCTAGGGGGCTGGGCACCTCTTTTTGAGAGGTCCTGGGTTCAATTCCTGGTCAGCCTAGCTAAGTAGGAAGATCCCATGTGACATGGCAGTGACCTCATCGCCACATGCCCTGCCACCTCAGCACATATGGGACCCAAAACAAAGAGTGCACATCTCCTGAGATGGCACTATGGAGATAGAGTGACCATGGGGCAGTTTTCCAACTCTTTTCCAAAACATTTTAGCTATCTTTGTGAATATGCATTCCGATTTGACCTGAGTTGCAGTTTCTGTGAATATCCTTTCATCTTTCACTGTTTACACTGCAGCCCTTCATGCTTTGATCCTGATTCTCTTCTCCTTGCACACCTCTGGCTTGGGTTATCCTGGATTGACTGTATTTCAGCAAACAAAAGGTTTTCATCTCCAAAAACAAGCAGCAGGAAACCCTACACCAGCAGCAAGCAGCAGGAGAGACAAAAGCACAGTGTTGAAACCACTATAAACTTTTCTACAGATATCCCCAGAGCTGGTGGCTTGGCGCCGCGAAAGCGGCGCTGCGGGTACAGCGACTATCCCTGAGGGCCCCGAGTTCGTCCATCAAGGAGAACCATGGTTTTTTACCGTGTCTTTCGGCTACTACGGCGGCTCCACTGTCCAGGTCTGACTAAACAGGCCCATGTACACAGGTATGTTGCACGCACACAGAGACCAAAGTATAGGGGAGGCAGAGTGATGGGGAGTTGTATAGCATGGCAACCGAAGATACCGGGGCCCCACATGTGTGTGGGGCCTCAATGGACACTTGGGTGTAATGAGGCGAGTGCTATAGACAAAATACCCATCACATTTTCTGCAGCTTTGGGCGCAAGCCATTCCATGTGTTTTTGCTTCGCTTGCATAATCCACAGACGAGTTCTCTGTCGTGCTTTACCTGTGGTTGTGTAGTGGTGGTCCCCCAACGGATAACAAGGAGATTGAGGGCAGCTGGTGTGTGCTTGCACCGTGCCACTTTCTCCTCTAGTCACCTTTGGGGCAGGCCCTGGTTAGTACGCCATTCTTATTGCACGGGTCGCACTTCTTCGTTAAACAAATTTGGATCTCCTTGGAACCCAGCAGGTCAATTTTTACTTGTCCCGATCTTGGGTGTTAGGAATTTGCCAACTAATGTTGCCACGTGTCGCCACGGAACCTTGTACGATTGGCAAAGATCATGAGGTTGTAACGTTGTACTTCAAATATTAATAGACTGTCAAAACTCGGATCTTTCCATAACTTTTCAAGTTCCGCATGTTGCAGTTCTTCTTCCTCTTGATTTTGTGCTTCATTTATGGCCTCAAACCTTATACAATTTGTCCACATGGGCAAAGTAGGAATTGAATTCCGGGAACCGCCTCTTTGACGAGGGGACAAATTGTTTCCCCCCCTTGTAGTCCTTACCGCACACTTTTTTTCTCTTCTCTAAGTATTTCTTCTGTTTGATTTCCTCCAAATGAATTGCTTGTACATCAACTGTGAACTTCACAAACCCAACTAGCCACTCATCTAGGCCTTTGCACACTTCCTTGTGGGCCACCGAGACATTTTGGAACTCCATGGCTACACTCACAGCACCCGCCTCCGTTCGCTTGGTGTTCTTCAGCTTCCCGCTTTGCTCCTCATTCCGAGTCATCCCCAAACATGCTGCTGCCGGGTGGTTGACTGGCACGTTGCTTCTATTGTTGCCACTCTTGAGGTGCGCCCACAAAGGAGTGAAAGCGCCCATGGGGGGGGGGAATGGGGGGGGTCTCCTCCTATTCTCGGTTCGTTGGCCGGCCGGCCAGCCGGCCGGCGGGCCGGCTGGTGTAGACCTTGTCTTGCTTTATGTTTGCATGCCACAGAGCCCCACATAGCACACATAGCACATAGCGTGCGCGCAATGGTGCATTTTTTCCATAGTGCGCGCAAATTTTCAAAAATATGACCTTTATAGCGCGCCTATTGCGCGCGCTCTACCGCGCTATATTGTCCCGTTTTTCAAATTTTTAAAAATCGGAAAATGTTTCAAAACCATGCTTTTTCCAGTGTCCTGCGTTTCTCAAAAACCCCTTCCTTTTCAAAAACATTCCCTGTTGCACATCCAACCCAAGATACATGCAAAAACACTGTCTGAAAGGTCTGAAAAGTGTGCAACAGTACTGTTCCTCACGGGCACAGACAGTGTAGCGCGCGCAACATATTTACAGCGCGCGCGCCATGAGCCTTATGGCGCGCGCTATAACAGGTATAGCGCGCGCTGTCATTCAGCTGTCATTCAGTGATCTCCTTAATGGTTTTGACCACCACTTCGGCCTCCCACTCCTTCTCCCATTCGGGTCTGTGGTCTTCTGCCCCAGTGGCAGCTGGGGCTGCATCCCCTTCTTCTTGTGGGCTTGGGTCGCCTTCTGGGGTTTCTCCTTCTGGTGCCTCTTCTTCTTTCGGAGCTGCTCCTTCTCCTTCTTGTGGCGCGGCCGCTGGTGCCTCTTCTTCTTGTGGTGGGGCTGGTGCGTCGTCTTCTTGTGCTGCTGCTGCTGCTGGGGCTGGTGCCTCTTCTTCTTGTGCAGCCGCTGCTGGTGCTTCTGCTGGGGCTGCAGCTTCGGCAGGTCCCTTGTCTTCTTGTGGGGGGGCTGGTGGCTGGGCTGGTGGTTCTCCTTGGGGCTTCTTCTTCTTTGGGGTTGGTGGCTTGGACGGGGACATCCTCATGGTCTTCGGGTCGCGGCAGAGGTCCACAATATCATCGGCCTCGTACGTCTCCCACCACGACTGCCACTTGTCCAACTCCTCATACGCTTTGCTTTTGGCGGAGAACACCTGGCAGCTGGGCATGAACTCCGACCAGTCGTCCTCTTCCTCCTCGTCCCCTTGTTGGCTGGGGCTCCACTGATCGTTGGGAATGATGACTGCCACGTGGTCCTGAGGGGCCCTGGTTTCTGCTGGCTTGACTTCGGCTCCCTCCACAATCATCGGCGCGATCGCAGTGGCGCAGTAGATGATCCATCGAGGCTTGTAGCCTTTTTGGTAGGACCTATCTCGGCGCTGCATGAGCTCATCTCTTGCCTCCTTGTCGGCATCGGCTCTGCTCAGCTGCTTGGCCTTGGGAGCCGTACTGGGTGGGGTGGAACCGCACGGACCTCCTTGTTGTTGTGGCTGGTCAGGGACCGGGACAGGCTGCTTCGGTGCTGGCTTTGATGCGAGCTGCGGCTGGGGTGCCTGCTGCGGTGCCGTCTTGCTTGCCTGGAAAGAGTAGCGCAGAGGCATAGCACAGGCATAGCACGCGCAATACGACCCATAGCACGCGCGACGAGATGCATAGCACGTGCAATGACAACGATAGTGCGCGCCGCATTACCTTTCGTGCTTTCTCCTCCTCTGCTTTCTTCCGTCTCTTCTCCTCCTCTTCCTTCTCCTTCCTCTTCCTCCTCTCTTCCTCTTCCTTCTCCTTCTTCTTCCTTTTTTCCTCCTCTTCCTTCTTCTTCTTCTTTGCTTCGTCCTCTTTCTTCTTGGCCTATTCCGCCTGACGTTGGACTCTGTGTGCCGCCTGTGCCAGCAGATGCTGGTCGGCAGTCTTCTGGGCAAGGACCTTTCCAGGAGGGTGGGGGGGCTTAGCGGTGTGGGAGGTGGAGATGGCTGGTGGTAGGTGGCTGGTGGCTGCTGGCTCCTCGGTACGCTTCTTCTTGGGCCTTGGGACTGTCACGGATTCCGTCTCCGGCACGGCAAAGGCGTCGGCCCAGTCCACCTCCAGCTCCTCGAGCTGCCGCTTAGCCCGGGCCAGCAGCGGGGAGGCGCCTTGCTCCTTCCTTCCGTCAAGCCAGTCGGCCGCATGCTTGGACTGCCCGGCAATGTCCGCGGGCACGCTGATCATCAACGGCCCTCTGCGGGATCCTAGGCACAGGAGCTGCTCGAAGCTGCCCACCTACGTGACAATGGGACAGAAGGTAGGGCCGTAGCGCGCGCAAACAATCAAATCGCGCGTGGTACAACAAATGAAGCGCGCGCAACAATGTGGAAAGCGCGCGCAATGGCAAACATAGCGCGTACCTGTGCCTGTGCCAGTTGTTGTTGTTGTTGCTGCTGTTGCTTGGCCATCTGCACCCGCTACTGCTGCTTGAGCAGCTGCACTTTTGCCTGCTGCACGGCTGCCTGCTGTTGGAGCTGCTGCTGCTGCACGTGCTGCTGCTGCGGCTGCTCCTCGTCCTTGACCGCCGTGGTTTTGACTTTGGCGCCGGTTGCAAGTGCCCTTGCGGCACTGGCTCCTTTCTTGGCCAACCCCCGCAGCAAACTGGCACCCGCACTTCTCACCGAGGCGCACTCGTTCTTGAAGGCCATTGCCCCCGCGTCGGTCGCGTTGATGAAGCTCGGTGGGTCCTTGTTGAAGTAGAAGTGGTGGACGGGCTTTGCGGTGGCACCCGGAGGCGTGTGGGTCCGAACATGACCCCACCCATAACTTGCCCAGCACGAGAACAGCAGCTCGTACTCCTCCACCTTGCAGTTTCCACAGGCAGCTTGTCCTTCTTGGGTTGGCATGGAGGGGTTTAACAGGTTCGCCAGACTGCACCAGGTGCCAGTAATGCTCTCGTCATGCCAGCAGGGTTTCACGGGTCCGTCTGGGATCTTGGCAATGGCCGTGGCCCTTTGGCGCCAGAACTTGTAGAAGGCCACCTCGAAGAGGTAGGCCGGTGTCACGTCCTTCAGCCATGCCCAGTTGGGCCCTTGGGCGCAGATGGTGCTGTTTTGTTTGGCCAGATTCGGTTGTTGAAGTCGCTGCTGAAGGCGAAAGCCTTACGTGGCCCGGGTGGGCGAGACTGAAACTGTGCTTGCACTTGGGGTTGCTACTGTCTTGGTTGGACCTGCTGCTGCTGCTGCTGCTGCTGCTGCTGTTCTGGGCTGCCGACTTGCTGGGCCGCAGCCTGCACTTGCTGCTGCTGCATTTGCTGCTGCTGCTGCACTGGCAGTGCGCCGAAGAGCACTTGCTGCACTTGGCCCACTGGAAGACTGCCGCGCACTGGGGAGCCCAAGGTGGGCGACCAACCGGGGAACAGCATGGGAGACAGCTTCCGTGAGGCAGCTCGTAACGGGGACTGCGGCGCGGGCCACAGAGGCTGAGTTGGGGAGAACTGGGTCAGCTGCTGGGACAGCGTCTGCGGAAAACAGGACAAAGCACGCGCAACGAGGACGTGCGTAGTGTGCACAACGAGACAGCTAGCACGCACAACAAGAGCGTAGCATGCGCAACGGAAACAGTAGTGCGCACGGCAAGCACCTGTGGCTGCATGCTCCACGGCGTCGTGGACCGCTGCTGCAGTCCCGGTTGTACAGCTGCATGTGGCGGTGGTTGCGGTGTCGCACCTGCTCCTGTGGCCCTTGCAGCAGTTGTTGGCGGTGCTGCAGGAGGCGGATATCTCCAGCCCATGGGCTGCATGGGCAAGAGGGTTACATTAAAGTACCCCTGTCTCAGCAGTAATACAAAAAGGAAAATGCAATAACAAAAAAATTGAAAGCACCACAAAAAACGGACCAAAAGGAACAAATCAATGCATTCCAAATTGGAGGCACATTTGAAGTGCGTAGTCATAGCACGCTGCTTCCAATTATATATCGCGATTTCAAGGGTTCCGGCGCTTGAAAACAGCATAGCGCGCGCGATAGTGGTCATGGCACGCACTAGATAGCATGTAGCGCGCGCTAAAAACCAAATAGCGCGCGCTACCACAGTTCCTCATCCGCAAAATATGCCCGAACCTAGTCAGCCAATTTTTGTGCATTGCACAGGTTGCTTCTGGAGTTCCCATTCCACCTTTGTACTTCAAAGTACAGGAACAGACGCTCATTAACCTGCCTGAGCATCTTAATGCGGCGCGACACCAGGGTTCCTCCCCCCCCACCTCTATCACAAAAGGAGGACCAAATGTCCTTCAGCACCCTGTTGCTCCCTTCCAAAAGATCACCCGAAAACATTCCTAGGCCATAGGGCCTTATGGCCTGAATAGTGACTGTTGCATCGTGCAACATCCAATTAATATAAGGTGATCTTATTGCTGGACAAACCCAACTCTGGAAAGCCTGAGCAACCTCTGGAGCCTGCAATGCACCCTCTTCAAACATTGTGCCATACATGTCCCCGAGTAGTATGTACATGGCAACCACTGCTGTGTGCATTCTCATGTCAGCCCCAAGGAAGGGGGCCAGGTCCTCCCAAACCTTTAGAAGGCACCAAGTCTCTTCCCCATCTGGCTCTGCCGTCCCCTGTAGTGCTATGTGACAACCAGACCTGTGAAGAATAGCCTGAACAGAGACCCTAGTACTGGGACGCACAGACTTGGCCAATCTGCGTACCAAGGCAGTGAGTGACCTGCCTCCCTACAAAAATCAGAAGGTGCAGAACACATGGTATAAGGTGACGCCGCCTCAGAGGCACCTTCAACAACCTGCTCTGAACAACACCAAATATATCCATGGGCCTGCACTTGGCCCCAGGTGCAATAAGCCCTAGCAACTGCTCATCTCGCTCGGTGGTTCTATCCACATCCTGTTGCAACCACCACAATTCCCCCCCACAAGGCAACCCATCCCCCCTCACAATGATCCACAGCTCTCCTTGGCACTCTCTGGGGTATTGGAGGTTAGAAACAATGGAACCAGAGGAAAATATATAGTCAAAACAGTGCTGCAGGGGCCACTGCGAAAAGACTGTGACCTGATCTGTGTGCACGGCAACCTGTAAATGCTGCCTACTTGCAAGCTGGTTCCATTCTGTGGCGAAACTAGCATAGCAGGCGAGAGAAAAAAGGTGTGTGGGGACCTTACTTCTCGTCCAAGTAATCAAATCTTTGTACCTGAGGAAAATAGCGCGCGCAACATGAGGACGTAGCGCGCGCAGAAGTCAACGAAGCGCGTGCTATGAGCGGAAGTGCGCGCAATGTCACATGCAAAGCGCGCGCAATAATACCTTCTTCTTGGAATCTTCAGGAGCAGGACCAAGTCCACCACCGACAGGGGTGTGACGGCGTTGGCAGCCTCGGTCCTGCGACGCTTCTTCTCTGCTTCAGACACGGGGACCCTTTTTTCCAACCTGGCCCACAAAGACCGTTGGACGGCAGACCCTGAGCAAAAAAACTCAACTAGGTCCGCCAAAAGGTCCTCGTTCTTCCACAGGGACAACCCATAGTGGGGGCCCAAAATGTTTGCAATCTTCCCTGACATTGACAGCGTCACATGCGGTGCCGGAAGCATCTGAAACTTTAGAAAAATAGGGGTTTTTGCCCTGCTTATTAGGACATGGGGTTACAAACCCAAGACCCCGAGCCATAGCCCGCGCTATGCTGCGCGCTATAGTTTTGTAGTGCGCACTGAACCATCGCGCGGCAATACCCTGTAGCGCGCACGCAGGGATATGCTAATGGAACAATTCTTTTTGAACAACATATGTTGGAAATTGTTTGTCTTATTGTCAGTTACTTGCAATGCTCCTTTTGCAATAGTTTTAGACAATGCATTGCCCGCATCTACTTTATAGTGATGTCTACTGTGCCTACTACCAAGTTGGAAGCAAACTTGCATGGTGCGAATTTTTGGATACACGGTTGCGGTGGCCATTCAAAGGTGTTGCAAAACACAGGCTTGCGCATTTGGATGTTGGAACTTTTGTATGACAAGTATTGTGCGCCTTTTGACATTCCGAGGGTCACGTTGTTCTACACCTGTGTGTGGTTGAAGCATTACCCACATGATGCTTTACTGCCACGTTATCAACCGTTGCATTTGCCAAAGATTGGGGTGTTTGCAGCGAAGCGTCATGTGAGGCGAGGTTTGCAACATTTAAGCTTCGTCATGACGGAAGTGTCTATGCAACACCTGCAGCATAAAAACAACAGCGTGCCTCACTTTCCGTTTAGCATTGGTAGTTGGGACACATTCCCCGTTGTGGTCATGCACGGTCGTAGCCGTTTCCAGCCAAAATACAAAAAATCCGTGGTTAAGTTTCAAGCCATAACTAGTCACCTTGGTGCTCTTTGGTATGACAATGCAAACTCCTACCCTCTCGGCCTTTGCAAAGCTAGTTGCAATCTTCTTCTTCAGTATTTCGAACTTGGTTGCCCCTTGAACCATTCCAACATTCCAACATGTGGCCCGCTGTCTTGGGCTATCACGATGGGATATGGTGAGAAGTCATGGTCCATTTGCCTTTGTGATTGCACCTCCTATGCATGCATGTCCAATTGCATTGTGTTCCATCCGATTGAGTGGCTTGATATCCCTAGGAGCGCCCTACGGTAAGCGTTTGTTCAATATTTTTGTCCACACGGGGCCTCGGCGCAATTTACCCCCCAGCTGCGGCTATATATATAGCCGTGTCTAGGGGGGGGGGGGGGGGGGTCTCCCCCTATTCTCGACCCACCAGCCACCGGCCACCATGGCTAGTTTCACCCCAAATTGCTCTACACGAGGTTGCATGGGCAATTGCGCCTCGGAAACCTTGGCACGATACCGCCCAAGGTTTCTCTGCCCAGAAACGATATCTGCCAGCAGGGTCGGTGATACCATTTCTTGTTCGACAAATTGTGAGACCAATGGCGGATACAACGCCTATATCGCAGAAAACAGCAGTTCACGGAGCAATTTTGCACAATGTGCAGGAAGCTGCAAAGCAACAAGACAATATTCCCTTATCAATGTCACTGTGCATTTGCCATGATGCGGTCCATGTATTCATTGTACCTTTTCCGGGGCCTGTTACGGGGCATGTGTGTGATACATGATACGTGGTGACATGTAACCCAATCAGTTGTGTGTAAGAGCCATATGCGTGATACCATACTTTCTAGGGAGCCCGAACGTGCGGTGGTGAACAAAAAGAGGACCGGTTAAAGGAATGTGTCACAACCGTGTCATAACTCTCATTTTCAGATAGCTGCGGCGGCTTGTGGCATTTGTTTTGTGTATTTGCTTTGATGTTTTGAAGCCGTGCACGTCCATTTGCCCATATCTCTGCCACCTGACGAGGAGAGTACTGTCACAGACAAATTAAAAGAATTTCAACACCTGCGTTACACCAAGTGCGCGGCGCATCTACTTGCACGACATCACAATCCTTGGGTGGCGACTGCTTATTCACAAGTACTTGCACTACCATTTCTTTCCACCGGCGTACGAGACTTCTTTCACGATGCAATCTTTTTCACGAATGACCGGATTAGGGACGAATTCGTGCCCACAAGCTCAAAACTATTTTTGCAATCAATGCAGATGGAACCAGTACCATTCAACGGAAGGACATCAACCCAGGCTGTCCGGGTTCATCTCGAGGTGGCCATATAAAAATTGTGGTGCTTATGGCCATGATCATGACAATTGCCCACACCCCAAAGGCTGGAGTCGCATTATTCCTTTATCTACCAGGATACGGGGGGGGTTCGGAGGCTACGGGTGGCTTTTTTTTTTCCCAACACCCATGGGGGTTTTTCAAGGTGGCAGATCTGGGTTACTTATCCGTTTTTTTCAATTTAACACGCATTTATTCATTTTGGCTGGTTTTGTGCATTTTTGTAACTACGAAGACAAATGGGAAAAGTGAAGTTTCGCTAAAACGCGGTAAAACCCAGTCGAATCTAGGTCAAACAAGGTTAAACGTTGTTTGTCGTGTCCCTCCATGTGTTTGGGTGGTGGTAGGACAAAGTTAGGTTAGGTTACATGCCCGACATTGGGGCGCCGTGCTACCTCCACATTTGCTCCCAATAGTTTTACAAAATGTGCGCAATGCCACGTTGCCTGACGACGAGTTCATTTCGGCGGCTTGCGAAGCACTGGTTTCGTCCTTACAGCCCTTTGTACGTGGTCACGATCCCCTCCTCTCCACAGACACTCTAGCCGGTTGGCTGCGCTAGTATTCTGCCGAAGTGCTCGAACATAACACCTCATTAGACAACCGTAAACTTGAGGAGACTAACTCAATCCTCCAGGGCCTACACCTGTCTTCGGCTGTCTGGGATAAACAACCTTGCCACCTGCATGCAGTGTGTTCTGTCCACTCCGACATTTCCCTGGCTCGGCTCACCGTGATGTGCCCGGATTTTTCCCTCCTCGGCATGGAAACCTCTAAAGGGGGTGCTGAGATGTTTATTTTACATTCGACCCTCCAATCTGCCCGTACATCAGGTATTCTGGACTTCGTTAATCGTCAGAGGCTCTGGGAGAACAGGTAGGGGGGGGGGGTACTTTTCAGGTCCGTGTTGGGCCCGTGTTAACACCACACATGAGGGGGTGGGGGGGAACTTTTCACCACCTGTGTTGGGGCCGTGTTAACACGTCCAATAGGTACGTGGTACGTGTTGTGTGTTGTGTTGTGTTGTTTTCCTTTTGTGTTACGTTGTGTTGTGTTGTGTTGTGTCATTCCTTGTTTTGTTTTGGGTTTTTTTCTTGTGTCATTTTGTTTATTTTGTTTATTTTGTTGTGTTGTGTTGTGTTGTGTTGTGTTGTGTTGTGTTGTGTTATGTGAGGATTTTGCAAATTGCCAGGGTGCATTGGTAGGGTTGTTGTATGAGGAAGAACCCCGTGTTGGAACCTCCGAGGGCGGCAAACACCGGCACGAGACCCTCACGGTGCATTTGTACAAGCCAGCGAAGTTGGGAGGTCCTGCCGGTAGCTCCAGTAGCTCAAGCGCTACCTCCAGTAGTTCTAGTAGCTCCAGTAGTTCTAGCAGTTCCAGTAGTTCTAGTGTTTCACACGTCAACGCAAGTGCTAAACATTCCAGCGGCAAACAAGGAAAAGGCAAGTCTCGTTACAAGCAGGGTGCACTGCCATTTGGGCACATGACGCCTGTAGATCCCACAACACAAGCAGGTGAGCGTGTCATGTTGGAGTTTGAGGCCTCGGTGAAGGTGCGGTTTGAAAGTATTTTTGCTTGGCCCCTTGAACACACTCGTCAGGGACCCTATTTGGTGGTAACAAAAAAATTGTATGACCAAGTGTTGGAGTATTCTGTGGACAATCTGTAGGTTTGTAGGTTCCTGTGTCATGTTGCATGAGCACTCTCGGGTTGCTACGGATGACTGAACCCGCTGTCTTTGGGTACAATATGTCATACGTGCATAAGTGGTCAAGCAATTGTTGCACTACCTTTGCGTGTCTCCATTGCAAACACAACACAACACAACAAAACACAACACAACACAACATAACACAACACAACACAACACAACACACCACAACACAACACAACACAACACAACACAGAAGCCTCAAGCACCAAGTGCCATGTTATGTCACTTGCTATCGTTGTGCAGAAACAGATGTTGTGGTCTTCTCTTCTGTGCTAGCGCCGTGTTGTATTCGTCGTTCTTGCCGGAAAACAAGACCCCCACCAGTCGAAGTACAACGAACTTGAGGTAGATTTCATCGTCAATTTTATATATACAACACAACACAACATAACACAACACAACACAACACAACACAAAACAACACAACACAACACAACACAACACAACACAACACAACACAACACAACACAACACAACACAACACAACAAAAAATCTGCGGGTTCGTGTGTTGCCATAGGGGGGACAGAGGGGGGGGGGGTACTTTTCAGGTCCCTGTTGGGCCTGTGTTAACACAACACAGGAGGGGGTGGGGGGGTACTTTCTACCTCTGTGTTGGCCGGCC
The DNA here is from genome assembly GCA_964036045.1 of Eutreptiella sp. 'Long Island Sound 2002'. Taxonomy (NCBI): domain Eukaryota; phylum Euglenozoa; class Euglenophyceae; order Eutreptiales; family Eutreptiaceae; genus Eutreptiella; species Eutreptiella sp. 'Long Island Sound 2002'. Next base: position 33,636,515 of record OZ038381.1, on the reverse strand, counting down.
GTGTTAACACGCCCGTTCTCCCTGGCCTAAGGACCTACTGGACCAGGAGTCCATTGAAGCATTCGTTTTTTTGGTAAGCATAGACACCAGGCACCGCGGGCATTCCATCTTTTAAAATGGAAAACCAACGAACACATGGCGGACTGGCGGTGGAGACTGGCTGTGTCCCACAAGTTCCACCCCCTCAGACGTACCTCACGCCTCATATGCCGTTGCCTCAGTTTGCTGTTGCGTGAGTTTCACATCGCTTTCCCTCTCTGGGGATCCCCCGGCATGATTGTTTCTAGAGACATGCATTTCCTGATGCGTTCCCACTCCCCACAGTCGCTGTCCCTATGGGAACGCGACATCGACAATGCGTTCTAGAACCTTGATCAGGATAACGTCTTACAGGGGATCAAATCGGCATGCACTGTGGTGAAGTCGTACAGAAAAATAAGAGGTGAGGTTTTTTTCAGCATTGGGAAGGGTAACCTGAAGTCTCTGGATCGGATGGGAAAAGCAGCAGCCAGACATTTCCGCGTTGTTTCCATTGCTGAGTTGCTGTCCTTGGTTGAATGGGACATGAAACAAAACAACCTGTTTACCCTGTGGGGCATCGTTCTACGCCAGCAAGTGAAAGGGGTTCCCATAGGGGGATTTCTGAGTGCACAACTAATGTGCCTGTGTCTCTTAGCTGTGGAGTACAGCTTCGTCCATTCGCCTGATCGCATCGCTGTCCTGCGCCCTATCTTAGATACATGGCCTCCCAACCTGCCCCCCATTGCCCTTGATCCGGGTCCAAGCCTGACGTTCCCCTTTGTCTCCCTTGTGCCTCACGACCCGGGCCATTTCAATAAATGGGGAATGTCTGGTTGGTTTCAGCAGGATGCCACCTGCCTGTTTAAACTCAAGATCGGTAACCACACTATCCCTGTGGTTTGCATCGAGTTGTGGGACAGCCACCCTGAGGGCAGGGTGGGTAAAATCATTGACACATCGGTTGTCCGCCAAAGACATTTCCTCCGTGGGTACTTCAGCACCTTCATGCCTCTCCACTGCATGGTCGCTGAGGTCCTGGATTCCCCCGCGCCCTCGCCTGATGCCTTGATCCTCCTTTACTGATACATGGATAACAACTACACAGGTGTTATAAACGTGTCGCCATGTCACCTGGACGCTGTGCGCACTTTCCTTGCTTCTTTCTACTCAGTGTTGTACGACCTGCCCATGAGGTGGGAACCAAAGGGTGAAACTGTCTCGTGGTGCGAAGCGTCACTGTCTACCGACAGCTCTCTTACCCTGAAAGGGGTCCCCCATACCCCCCTGGGCCCTACAGATGTCTGTGAGATGTGGCACAGGTGGCCAGACCGGTGGTCACCCAACTGTCGTGTAGTGCTTCAATCTATGCTCCCTTCCCTCATACGTAAGTCTATCATTTTTTGCTCCTCCCCTGGGGAGCGACTGCTCAACCTTGAAGCGGTGGTCCAAGGGTGTGGCTTTAAGTCATACCCCTGGGCATGGTGGTGGATGCCTTTGAGGGTTCGCCTCAAAGATCTGGGGCTTTTGACATCTATGCCTATGCACCTTGTAACGATATGGTACAACAAAGGTGTTTCCAAGGGAGGGCTTGGGAGGGCATCCATGTGATACACACACTTTGTTTTGCAAGTCTGATCTAGTTTCGGCGAAAATCGAACATACTCCTTGTTTCAGATTTATGCTTTTGTTAAGATGTTGAGCCTCTGCTGTGCACGCTTGCATTGTGTTGATCCCCTTACGCATCACCCTTTCCCAATAGTGCTTAGCACTCCCATATGCCTCTTGGCGGCTCCAAGGAGGCTACCAGACGTTGAACGCCCTGCTAAACTACCCGCAGTCCAAGTTGTCGTTGCGAAGCACCTCGGCCCACCTCGGCACACCCCTCCCTCAGTGCTCGGCGTGCCCCCCGTAGGCGAGACCCCCGTTTCTTACTTCCCCCCTTGAAGCTCCTCTTCCTAATCTCACTCTTCAACGACTGCAGATGCCTGCCCTCACCCCTGAAAGCACTGAATGCGGACAGGGTGCCCCATTCCCTCGCAATCCCCCACATGTGGTCCACCCAAAGGTGGGCCCACAGGGTCAGCACAAACCCACAAGCTTTCTGGGCACTCCCCATCTCGGACAAAGCACCTTTCAACACATTCATATCGCGAAGGTCCAACCTCCCCTCCTTCCACACAAGGTCACAGGTCACTGCAAATTTCTCTCCCCACAAACGCCACCAAGCAGTCCATGTCATTGTAACCCCCCCCACTTGCACCGGGACTTGTAAAAGACTGTCCCCCTCCAAGTAGTCGGCAATGCAATCCCACGCTTGCCGTTTCACCCATGCCCCCGCGGCAGTTTGCTCCAATCACAGGGCCTTCTTTCCCACGTTCGGGATGATATTGCCAGCAATCCTCCCTTTCCAAAGACCCCCCGACTTTGGACTCCATGGGGTGCACCGTTTGGTGCATTGTGCGGGCAGTGGGTTGGTTAAGGCTTTGATGCATCACCATGGGTGGACGAAGGGGAGGGCATTGGTTTGGGTGCAGTGGCTTTGGGATGACATCAGGGTTGAGAGCCGTACGGCCACGGCTGCCGATTGTGAGTTGCTGGCTTGTTGCTTTCTTGCTTGGTGCTAAACTTACCAGGATTGCATCTTGGGACCGAGCTGGTGGGGGAAGGAACACCCTGTCTAGGAGACTTCTATGACAAGTGAGGTGCACACTTGAAAGTGGATGAGAGCGACTCAAAAGGGGCTCAAAATGAGCCGTATTCATGTGTTTGGGCATCACACGTGAGATAGGATCATTTTCGGAAAACCATGGTTTTCCGTTGCAGTGGGCAGTTGCCAGTTGGACTACAAAAACAGTTGCCCCATTGTTGACCCACCTTGGGAATCCAATGTGCCTGCTGCTTCCCATAGGTTCCCAGGAACCAATGCCACATGTGGTGCGGCTGGTTGTGATGTGTTGGTTGATGGTTCTGATGCGACAACTGTGTATTGTGCTACATGGGGCAATGCGCCACTATGTGCTAACCACAATGTGGAGAGCTGGTGTTGCAAGTTGTGCCAAAGGGGAATGGAATGAGGGTGGTTTGATGACACGATATGGTGTTGTTGCTTGGGGTCGTCGTCCGGCCCCATTGCGGTTTTTTAGGGCGGGGGATGGGGCAACCTTTTATGCCCCTTACTGACAAATTGACCCTCAGCCTCCTTCGTGTTAATGTGGAGGGTCACCCTGATTATGAGCACTACCCTTTGCGAGAAATGCATGCAAACCCCTTGCCCTTAGTGAGCTCGGATGGCACTTTCTTGCTTGTCCCGTGGTTCCCTATTGGTTGCTGCTGGTTTTTCGTTGGGTGTTGCTTTGGCATCCACCGATTACACAATTGGTGGTGCACTGGTTTGCACTTGGGCACAAGCACCACCTCATTGACATGGATTTTGCACTGGCATAGAACTACGGCTCGGTGAAGTGGTGGTCATCCAACATCATCCCCAAGAAGAAGAAAGCCAACCCGAAGCCCAAAGGCAAGTCAAGCAAGGGCAAGCAAAGGGCCCATGAGGATGTGGAGGAAGAGGATCCCGAAGAGGAAGAGAAGAATTTGTTGTGGTGCATCTGCATTCAAATATTTGCAAGCAATGGTTGTGGCTTGTTCAACCATTTAGCGCCTACACGGTTGTCAATCTTTGCAGTATGCAACCGTATACTTCGAGTATATGGGGGTATACTCCGAGTACGCGGCCAAATACCTACCCACCGGTTGATGGTATACAACGTCTGATTAGAGGGACCCTTGTCCCTTGTCTGCCATGTATGTTGTAGGGAGGCACAATTGGGGGGGGGGGGTATGGAACCAGGGGGTGTGATGTTTTGCGATGTGAAAGGGCAACCCATGAATCTCGATGTTTTAAATGGCCTTCCGCATGGGCGGGTGAGCGTTATGCCATTGTGTTCTACAATGTGTGCAACACAGATTTCCTGCCCAGGGGAATCTTCTCGAGAGTTGCTGAGGCTAGGGTTCCGTCCTTGGGGCTGCTAGTGAACATCGTCTCCTAGTGAGTAGACGGCTGTATACTCGCATAGTAGGGCGAGTATATGGCTGTATACTCTGAGGTATATGTACCTCCGGTTCCCAGATTTGTGCAGTTGGGGCTCATTAATTAATTGAGCCGCACCGTTGGTTCCTTTAGGGCTAATTGCTTGTTTTCATGCAATTATATGCACACAATGCTATGTGGTAGGGGAGGGTGCAGCAATTTGGATGTCCCCAAGGTGATTTACATACCCATATCATTGGTATTTGACGAAAGGATCACTGTTTTTTCGAAGGCTAACTCGACGAAGCCGAGCCAATGAACCCCGAGTGACCCGCAAGTGAGCGCTCAGTCCGGGGTGCACTTAGCTTTCATTTAGCTTTCCCTGAGCTTTCACTGAGCTTTCACTCAGAGCTAGATTTGGTTGCTTTGGGGTTCATTCAAGGTTCATTCAACATGCAACGGGCAACAGCGCTTGCCATTCACAATATTACATCCTTCGTCGCACCGCACGCTTCGCGGGCCTGTGCACCAGGGCTTCCGTCTGTCTGCAGCTCATGTACATGTGACCAGTCTTGGTGTTTGCACTCGTCCTGCCCCTCTTGGCCCTCTAACAACTTCCCTTTCTCTCCCGCTGGGCACGTGACCAAGCCATGCACCGGCGTTGGTACCCCCGTTGCTTGGTCACTGCCCTACTAGTCACCTTCCAACCCCCCTTGCGGAGATGATAATCCACCGTGTGGTTGCCCACCACACGTTGGAGGCCTGAATTGTGTAGGAGGCCAACCCCTGCACTATTCCTAAGGAGCCTCTTGAATCCTACATGGCTCCCTTCCAAGGCAAAGCAGTTGAACCTTGCCAAGGTCCCCCATCTACAAAGGTACGCAAACATGTGGTCAATCCGCATGTGCGTCCACAACGTCTTGCTCCACCCTAGAGCCAGATGCCTTGCCCCCATGGTCAATTGCTGTTGCAGAAGGGCCCGTTGTTCATGGCCAGTGACAAAGGCGCGTTTCGATGAAGCCTTTGCCATGGCAATTAATGTACCCTTCGTGAACCGGCCGTTTGAATCTGAGATTCACGGTACCGTGAATTTCACCTATTTTTGCTATGTTTTGCTTTTAACTTGGTGCCATCGTGTGCTTTTGTCGTGCTATCTTCGCCCAAAGTGAGATCCAACAAATGTGTGCAAATTGGAGGTGTGAAGTAGCCACATGGTTCAACACATTTGGTGAGATTCGCGTGAATGTGAAATTCACGCACCCAAATTCACGCATAAATTCACGGATTTTGGCACCTCTCGTTTTGGGCACGGTTTGGGCATGGTGGATGCTTTTGGGGCGGGACCTTCATTGGATGATGCGTAATGAAGCTGGGGGAAGAATTTTACCCCCTCAAATCCTTCAGAAGGATCCAATAATATGGCGTTTTCCCCCGAAAACCTCAAAATTTTGGTAAATTCACCCACCAAACCCCACATACATCCACCCACGTGCGGCCCCCCATTTGATGGCCCCGAACGATGGTTCCCACTTTTTGGAGTAGTGGGAGCCACAACCTGACCCTCACAAAATGTAACGTGGCCCCCAACTTGATGCGGATTTGGCCGTTCCCGTTGGCCTTTTCAGAACCCCATCGCCCAGGGCGTGCGGTGATGGCAACCTTCCGTGCCACATTCACGGAATCTTGCACGAGTTTTGCCGCCAAGGGCCGCGACATACCCCCATGTTTCCGCAACATACTCACCATCCCGTTCAGTGCAAAATGGGACACCTGAAGCACGCCACGTGACCCATAATCAGGGATGCGGCGCTCCAACGGAATGTCACGAAAGACGCACGTGAGGCGGGGTTGCCCCTCAATGCCTGCCATGGCAACTTCAGCTCCAGCAAACCTTTGAGGTACAGTTTGGCGATTCTTGCCACAGCAATGGCAAACCATGGTTCCTGGGCTCTTCTTGGCGAAGGAATCCGCTCCGGCCAGGATCACATGGGCCTTGCCATGGGCCCAAAGGAAGAGCAACGGCCGGCGTTCCACCCCATCAGCATGGGGCAAACGCAAAGCCTTAGCCGCCCCGATTTGGGCATCGAAGTTGCACTCAGTTTGCATCCGGTACATTGTTGCCCATTGCTCGCTGACCTCAAAGAGCCACCAGCTGGTGAGGTCGATGGGCCCAAACCACGGGCTAGCCACTGCACACTGGACATACCCCCTATTCCACCTATTGGTGCCATCCACACTGAGGGGCACCTATGTGTACCGCGAGCCTCCCTGTTGCATTGCGTCGCGTGCTGGCACAGCCCGCACTTGGTACATCAGGTCCTAGCGTTCTGGGAAGGGATCCGACAGTCGACAGCCGACAATAGGCCCCCGGCATCTCATCGGACCCCTCCAAAATGGTGATCGGCTTGCTTGCAGGCTCGCTTAGCCTAGTCAACCATGGCGCCACATCCGCGCAGCTCACGGAGCAATCCAGGTGGGGCAGCACGTAGATCATGTCCCGGTGCGAGATTTGTATGCTGCGCATTCGCCATTGGACACATAGTGCTTCGCTCTTGTAATCCGCGATGATATCATCCCTATGCATGTGTGTGGGAGTGCTCCAACACTAGCAAAATGCTACCAGCGGGCCGCACTTCCGCCCTATACGGTTCCCGGAGCTCTGCCGTAACAACGGCCTCTAGGTCGCCGGCGCGGCGCCTAATGTGCCGGTCGGATGTCACTAGTGAAAATGGTCCCTTTTCCGGCATTGTGCGTTGCACCTATAAGGGGATTGCATGCACAATGACATGGGGGGTAGGTCTGCATGGTGCCGCTCTGGAGGTGCTGGGGGGGTGGTGACCCATTGTTCAGGAAGTGCTTGCAGTGAACCTTGAATGAACCTTCTTCAGCTCTTAGTGAGCTTTCATTTCGGGCTAAGTGACCTTTTCGCGCGCTCACTAAATGCTCAATGAACGTTCAGTGGGTGCTCAGTGAGCTTTCAGTGAGCGCGCGAAAAGGTCACTTAGCCCCATATTAAACCTCAGTGAGAGCTGAAAACGGTTCATTCACCTTGCGGTCCCCGACCATTTTTGCTATTGGCCTCGTACCGACCCACACAGACCACGTGACATGCAGTGCCAACGGGCACAACCTCAGTTGAAACCTGACCCACCCCACCCTTCCCCGAACCCTTCCCCGACGCCTTCCCCGACGTGTCTGCCTTGCGGGACCCCTTCTTGGAGGGGGGGGGGGTTGACTGGTGCGCACTATCGTTGGGCCTGCGACGCTTGCCGCCAGGCTCACCACCGCAACGTTGAGGCACCAGTGCTTCGACCCCAGCCTGTAGGCAAAGCGCGCAGTAAGGTATCCCCCCCCCCCCTCCAAAGGGAAGAACCCCGGATCGGTCAGTTGGAGCCGGCAGGGGAAGTGCATTACACTTGCAGGCCGCATGCGGTTGTAGCACCCCCTCCACGGAGACGGTCCAATACCAACGCTCCGTAGAGGAGCGTGGCACTCCCTTGACGACCACGTTGCGCGGCAGGATGTATGCAGGGGCGGCTTGCCGCGGCATGCTGGCAATTTGCAGCGGGCCTATGAACGTCGGCGTTTTGTTGCTTCACAGGGAAAGGGATTGGGAAACCCAACACCGGCTGCTCCGTAGAGGGCCCTGCAAGCCGAGGGGAATCTTGTGCAGACCGGTTTGTCGTCAAGTGGAGCCACAAGCACGGTTCTATTGCCGGGCAGCTGCAGTTGAACGCGTGCTGGTGCAGTAGATGGTCGAATTTCTTGTGGGCGCGGCCGTCGCACACCGGCTCGTGTAAGGGTACGCGGGCCTGTAACAAAAAACGAAACTTTTCTGCACCCCACGGTGCAAAAAGACGGCCACTACACCGTGTGAGCTGCGACTGCAAGGTAACTAAACTGGTTTCAGGTGTCCGTGGGCTTTCATTTGGGGCTAAGTGACCTTTCCCGCGCTCAATGAACGCTCAGTGAACGCTCAGTGAACGCTCATTGTACGCTCAGTGAGCTTTCGATGAGCGCGCGAAAAGGTCAGTTCGCCTGAATTAAAGCCTACTGGGGGCTGAAAAGGGTTCAATGCGGGTTCACCGCCTGTACGTGCTCAACAATGGCTCACAGCCCCCCGCCCCCCAAGCACCCCCACTGCGGCCCCATCCAGACCCCGCCCCCCTGACACCGTGCCCGGACCATCCAGGGCACGATTTCGGCCCAAACTGCCTTGCACAAGATCAACCTGGGCCCTCTATGCAGCAGCTGCCGTTGGGTTCCCCAATCCCATTCCATGTGAAGCAACAGTACGCCGCCAGGACCAAATGCCCAGCCTACGATGCAGCCTGTCCCTGACATACATCCTGCAACCACAGAGCACACAAGCACCTTGCCAGGGCACCTGCACCGCATCCAAAGCGGCGTCTCTGCATCGGCGTCGGCGCGGGGGGTCTCAGACCACATGTGGGGGGGGAGGAAAGCTGCTGCGCCCACGTGGCGAATGGCTGCAGGTCTTTTGTAGGCACTCTTGTGTACCCGGCCTTAGTGAACGACGTGAGTGCACGGGGGCGCCCCAGGAAGGCCTCCAAGGCCTTGACAGAACTAGGGTCCCGTTGGGTGGTTCCGGACATAGGAGAATAAAGCACTGAGTGAGGAAAGACAAGATGCGCATAACCACATGGCAATGAACACAGGGGACGTCCTAACCAAATGAAAACCCTACGGGTGTCCGATACCAATGGTCATGTAACTAGCAACCTGCAACGAGAAGGCGAAGTTGAGGATGGGCCAGGGGAGTGAATGGGATGGGGGCAGAATAGGATAGGATGAAGGGAGGTATAGTTGCATTCCCCTTGAATGAACCTTGAATGAACCCCAAAGCGACCAATTGTAGCTCTCAGTGAAAGCCGAGTGAAAGCTCAGTGAACCCTAGTGACCTAGATTAAAGTCAATATGTTCAATATTTGGCCAAAAATTAACACGTTAATCTCAAGTTTCAATTTTTTTAGGGGGGGTTAGGGGGTTTGCCGTGAAAATTATGACCCCCACGGGTTGCCTTACGGGCTTGGGTGTCATTTCCCCCCGGGGGTTGGTGGGGGAGTCCTACCCATGTGGTTGTTTCAAAATGTTAAAACGGCTCTCGGCTTTAATTTTTGTTTTTGATTTTTGGATTAATATTTGAAAAGTTAAAAATTAATGAGTCGCCAGCATTAATATTAATCTCACAAATATTAACCCTGTTCTCCAAATATTAACCCTCCATAAAAATGCACAACAACAAGCCAAACATGCTAGGGGGCATGCATAATTGTTGTGCCTTACCAAAATGGATATCCCCCCTTCCCCCTTTTCTGCACACACACACACACACACACACACACACACACAATGATATTGGCACCCCCACACACCCAACCTCTGCCACACACATCCCTCCTTGCTCCTTCCTCTCTCCTCCCGTTGCCCTTGCGCCTAAGGTTTGGGAGGGTATGCCCTTTCTTTCCACAGGTTATGTCTTTGAATAACAGATTTCGTTGAAAATTGAGCAAGGAGAAAAAGGTTGTAGGTATGTGTGTGTGTGTGTGTGTGTGTGTGTGTGCATGCATGTGTGTCCATTGTGGCTAGTTTCTAGGTTGTAGAATGCCCCAAAGGAGATAACGGGGCTAGTTCAGGTTTCATTGGCAATCCCCCCCCCCTTGGTATTGTGGTGTGTGATGTTTGGGGCTATGGGGTCTAGGGTTATGGTTCCTAGGGCTGTGGTGTGTGGGTCTGTGGGTCTGTGGGTTCGTGGGGCTGTGGTGTGTGGACCTATGGTACGTCTCGGTGTGGTTTCTAGGGCTGTGGTGTGTGGGGGTGTGATGTTTGGGGCTGTGCTGTGTGGGGGAGTGGTTTCTAGGATTCTGGTGTGTGGGGCTGAGGTTTCTAGGGTTGTGGTCTGTGGGGCTGTGGTGTGGGGTTGTGGTGGGTACGGCTGTGGTATATGGGTGTGTGGTGGTCATGTGTGGGGTTTGGTGTCAGGTGCTGTGGTGTGTGGGGCTGTTGCATGGGGGGGGGGGGGTGCTGTGGGGGTGCATTGCAGCCCTGTGGTGGGTTGTGGTGAATTGTGGGTGAGCAAAATCAGTCCACGAGGGACTGGGGGGCATAATTAATTTTTGGGACGACTTTTTAATTTCCGGTAAGTTAATATTATCGGTTAATTTTTAATATTTGGAACGCCGGTCCAAAAATTAAATGTTAATCTCAAGAAATTAACACCGGCGGTTTAAAAATTAAACGGAAACAATGGGGGCAATGTGGGGCTTTGGTGTGTGGGGCTGTGGCGTGTGGGCCTTTGGGGTGTCCGGCTAGGGTGTGTGGGGTTGTGGGCTGTGGTGATGTAGTGTACAGGGCTGGGGTGTGTGGGGCCGTGGCCTGTGGGGTTGTGGTGTGTGGGGCTGTGGCGTGTGGGCTGTGGGGTGTGGCCCTGTGGGGTGTAGGGCTGTGGTGTGTTGGGCTGCAGGGTGTGGGGCTGTGGCATGTTTGGGGCTGTGGTGCTTGGGCCTGTGGGGTGTGAGCCTGTGGGGTGTGGAGCTGCGTGGTGTGGGGCTGTGGGATGTAAGGCGGTGCGTTTGGGGCTGTGGTGTGCAGGGCTGTGGTGCATGGGGCTGTGTGTGTGGTTTTGCTGTGTGGGGCAGTGGGGCATGGGGCTGTGGGGTGGGGTGCTGTGGTGTGTTGGGCTGTGGGGTCATGGTATGCCGGGCACGGTGCCCTTTGGGGCTGCGGTGCTTGGGGCTGTGGGGGGTGCCGCTGTGGGGGTTTGGGGTTTGTGGTGTGGGGCTGTGGGATGTTGGGGGTGTGCAGTCCGAAAAAAACACAAAAAACCAAAAGTTGATTTTTGACCCCCTGAACTAATTTCTGGAAATTAATATTATCCAGCCAAAAATTAATTAATATATTAAGTATTAACCGACGCGAGCGTTAATATTAAACTCGAAAAATTAACGAAAGCGACACAAAAATTAACGCGATTTGATTGTGCTTTTCGGGGGGGGGGGGGGAACCACAGCCCCACACCCCACAGCCCCAAACATCACACCTCCACACACCACAGCCCGAAAACCCACACCCCCACACACCACAACCCACCCCCACGCACCACAATACCAAGAGGAGGGAGGGTGGCATTGCCAATGAAACCTGAACTAGCCCCGTTATCTCCTTTGGGGCATTCTACAACCTAGAAACTAGCCACAATGGACACACATGCATGCACACACACACACACACACACACACACACACACATACCTACAACCTTTTTCTCCTTGCTAAATTTTCAACGAAATCTGTTATTCAAAGACATAACCTGTGGAAAGAAAGGGCATACCCTCCCAAACCTTAGGCGCAAGGGCAACGGGAGGAGAGAGGAAGGAGCAAGGAGGGATGTGTGTGGGAGGGGTTGGGTGTGTGGGGGGTGCCGACCTCATTGTTTGTGTGTGTGTGTGTGTGTGTGTGTGTGTGTGTGTGTGTGTGTGTGTGTGCGTGTTTCTTCCCATTGCATACAAGAAAAGGTGCATTGATGTTGTATACTTTGTATGTAGAGCCCACTATGGGCCATCTAGAGGCGCCAATGAAGCGGTGCACTAGGGGGTGGTCATCCCAAATGGCTAGCTCACCGGGCACCCTAGGTGTTGCCAGGGGTGTTGCCCACTAGAACCCCTTGCGGTCATCAATAGACTGCAACACCTCCAAAAAAACCATGTGTTAATATTTACATTAATTTCTCGAGATTAATATTAAGTTAATTTTTCAGTCGGCGTTAATATTAACCGAAAACTAGATATTAATCTCGAGAAATTAACGCAAAAACGCAAAAATTAACAAACAACGAATGGGCCACAAACCTTCAAGTTGTCGGCCCATATCGTTGCAAGTGCCGCCATGTCCTTGTCCCCGCACACGGCCATCCCTATCACCCACAAGTACGCGGGTGTGCGGCCCCGTGCGCCGTGGTTGAGGAGCCCAATGGAGAGTTGGGTCCAACTACCACCGGCGCACGGGTACGAATCCCCACGCACAATGAAGGTGAGGGGCCTTGTCCAATCGATGGTGTCCACTAGCGATGGGCGTGATTGGGCGTACCGGGCCCATGAGGGTAGCGGCCAAGAGCGCCCACTCGCGGGGGGATCGGGGACGGACACAGGTGGTCGTAGGTCAAGGGAGGTGACCAACTCCTTCCACGTGTCCGTGAACGTATCCCGAGAGGGGATGGGGCGGGGGAACGGGAGGCCCGTTGCGGCCGTGTAGGCCGACCCCCGGCGGCTCATGTACTCCAACACGTGCCGGAAGCCGAGCTTGGGGACGTTCAAGTCCATGAGGAGGCCGATGAGGTCCGGGGCCGGGAAGAGGTGGGAGGCATATTGCTTCACCGCCTCCACTTGCTTAGTACGAATAAGGGAGGGGTAGCCAACCTCCATGGCCTCGGACCATCGGGCCCGGGCCAAAGGGGATGAGGCCACCCACTCACCAAGGAGTTGGGAGACCAAAGGGTCCCGCAAACTCTTGGCCCCACTCAAACGCACGAGCGTCATGTTAAGCTCGGTAAGGGTGTCCCGAAAGAAAGGCATAACAAGGGCTATACAAGGGAAGATGGTGGTGTGGAGGGGGGGGGGAATGCGGGCAACCGGAGGGGGGGTGTCCAAGACACCCACCAACACAACATTGGAACCTCTCTACTATACCGTTGTGCAACAATATACCACGTAACACCCCTTATGGGTCCGCATATGTGCATGGAAAAATGGGTACAAATGGCCCAATCGCAAAAATTTGACTTTAACCTCTTAATATTTGCGAGATTAATATATTAACGCCTTCATATATTAAAAATTAAAAATTAACATATTGACTTTAATCTAGGTCACCGGGGAAAGCTAAGTGAAAGCTAAATGAAAGCTAAGTGAACCCCGGACTGAGCGCTCACTTGCGGTTTAGTGGGGGTTCATTGGCTCGGCTCAGTCGAATTAACCTTTGATTAAAAAAGTTCCTCCCACCCACAACCTTGACCGAGCATCAATGCAAAGCACCTAAACACATTAAAAGAACATTACCTAGCATACAAGAAGCACCAAAAACGGTCACAAAGACATAGCACTAGGCGAATGAACCGCAAATGAACCCCAACTTCACAAGTCCTCTTAGCCACCAATGAACCGCAGGTACATATATGCTGGGGGTATGCGGCAATATCATTGGTGCATCTTTGAAACCCGTGTTGTGGTGCCCAACGAGTGACCCAATGAAACACATATCCCCCTACATAAGTTGTACGTGTTCCGAGGCATGGGAAACATACATGGTATGGTGGTCCAAGACTCCGTGGTGCACCCAGCCTTCACATTTGCTTTTGGTGCCTTCTATACCTTTTGCATGGTCGTTTGGATGGTTGTGGCCCACCTTCGTGAGATGGTGATTGAGAATTGCAAAATCCTTTCATCACTCCACATTGTGTGCTCCAAACCAATGCACCCATGGGTGGTGTAGCACTTTTGCAATTTGTCAATCTGTACTATTGATCAATCAGCTAACATTGTGACCTTGAAAACAACAATGCCGCGTCAAGCATGTGATGGGCATTGCAATACGGCAATGGATCAGATGATAGCTGGGTGTATGCTGGGCAGACTCATTGTGTTTGGAGATGAAGAGCCCGCCCCCCCTCCCTTGGATGTGTATGAGCAGGTTTACCTCCATGTGTGTGTAAACCTTGTCACCCAACCGGCACTATAAGGCATTTTGTTGGATGCAACATGCATGCCGGCATCTGTTTGCGGTTTGGCCAAAAGGCCTTGGGCATAGAGGGCTTAGGGTTTGGCATGCGACGGATGTGCACCAATCAGTGTGCATCCAAACACATGTACTTCCCCCCAATGAACATTCAATATGGTTTGCACGTTTCACGTTTCCTATGGATGGGACACCAAATGATGATGGATATTGTGGTCTTGTGCTGATGTAAGATGCTCAACGTTCTTTGTGGCAAGTTTTTCCAGCTTTGGAGACATATGGACATAATTGGGGGGGTAACAATTGAAGCATGGTTGTATTGAGCAAAGGACCCGTGTACCCGAAGGATACGGCCGTATGCCTCCAAGTGTACGGCCGTATACTTCGGAGTATACGGCAAGAATAGTTCTCCAATACCTTGAGTATGGAGGCAAATACTTCAAAAACCCTAAATTGCCACGCATAGGGATGGGGGAATGGAACCACTCTTCTGGTTGTTTCACGCACTCACACAGCCCTATTTTGAGGGTGCTGAACTCATTTTTGCATGTCCCATGGGCTCATAGAATGGCTGGGCACATTTGGTAAATTGTCCTTTTGGGGGTATTCGTGTTATGCCAGGTTGTGCCCACCATAATTCACCCATTTTACATGTAGACCACAAGTTTGGGAGATCTCGTTCCGCGTTGGGACCCCCGTTCAAAACTATGTCACGTGCTCCAATCCAGTTGAAAGTGTGGAGCTCCATTTTTCGGCTCCAAAAGAAAGGGGAAGTCAATTGACTCCATTGGTGCACAATGAGAGGCACATGGAGCTTGCCGATACTCAAAATGTTTTGCCGGTTTTCTCATTGCCAAGTTGGAGGCACCGTATCCATTTCTTGAAACAAGTCAAAGCATTATTAGTTTTGCCTTCCACAATGCCGATCCACTTGTTGGTGAGGCGGATGTTGTTGCACCTTGTGCATTGGACACACATCGCACTTCACACGGCCCATGGGCCATCCTGTCTTTTTGTGCTTGTACGAGCATGCATGTTGTGGTGTCACGATTGTAGTGTTTATTACATGAGATGAGAGAAAGAGGAGTGAAAGTGGTTAGCATGTGAGTGATGCTTGGTGTCTGGTGACTCCATTCTTTTCACCGTGCGGCTATGGTCCATTGAGCAATTCCTCCTTTGTGCTTTGTCTGCCCTCTCGCCGACTTGACAATTCTTCGTTCTACTTTGACTGTTTCCAAAACTCAAAGTATTTTACCACACGTTCTACTCTATATGTTGGTATATTGAGACAAACAAGATAAGTCTAAAGACCAACAATTCAAGGAGAGGTGCTGGTTGTGGTACAAGCAGGACAAGCTAGTCACAAAGAAGATGTTGGGGAGACTCCTTGCTATGCCCGACGAGTGTAGCGGTAGTGAGGACAATCCACAACAGGAGCATACAACGGAGGTGTCTTCGAAGAAATCGAGACCAAAAAATGGTAAGCTGCAGCCGAAGCCGTTGGGAAAGAAGGCCAACCATTCTTTGCCTCTTGGGATAGCCTTGCTATACAATCCCGAGGAGTCAAAGCTGGATGGACTAGCACGCTAGGCATGGGGTGCATGGCAAGTGGGTAAGTGTGCAGTTGCATATGAATGCATCTTGACGGGCCTACATGATTTGGAGATACTGCTCACAAAGTACGTCCCCATTCTGTTTCTAATGGGACGGAAGGTGCGTGCTTGCCATTGGTGTCTCCACTTTACACACACGGGATTCCATGTCAAGAAGATTTTGCACATGTAGTGGCCTCTTTTCAAAGGTGGCCACAAACACAAAGGCAGGGAACAAGATTTGGATGCCATTCCAATGGCACTACTCAGCCGGTCGCAGTAACATGATGCGTTACCGGCATCTGCTTATGCAAAGGAAAAATTGGAGACAACCCTTAGTGAGGCCCAACGGACAAAGTTGACACGCATGCAGAATCTATGGAGCAATTTCCCGATTTGTACCGTTGTATCATGCCCACTAGTGACCGCACAACTGACGGCGATGATCCTAACCTTTCCCGTGTGTTTCCCTAGCGTGTTCTCTTTCTTCTCCAAGTTCTGATCCATCGTCTAGAGCAAGGACACCCCCTTCTGTGTATTGGGTGTGGCCTTGAAGAGGTCAAGGTGGCTGGTCACGTGGCATGGCCATGAAATTCCACTGGCCAATTGATCCGTTTGTACTCCTTGGACAAACACATGTTTGGCGGTGTTTGCCTCATGCATTGGCCACAACATTCAAAGACAGGAAGCCCATACCCGATGCTGACTTCCTAACCCTTTTCGGAAACATAGACAGGGCAGGGACAGCAAACACACAGAACCTCATAGAGCGTTACTGCACAATGGACAAGTGCATGGCACCAATGAGACACACTCCTGTGCACCACAGGATCTTGGGCTCCCAAAGCCCGAACCCGCACCCAAACGTGTGCATGTCACACATCTAACACACGGAAGCCGTGTGGTTGGAAATGCTGTGGTAAATTCCCATGCCCGCCGGGTGGAGCCACATGTGCCTCAACACAACCCAGGCCCGGCCCTTGCAGGGCCTCCCCCTGCGAAGCAAGCTGCAGCTAAAGCAGCATCACCTAGTCGATCACCAGGCATATCTCGGAAGCACCCAGCAAAAGGCTCTGTACTCGCCGGACCATCCCTGCACAATCCTCTTGGGCAACCTACACCCAAACCCCGTGCAAGCCGATTACTTCCCCCGCAGCATGCAATCAATGTGAACATTCTGTGTTTGTGGTATTTCCCTTTCACAGCCCTACACAATGTTGTATTGCTTCTTGTTGTATGCTCCTGTAGAGCTCTCTGTGCCATTGTTTCAGCATTTGATGTGCCTTGTGCACCATTATCGAGGCGAATTTCCAAACTGCTTTGTTGAACAGGTGGTCGGGTAGGAATGGACTGCAATCCCAGAGACCAAGGTACCCCAAGTCCTTCTCAGTTGCACCAAAATGAATGAACCATAGTCCCCCTCAAAAAGGAGGCCAAACACCTAAGGCCAAAATAAAAAAAAATTGGATTCGATCACCCAAAACCAGCTCCGTAAACTGAGCCCCACACCAAAAAAGAAGCCAAAATAAAATCTTTTTCCCCTATCTTGGGTTCTGCCGCACAATTTTTGCATGAATAGAATTCAAAATACGCAATGCAAAATTAGGATTCCGTACAACATTAGGATTCGCACGGTATCGCTGCCGCTACTGCTTTGACTGCGACAACCCTCAGTTGCATCTATGCATCACCTGGGCCCGCCTTCCAGGGCTCCTTTTAACAACCCCCCCCCCCCCGGGGGGGGGGGTCCCAGGGTCCCACACCACCCACCACCCCCCCCCTTAAAAGATTGGGCCAAATCTTTGCTTGGGCGCCTTCGGCATAATTGATCCCTGTAGTCGCCATCCTTGTACCCTGTACTGCATTCGTTGGTCTGCCATTGCCACCTCTGTTTGTTTGTTGTACCTGATTGGTTGCATTTGCCTGTTGCAGGTTTGTATGTATGTGAGTATGTATGTGCTCAGTGACATCAGTCGCTGTACTGTGATTCCACATGGGACCACCTCCGCAAACCCTGGCCATGACAGCATGCATGACATTGCGGCACATTCACATCCCTTCCGGGAGATGCCATTGCATGCCATGGTTAAAGCTGCGGCCTTTTTGCCTGTAGAGATTTTCGAAAAAGGCTTGGAACCCCCAGTGTGGAATTCAGTATGGCAATTGTTGTTTGCTGGTGATCTGTTTTTTCATGTTGAGTCACACAGTTTCACCAAAAATTCATTTCGGCGCCCTTCAAAACTCGCCCCCCCCCCCGGGGAGGGGGGGGTTGCCCAGCCAGACCCCTCCACCCACCCCCCTGGACCCCCCCCCCTAAAAAGGAGCCCTGCCGCCTTCCCCAAAGCCTAAGCCAAGGGAGCAGCAACCCAGCACCACAACCTGAGCAGCATAAGCATCAGCTATCAAAACATTTCAGAAATAGACAAGCAGGAAAAGAACAAAGACCAGCAAAAAAAAAGCAGAAAAGTACAAAATCACCCCAAAAAGGTGGGGCCATGTGCTTCAGCAGCAGTGGTACAGTCAGGGGGAGGCACCCGCCCACTCGTCGTGTAGGGACTCCCCCTCCGCGTCTAGCTTGAGTGGGGGGGTGGAGCGGTTTCAGTGTGGGCGGTTTTTCCTGTGCGTGTTGTGTGACCTTAGTCTCGATCAGGTACTTTGGGCCCCATGTTCCTGGAGCCCCTACCTGGGAGGCTGCTGCGGTCGCGGCTTGGAGGAGAGCAGTGGTGATGGCACCCAACCAGATGTGCCCCCCTCTTATAAACATCCAGGGGGGCTGGGGTGGCTCTCCCGGGGTTGACACCCCAGGCCCACCTCCCCCTCAGGCAATGCTCTCCAGTATGCGTTGCAGTCATATGCCCTCATGTGCATCTGTTGCATCTCCCAGTATGCATGTCATATCCCCTGGGATGCATCAGCGTGATATCCCATGGTGTGCATCACTGTCAAATCCCCTGGTATGCATGTGTTCAAGAGAGAGACAGCTGTCATATCACATGGTTTCCATGACTGTTATATCCTGCAGCATCATGTCCCCTGGCATGCACAACGGTTTCCTGTTTTTTTGCCTTGTTCACATTCTGCGCAGTATTGACTGGCATTTGTAAATGCCCATAATGGACCCGAAGCCTCTGACGGCTCATTTACCTCCCGACAGCAAAGCCGGCACGCATGACCCTCTGCAGCGGTTGGTGGACAAGGTCCGGTTCGCTTTTACAAAATCGGAAACCCCTAAAATAGTCCACAACAGTCCCATAAAGCAGCTATTTGCTCTGGACCATGGCATCAAGATATCTCGCTCAACTGGGCCACATGCTGCGCAATCCCAATCCTGCATGCTCCGAGATTTGGGGAGTGCCCTGACCTCAGAGGGGCCAACGCTAGCTACTCAGCCCACAGGTGCAATGTCACCAGATAGCCTTCGGGGATGGAGTGCAGAGGCAAGTACCAGCCCAGCCAAACAGGTGCGGCTAGCCACACGATGGTCACCCGAGAAAGTGAACACTCCCCCACGAACTCCCCTACAAGTTCGTGCCACCCCCAAGATCATAGATCGGCCTGCAGCAGTGGCACGCTCCTCACGACAAGGGGCCACTGCAGTTGGGGGTGCTGTGGGTTTGCTGCGGCGCATCCTCAGCCCCTCGAAGATATTATTCACAGATGATGAGGGCGCTGCTCCGCTCTACACCCGTTGCTCGTCTATGCTTGCCTTTGAGGGAGGAGATGCCGAGCCTCCATCACTAACAAGGTTGGCCCTGCTTGCTTTTGACCGATCCCGGAACATCACGCTTGGCACATTTGGTGCCCAGTGCCAATTTGAATCGGGAGGGGGTTGCAGACTGAGCGGAAGTGACGACATCAGGCCAATAATCAGTGGGACACACGGACCTGTTCCCCACCGTCTGATTGACGTTCTCACGAATGACCTAGGGGTGCATGCCCCACACTACATCAGATGATACACGTTGCGATCAGCTCACACACACAAATCAATTGCGCGCTCCAAATGCAATATTGGCTCATACACATCACACAACCACCTGTGCCAACCACAAGGGCTCATACACATAACACAGCAGCTAGTGCCCACTGCAATGGGCTGATACATGTCATCCAACTGCTCATGCCCAATTGCACATGGGCTACCTCACATAGTCAAGACCCGCGTACGCAACCACGAATGGGATCATGCACATTGCCAGCCCCTCTTGTCCACTGCAATGGGCTCATACGCAGGACCCAGCCACTTATGCCCATTCCTTTGCGGTAATACGAATGGCCCAGCCGCTCCTTCCCACTTCAGGGACTACTACTTGTGACTAAGTGGCTTGTGCCCATTGCAATTTAGTCATGAATATTACACTGTTGCTCATGCCCACTGCAATGTGCTCACACTCCTTGTGTGCACTGCATTGCACTCATACCTATGGCCTGGTTGCTTGTGCAAATTTCAAAACGGACACATGCACATGACCCAAATGCTCACGCCCATGTGATAGGGGCTGACACACATGACCTAACTGTTTGTGCCCGCTGCAGTGGGCTCATACACATGACTTGGTGGCTAATGGGGGTGCTTATCCTGCTGCACCTGCTGCACCCTACGGCGCGCAATTTGGGTAATTATCGTGGAAGAGGGGAAATTGTACCCTTTGTGAACTGCGCTGGATGGACATGTGTACATACCCCCACACCCCCTTGTATAAGCTACGGCTTTGTCCAAGCTACAGCAGGCGTAGGGACCGTTAATCTGGGACCCAATTTAATCTGGCACCAAATGTAGCGCAGCCACATAAGACATGGGTTTGGTCACAAATTTGCTAGTCACAGCGTCACGGACACATTTGTTGTGAGTGTTTGCCCACTTGACCCCACATAGCTCTGGTGTTGGGGATATTTGTGCGCTATACCCCCCCCCCCTTTTTTTTGCATCAGCTCACCATGCAATCTTCTCTTTTTGGCCCTAGGTGTCCAGTTCTTTTCACGTTTCACATGCGAGCATGTGGATGCCACAATAAAGGGACCATTGGAGAAGGGGGAACTTTGCGATGTTGGAGTACATGAAACATGAAACACTGAAATTTCATGTTACCAACACTTTCTTGTGTTTGCATGCCTTTGGGAACATGGGTGGAGGTTAACGTGCACTCATACCATGTGCTCACTCATGTGGGTGCCCTAGGCACGCACTCCAACGCCAATATTGTTCCGGCCAAATGGTTCTAGTGTTCAAACAAAAATTGCCGGAACAAAAAAAGTTCGAAGTCCGTCTACCCCCCAACCAGACCCACCCATACATGATAGGAAAATATGTTGTTTGCTGGCCAAGGGGCAGCCCACAAGCACCTTCAGATTTGTGGTTTTCCACATTGTAGTGCGTAAGAAAGTTGGTTTCAAACACACTTTTTGGCGGAACGCCAGCGGAGCACTGCCATAGAAAGCACGAGACACCCATACCCTCATCTTGTTAGCACTAACCCCGGGAGCATCCTCACCTGCCCCTAGCCCATCCCCATGGTCTCCCCTATCCCCCCTCCAATCACCGTCCCCGTCCCCGTCCTCGTTGTCCGCATCCTCGTCCTCCTCATCTCCCTCCCTATCTTCACCCACCACCACCTCCTCCTTCTTCTTCTCGAGGAGCTTCCTCACTTGCTTTCAGGTCCGCCACACGACGGCCTTGGGCACGCCAAAAAAGTTCCTCGTCCCCTGGAAAACGTACCCATGTCTCCCCTTTGCGGGGGGGGGGGGGGCTTGGCAAGGGCCTCATTGCCATTCTCGACTGCAAGGGTGGGAAAAGCACAACTTGGGGGATCCACGGCACTCATCTAGCCACACTGGACTGCACCTGCAGGGTCGTGGTGGGGGCCGAGAAAACAATTGTGTATTTGGTGTGGAGCGAGACCAAGGTTCTTAGTGGGAGTCATCTCCTGGGCTGCACCTACTGCACTCAGTGGAACGGCACGGGGAGAGTCATGGTTGCGCCAAGGGGGAAGCCTCCCCTCCCAAAACAGAAGAAATTGAACCCCCCCCCCCCAAGAAGCCCCCCAAGCCAGCTCCATAGGCAGGTAGTGCTCAGACCCACAATTTGCAAAGTATTAACTTTTGACCAAATTGTTGCACCACCCACCGCTTTGTTCTCTATTCTTGAATTCCAAGCCCATTTGCACGATCTAGGACTATCGTCCATGGCTACGCCTTGCTCAGCTTCCTCCGGTGTACGTTTGGGGAGTACTAGGCGCTCGGGCTTGTCCAGATTACCCAACTGCTCGTGCCCGGTGCAATCGGCTCATACACATGACCTGGTCCACTTCATGGGCAGATGAGACGTGATGGGCAATGCAAGGGACAGGTTACAAGGTACAATGGACAGTGTGTAATGCAAAACAGACAATTTATGAGGTATTATGCCCAGGTGTATGAGCTTTGCCACCTATATCGCAGGTCACCTACAGCTGCCACACCAAAGACGGAGCTCTACAGGCCTGGGCCTGGGTCCGGTAGCCCGCCACGCTCCATAGACCCTCTTCCAGCACCCAGTCCTGCTGCAGTTGGCATCTCTCCTATCGCTTCCACCCCTGCGTCTTCACCATCACCCTCCGCTGCCATGGCCCTATTTGTGTCCCCGATTGGGGCCCCTGATTGCCCTGATACACCGCCGACCTGCAACCTGCTAGACACAGACCCTGGCCTTGAAGTCCCTGCCGAGGGCCTGTTTGATACTGCAAGCTCGCCAGGCCTCAGCGCTTCCCCCAAAAGCCCTGTGGAGTTGGATCTGTCTCCACTCCTAGAGCCCCGAGCCTGTTCCACAGCAGCATGTTTGTATACTCCCAAGCGCCCGCCCCCACACAGCCAGGGCAAATCCAGGCAGTGGGGGGGCATGCGGGCATCGTTGCCGTCCTTGCCTGGTGGGAGGAGTGTGCGTCGCGCTGCATTGGCATACAGCTCATGTGTACCTGGAGCTCAGGGGTGCACAACAACAGACATTGACATAAATGTCTAGAATCCTAGGCTTCTTCTTTCATGGTTGCGCTCTCCTCAACATCTCGGGTCTGAGACAAGGCTCAGGCGACTTTTCAACCTGGACTCGCAGCTCCCCACTCCCACCGCAGCCCGTCCTTCCAACCTCGTCCAGACCCCTGATTTTGGAGTATTCCTTTGGCGCCAGAGTTAGCATTTTTGAAGCTGAAGATACATTTTTTCATACTCCACTTGTGAAAATTCCAAAAACTTAGTATTTCTGCGGAGTTCAAATGTGAACCAACCCAATGTACCAATGCCCTCTTCCAGCCCTCTGAGATTCTCACCCTTGGACACTAGGTAAAACAGTTCACACCGAGTTGGTGTTTGTCCCCATGCCTGTCGTAATTTTGGTTTCATTGCTTTCGTTGGTTGCTCAAGTGAACCATTTTAATGGGCTCTGCTGCTATTGCTGTAGACTGGTTTCTGCACGCTTTTGATACATAGATGTCACTCTCTGTCAGTCACAGATTTGTTGTGTGGCTGTTTATGGGGAAGGAGTCAAGCGTTGCATTCATCACTCGCATGATCTGTCAGATGGCGTCACTCTTGATGGACCCTTGATAGGCTGTCAGGGCCCCTGGTGCAAGCTAAAAGGATGCAGTGCTTCACAATCACTTTGTAAATTGACTGTAGTTATGTTCAATGGTGTTTCAATGTTTCAATGGTGTTTGTGTCCCCTTCTCTCCGCCTTCGGTATTTCTTTTGTGATTGCAGGCCATGCACCACCATCCATTTTCTTGGTACATGGCCTGTAATTTGATGCACAAGGGCGCCAGCTTTGCCAAAAACAAACACATACTGCATGCTCGAAAAGTCTAACGTCCAGTACCTGTAGTGCACCTGGGCTTGCAGGGGGGCAGAAAATTGCTGTGCTGGAAAGCACATTAACAACACACTGGATTTGTGAACACTGAACAGTTACATGCCTTGGGGTCTGAATTGCAGTTGTAGAATAATCTTCTGAGGGCAAGTAACAACACGCTGGATTTGTGAACACTGAACAGTTACGTGCCTTGGGGTCTGAATTGCAGTTGTAGAATAATCTTCTGAGGGAAAGGGGCTGCAACCTTGTAAGTTCGCTGTTTGCCTCACGGGGCTGTATTGCGCTTGACAATAAGAGACAAGGACACTCGCACGCCCCTGCTTTTTGACACAGGGACTGTCACAATGAACATGCTGTTCACGCAGTGCACACAGTGCGAAGTTTTGTATGTCGCCAACTACTTGACCCTACTTTTACCCTTTTCTTGCAAGATATGAGTTAAATTCTATTCATGCTATGCATTTCATTGGAATTTGTGCGAAAGGGGTATAGAAAGGGTGTTTGGTCAAGGTTGAGGTGTTCGGCCCACGTGGTGCAAACACACTTGCTTTGCAACAATGTCACTGCGCTTCTTCACCCCATCTGCTCCTTTTGACGGTGGAGGTTGGACCATGATCATTGGGATTCACCAAATGACGAGATTCTCTCCGCTTTGGAGTAGGTGGTCCAAAAGATTGTCACCTTACTATCATAACCCCCACTTCCCCTGTTTTGTGACACACCACACTGATAGCATGTCTATATGCTCAGTCGGTGTATCTTTGTCTGATGTACTATTTGAAGATGTGCATGGCTTCTATTAATTGTGCAAGGGTGGCAGAATATTTCACATGTCCTTTTTGCTGCTTGCCGTGTTGTACAGAGGTGGTTGGTGGTTGTGGGTGGGTTTCCGTTCTGGTGGGATTTACTGCACATGCACGCAGTGCGCACACAGTACACAAACATTGCCAATCCACCCACCCCATAGCATTCCCATGCAGCATGCTCTGCTGGTCTCAAAGCAATAGAAGACAATTTTCCTTCAACTCAGCTGTTGTTCAGAACCAGGGGTGTCAGTTGGACTGAGTGCAGAAAATGCATTCAGCCCACAAGACGAGAAGATGTTCTTGCAATCCTCCAGGAAAAGCATTTTGGCTCCTTCTCTTGCCGCCTTGCCAAACAATTGTTGATCACTGCAAATCATTCCTCAAATCCACGCCACTCAGCACTGATGAACCTGGCCCAATCCATGATTATTTCCCAAAATACCCCCACATAGCATATTTAGCAAGCAGATGAGGCGTGCCTGTTTCATTTCCTTTCCCTCTTCACCAACAATGCATCAAAACCTCTAGATTCTTCTCTTTCCTCTTTCTGTGCCATGTGGTCTGATAAGCCTGGGCCCTGAATTGCAGTGCATTACACAATTATAACACATTATTCTGAGTGGGAATAACCGCAGGAGGATTTGCAGGACTGCCTTGTCTGATTTCCAGAAGTCAGCGTTCGTGTGGCACTGCAGGTATTCGTACAAATGGGATACTGTGCTCAGTGGGTAGTTAGCCGTTATGTTTGTGTTCAGGGTGGGGAGATAGCATTATCCGGCGTTAGAGGATAGTAATGCAAGTGAGGACCATGAAGAAAACCTTGTCAATTTCCATCCATTTTGTAAAAAAAAAGCAGCAATGCTTGTGAATACAGCCCTCCTTTGACACTCTTGGACTGGGAATATGCTTCGGGCAAAATCTTTGTGGGAAAGCTATGATTTATGATGCCTTTGGGCATCAAAGTCTTTCTGTTGACCCTCTCTTACCATCCATCAGTGCAACTGCATGTTGCATCTCATCTGGTGCAACCAACACAGGTTGTTGGTTCTGCCAATTTTTGCACCATAGATTTTGTACGTGTGTTTTCGTTGGTGCAAGTGTGTGTTGGTACCTTGGTATTGAGGTATTGGTACCATGGTTTGTGTCAGGGAAGCTTATTTGGCTATGATTGCATTTAGCATTTATGCCCCTTGGTATTCAGAATAGTGGACCATGTTAGCGGCTGAAGCTTGATTAGTTGTTGTGCTACAAGTGGTCCAGGGCAAGTTGCACTCTTGGTTGTTGGCATGCTTAGGGGGCACACCGTGCGTTGTGCCTGCGCTGTGCGAAAAGTTGGCTGTTTTTCACCACCGGTAGCCACAGGATCCAGGACCGAATTCTGCACCCTACAGCCCCTGCTGATACACGAGGGATTTTTTGTTTTATTCTGATGCTTGCCACGGGCCCCAGGGTCCTGAATTTGCACCCCTGATGCTGTTTTGAATGGATCATGCACGCTTCTGTAGGTGGGTGGTTTTCAGGGGCGTTCCCGGGATAAACAACGTAACAATTGGCGCTGTGTGAAAACGCCCCTTTAGCCAAGCGTTTACGTGTTACCAATAGCATGCTTTTGGGCAAAGCTTCTCGACGTTATGCTCAGGGACCACAACAAGGGGGGAACGTTAGCGCACCGGGCGCGCGCCGGGCATCTTTTTGGATCCGTGCCCCTCCAGTGGCCTTTTAGGGGGTGCACTAAGGGGTCGCACTTAGCGCAGTGCAGCTATTTGGGCGCCCGGCTGTACTAGAGACCCACACTTTGAGATACTAGGAGCATCATGGTGACCCCTGGCGTAGGTTTTGACTTCTGATTTTGTCTCCTTTGTTGGGGACCCCCGGGAATGTAGGGGTGACGTAGCATTTCCGCCCTCTTTTAGGCCCAACCTTCCGGTGCTATTGAGGAAGTGTGCATGGGTGGTACAGGGCACGCATTGAGCAGCTGTTTGCTCGGTTGTGGCATTGGGGTTTGGTTAGGAACATCTGGCGTGGCAGCCCCAATGAGTTGCACCAGTCAGTCCGCATTTTGTTGCATTTCACACAGTTTTGCATCCGGCGGCAAGTCCGTCACCCCCCCTACGAACCATGGGAGCATGTCCCGCCTCAGGTTTGGACTGACCAAAGCAATTCGGCCGCCACGCAAGATGAGGCAGAGGATGAGGCGGAAGTGTGTGTGTTGTGTTGCCAACGGCGCTCCACCGTCGCAGTTTGTGATGAGTGTAAGGAGCAATATCTCTCTGGGACGTTCAGGAATATGCCAACACGGAGCGTTTTCAGGGATCGCTGTGAGTGTTGCCTCGTTTGTGCCCGCTGAGTGTCCCAAAGGGGGGGGTATGTGGGGTATATTCGGAAAGCCCTTGAAAAGGGCTTTTCGGAGATGTATGGGTTAGGGGGGGGTCCGGAACCATATTTTTTCAAAAATCGGCCGTTACCGTTGACAGGTTGGGTTTTTTTTGCCTGTTCTAGCCCGGTTTCAGACAGACTGCACCGCACCCCTACCCCCATTACTCCAACAGATGGGCATATGAGGGTCAAGTCATTCGGGTGGATTTGTTGCATTTGATGTGTAGAAGACATGTGCAACATGGGTCCCCTCAAGACCCCAATATGTTGAAGACTTTGACCAATAACTACCTTGGACACCCGGGTGATGCCTGGTGCAACTTGCAGCATCAAGCTCACCAGAGTGCAAGAAATCAAAGATTGCAGAATTTCTCAAACAGGCTGTCAAGTTGGGACATGAGACCACAATATTTGGATTCAGCACGTCAAAATGCATCCATTTACCTCATTTCACTTTGCTCCAACTCCACAATATGTCGGAGCACCCAGGGGAAAACCTGTGAGTTGGTGTCCCGTACGAGTGAGCGGAGCAGGCTGAGGCCCAAAAACCCGGAAACGCCGAAAAGTTCGGCCTCGGTACTCAAAAATATGGTCACCTATCCCCCCCCCAACCCATACATTTCTGAAATGGCCTTTTCTCACAGATTTTGGAAAGCATACACATACCCCCCCCAAGGGAACGACATTTTGGTGCATTAGACCAAAAGTTGAGAAAAACCTGAAAAAATGTGAATTTGCTCCGTGTTGGCATATAACGAATGTCCCAGAGAGATATTGTAATGAATGTATTGACACCCACACTTGTGGGACCAATGTTGTTTGTTAAGTACACTACAAATGACAGTTGGAGTGGTTGAATTCACAGATCCTGCTTTATTTTGCAACGTGCTTTGTAGGGAAGGTGTGCAGTGCAATGTGGTCTACTTGGGGGGCTTCTCCATGGGAGGGTAAATCTGGGGCTGAAGTCGGGATAGTTATTGGAAAAGTAGCGCGCCGGGCGCGCGCCGGGCAAACATTCCCCCAGGGATGGTGACCATTTGCTGCACATGCTGCATCGCCGAGCTAACCCACAACCTTATGCCCCCTCTCGTGGGGATGGCGGGTGGGTACCAGGGGACGGTAATGTACTGTCTCAGACCACGTGTCTGAATTGCTGAACAATCTTGAACAGTTGTCGATGGTTTCGGACGGAACAAGAAAAAAGGATGGTGATCACTTGCTGCATGTCATATTTCCCAGTTTCAAGGCCCCTTCACATCCTGTGCATGTGGTCCATGCACAGTACGGCGTGCAAGCAACACCCTTGCCCAAGCAACATTATTTGGTACCTCAATTTCCTGCCATTCACCGGGGGAGCGTTAGCGCGCCGGGCGCGCGCCGGGCATCTTTTTTGACCCGTGCCCCACCGGTGACCTTTAGGGGGGGCACAAAGTGCAGTGCGCGCGCAGTGCAACTATTTGGACGTCTAGCCGTCCTAGAACCCCATACTTTGTGATCCTATGGGCATTATTGGTGTTTGACAACAGGTATTTTGATGCTTCTTTCACATTCCGGATATGGTATGTTTGGATTCTCACCCGGTTTCACCAATTTTCTTCCATTTTTTGCTTGTTTCCACCACATCCACTCCTTACTAGGTTGATTTCTCCCCACCATGGGGACCCCAAGAAAGCAGGGGTAATGTAGCCATATTGATTTCTCCCCACCCGAGAAGGCAGGGGTGATGTAGCGAATTCTGAGTTTGCGCTTCGTTCTTGTGACGTGAGGCAGAAACGCCGTCCAAACCGCTTGCGGCTTGGGGACTCATTACCATAGCGAAATATATGGGAAAGGTAAAGGCAAAGTACCGTTTGTTAAGTACAATACAAATGACATTTGGAGTTGTTGAATTCACAGCTATTGTCTAATTATGCAACGTGCTTTGTAGGGAAGTTGCGCAGTCCATCATGGTCCATTTGGGGGGCCTTCTCCATCAGAGGGTAAATCTCGGGCTGAAGTCGGGATAGTTAATAGAAAGGTAGCGCACTGGGCGTGCGCCGGGCAAACATTCCCCCACCGTTGCTTGGTCATAGATCGACGATGGTCGTCACCCTCTGGAGCCACTCTGGGAAGACACTCGGTTCTTTCTTCAGCAAGGCACCATTAGGCCACCAATGGGCTCAAATGTTCGCATCGCGCCGTCAGGCGCCAACATAATTTGTGATGAATTGTTAGCAAGGCGCCATGTCTTCCATCACGTCTTATGCCTCTTGATTACAGTCCAGTGCCTGGACAAGTGGGGGATGGGGGGCAATTTGTTTCAAGCAGCCTACACACAGGATTGTGTGCCAGAGTTGGCTGCCTGTCTGAATGCACCTGGTTGTGGCCACCTACTGTTTTGAATTGGCTTCTTGACAGCAGCAGTGGTTTAGTCTCTGTGGATTCTTGGATATGCAGACCCAGCATCAGATATCCAGCATCTTTCTGTGCCCCAGATCTCAGGAGAGGCTCCAATTTTTTTTGTGGTGGAGTAAATTGGGGGGATGGGTCAAGGTCATGGTGACAAAATGACAAAGAATACAGAATTTCAACCTCCTCCCCAGATAGAAGAAGTCGATCCCCGAGGTCTGCTGAAGTCCCATACATTGGTGCACCATTGATTGTGTCATGCCCTAGTATGTATACCAGGGTTCTTGGGCATTGTGGCATGCCTGTAATAAGGCTCTTCCCCGCTGCACAACCAATATGGTGCCATCCCATCAGCATTTTGCAAAGGGAAGCAGAACACGTCATTTGCACCAGGAACCGTTGACAGGTGGGATGGCCAATTTATTTGGCCAGTACACCTTTTGATTGTGGGCATACATGTGTGCGTGCATGCGTGCTCGTGTGCATCTTTGCCAGCACAGCTGATTTCATGGCATTCCAAACGTGCGCGCTTGCGTGTGTACGTGTGTGCATGTCCCAACACTGACAGCAAGTGGCATTTCAGTCAGTCAGATATTTTATCAATGCCATTGTTCATTGATGCAGTGTGTTTCTGAAATATCTGAAATATACTGGCTACGAAGTGCACCCCAGCACCACATTGTTTTTGATAACATTTGAGGGCACTTGCAGCAATTGTTTGCTCAAGTTTAGGTGGTTGATTGATATTTGTGAGCAGAGCAGTGCCCAAAAGCTGCTGGTTTTTGGGACGTGTGGTAGGTATTGAAGGGTGACGTTGCCGCTGTAGTATACCCATAGTGAAATGCGCAATGTTTGTCATTTGTCTGTCTCCACAGGATACCCATCCCTGGAGACAAACAGAAGAAAACTCAAGCAGCACTGCTCATGGGTGCAGAAGATGAGTGGCTTTTCAGTTGAATTAGTGGCAGCTGACGCATGACAGAGTTGTGTGTCTGGGAGATCCAAGTCCAACAGGAAGACAGGGGTCGTGGATTGCAACGTAGAAAAGGGGATTGAGGCAGTGCCCGACCAGAAGGCTGCATGCAAGCAGAGGGTGGGATGGACAGACGCCAGAGAAAAGGGGGGAGAAGGTAGCAACTGAGGGCACAAGGACGTGCCATGTGGGGGAACAAGATGGAGGAAAACGAAGGAGAAATTTCGTCAGTAAGCATGATGATTAATCCCTCTGTAGCAGACAAGCTTTTGAGGTCATCTAAGTGTTTTTGCCATTTCGACAGCTCTCTTCCCAACCCATGCGTAACACCATAGCCACCACCACCTCCTCCACTCACACAGCCAGCCACTGCCAATGCTAGCACACCCACAGCCAGGAGCACCACAGCTCCCGCAACACGCATTCATGCAACCGCCGAGCCCACTCTACACGGCCCACCTAGGCACCCACTCAGCCGCACAACCACCCACAATGCCGCCCTACCTCGCCGGCCACCAACTCCTCAACATCATCACCATCACCACCAACAGGGGATGCAGTTTCCGCTACAACCACAATTTCACCCCGGGACAACGGCCGCTCGACAAGAGACACATCCATACATCCAAGGGCACACTGCCCAGCCACGGTTGACAAGACCACCGCAGCAGGTCCCCCACCAACACCCCACACTGCATATGCAATCTGTACCGTGCCCCCCCCCCCCCCCCAAACAAACTTCCCCCAACTTCCCCTGACACCCCACTACGGCTCCCCATACCTACCACCCACCGTGCCCCCGCCCACAACCCACGGACCAACCCCAGGTTTCCCCAGGGGCGGGGCTGCGCGCTCCCGCCCGTCAGATGGTTGTTCGAATTATACTGTGCCTGTGTCTTGAGGGCAGGGAGGATCCGGAGAACCAGCCAAACCTAGGCACTGGACCCGCACCATATCTAAGGCCCTTCCCACAAGGCGACGGGCCAATCCCGACGGATACCCCGCCCCTCCCATGGGCCACCTACACCCGCTTCTGCCAAACCTTGCCCCACCTGGGGCTGCCCAGGCACACAGTACACCAGCACCCATCGAGCCCCTCCGGGAACCGGAGGCCATCACAAAGGGCGGCCCCTCCACCCCCCCTCCCCCACACAGGACCGCCCCCCAACCCCCGGACACGGATGCAAGCATAGGACCCCCGGCCCCTCGCCCCCCCCCCCCCGACTGCAGCGCAGTCCGACCCCGTAGCCTGAAACTGAAAGCCCCCACCCAGGACCCCGCCCCATTGTAAGATGCCACCATTCGCCACCCACGAGCCAACCACCAACCGTCCTAACCAGCAAGCCACACACTGAGCCACACACCCCACAACCACACCACGCCTACCCCTAGACAACCCACCTACCATCCTCACGTTACCCCCCCCCCCATGTCTTGCCCCCCCCCCCCCCCCCGCCCCCCCCACCACCTTGTCCTTCCCAGGGGGCGTGGGGGGGCGTCACTTGCGCAACATAAATTTTTCTGTTGCGGCTCAGTGTGTTGTTGTGTGGGTAACTATGTTGTGAGGCGCTGCCACTTGTATCCCTTGAAATGGAACTTGAAAGCACAACCATGCTTACCCTGGGGGCGAATGTAATGTTCATCCGTTGCCCAAAAATGTACGTGTACGGTGGTAGTATGGTTCACTAGGGGGTGGTAGGGGACCATCTTCCTTGGGGTGGGGCAGGACAAGTCGGGGAGATTACATGCGGCATGGCACAAACAACCGCGAGCCCAAAGGAACACTTGTGTTGGAGTATCACCACTTGGTAATTAGAGTGGACATCAACGCTGGAGCCCTAGCACAAGCAGCGCGGCTGGGCAGAGGCACTAGGGATACCCCCTCTGATATATTCTTGCATGCCCCCACGGGCACCCATCCCCCCCGCAGCATGCCGCCAAAGGGCACTGCCAACCTACCACGGGAGCAAATTTGGGTCACTCCCATCAACTATGCCCCACCGCCCAGAAAGGGTGACACGCAAGGGAAGGAGAAACCACGCTGGGGCGAACCTAGCATGGCGTACCCCAACAACCACATGCCACGAGGAGGCCTGAAACTGTTGGGAAGGGAGTGTTGGGAGAACCAAAGGGACGGACTCCATGGACAACCACTACGGCAATATCAAAGACGACCCTCCACCACCACCAGACCTACGGGGCCCCTTCACTCACCAGGCCGTCATGTACGACGGCCACCCCACTTTGGTCACCAACCACTACAACCCCACCACCAGCACTTGGACAGCCTTTGGCACAGACTCCCTCCTGCCGGCATATTACACGTTGCTCCAGCATGCCCCTAGCCCCAACTCGTGCAGCGAAGGGATGAGGCCCGCAAGGCGCGGCGTTCATGGAGCATGGGGCGTGGCGGCCACTAGCACGCTTCTCACACCTCGGTAGGGCAATATAGTGCTCCGCCAAGTTGACCCAATGGAGGTGGGTTATCCACCCGGTGCTAGCGACGGGCCGAGAATTGCTCCTAATCAGGGCAGGACCCCCCCCCCCCCCCACACACACATACCCAACATCTTGCTCCTCGGCCCCCTCATGGTGGCCGGCGCAACATGCGCCACTTTGCCTCGACAACACCCAAACCCTAAATTAGCCCCGGGTGAGGAACGTCAACTTGCCCCGAATCTAGTGTGTTCTTTGCCGCCATTTACCACCTTAACCAAGCCCACCCGGCCCCCCTTCCGCAGAAGTGGTAAGCTCGCACGCATACATCATCGACTACACACAGACAATCACAAGCACACCGCTAGCACCAACACGCACACACCTCTACAACACCAGAGAAAGCCACATCTCGCACGCCCCAACCCCTGCCATGCATGCGTCCGGACCGTGCAACCCCACCTAGCGAGGGAGAGTTCGTAGCCGGTGTACCCCACATCCCAGAAGCCCTAAGGCGGAAAACACCAAGGCCTCGTCTTTCTCTTTTTGGTCCTCCTCGGACACCACATCACGTGTCATCCTACGACAAAATTTTGTGTCGCATTTTTCCCCGCGGGGGGGGGGTCCGGACCCCGTGTAAAACACACCGTAAAACAC
Organism: Eutreptiella sp. 'Long Island Sound 2002'; assembly: GCA_964036045.1. Taxonomy (NCBI): domain Eukaryota; phylum Euglenozoa; class Euglenophyceae; order Eutreptiales; family Eutreptiaceae; genus Eutreptiella; species Eutreptiella sp. 'Long Island Sound 2002'. The sequence goes on along the minus strand of OZ038381.1, from coordinate 33,603,650 downwards.
ACTGTAAGATTCCACGGTGTTTTAACCCGGTGTTTGCTTCTGATGACCCGTCAAGGGTCCCCATAGTTTCACCCGCAGCTCGTGTAGGCTCTTTCTACACGGACAACCCGTCTAGGGGTGCACGGAATTTTACCCGTGGCTCGTGTAGGCTTCCCGTACACGGACGACCTGTCAAGGGTGCCCGTAATTTTACCCGTAGGTCGTGTAGGCTTTGCCTTCTTAACAAGGAGGTAAAGGAACATGATGCCCCAAGGAATTTTTTTAATGCATTTTTGTGTCCTACTTGCTTGCCGTTGTGCCCCAACCCCTGCAACCCCACCCTGCCAACTTTCAAAAGCGAGGAAAATGAATTTTCGTGTTCTGACCGGCATGCCCCTTTTGTGAAATTGAATGTCATCTCCACTCGCGCAGGATGTTCTGCCCATTAAAGTTCTGATGGATACACCATACGCCATGCCGACCCCTTCCCCCGAACCCCCCCCCCCCCGCCCGCCAAATTGAGATGGCAAAATATTTGGTTCCTTTTTTTGGTTTTTTTTCTTTTGGTTGACTCCCCACCCACCCCTCTTTTTTCAGAAAAGTAGTCCATGGAGCCCCGCTCGCGCGGCTAACCTCCTTGGATGCCAAGAGGGAGGAGCGACACGTGGACTAGTGTGGTCAGCCTAGGGCATGGAAGACAGCCCCTTTTATGTGCAAAATGAACCTGTTTCGATCAAATTGGAGTTTGCTTGTGATACATTGTGATACATTGTGATACAATTGTGCAACAGGCACATTGTGATATGTCCTGACCATCTTTCTCTTGCCTCTTTGTCTGCCCGCCATGCCTGACGCTGCACCCGATGGCGGCACACTCGCCCATGAGGTGCGGTATGAGTGTGGGGGTCCGGGACTAGCGGAGCCGCCGGAGTGGCATAGCAACGGGGCAGCTGTGCGGGGACCTCCTTCGACATGGAGGAGGCCCCCCCAACCGCTTGTCCTGGTCATTGTGCCGCCACAAGCAGCTCCCAGCCAATGCATAGCAAATCCATGCCCCTCCCTGCCTTGTCGTTTCCTATCAAACCTTTGCCCCCTTCTCTCCAAGGGACAATGGCGAATCATTTTTTTTAATCGGTTGCAAGCTTTGCTATTTTTGCTGTATGCTCCATCCCCCCCCCCCCCCGGCCCGCCTATGATGGCTTGGGGGATGTGCCCGAACTGCTGCACTATGGCAATGAGGGCGGAACGGCACGGTGCATGTCTTGACATTGCGGTCAGTGATTGCGGATGCCACGATGTACATGGGGAATGCTATGCAAGCAGTGCGCACACAGTGGGAAGTTTTGAATTTCGGCCAATACTTAGACCCTTTTTTTTGGCCCCTTTGACCAGTTTTTGGTTCCATACTGGGTTTTTTTTAGCTTCCTATGCATTTGGGATGTGGCACATTTAAATTGTCACCCTTTGTTGCCCAATGTCAACCATTTTTGCCCATTTTCCATCCCCCGTAGTGGTCCTGCTCCTCTTGGTCCTCACGGGCTGCCAACTTGAAAGGCTTGTTCTTGCCACGATCGCAAGTTTGCAGATCCGGCGTAGTTCCACCTATGATACGTAGGGGGAACTCCTTCTTCGTGAGCAAAGCGTCTACGTTTTGCGCCATCCATTTCTTGTGGCTCTCGGCGGAGTCGAAAGTGGTAACACGCACTGCAGCATTTGTGTTGAGACAACAGGCCAGTCCACGTGACAAGGGCGTTATAATTGCTTAGTCCAGTTTGGATTTTCAGGCTCTTTGCGTGCGCAACACTCATAGTTATTGAGATGTTGGTTGCGTGGCTGTTGGTGCTAATGTAATGGTTTGTCAAGACCGCTGGTGGGTCTACAGTTTTGACCCATGCAGATGGTTGGTTGTGTTGCTTTGTGGAATGCAGTAAATGCGGATTTCGTTTGAACAATTTTCCGCGGCGATGAGACTGCTAAACAACCGAGTGCTGCATCTTGCACACACAGCAAGAAGTGGTACGCACTGAGGAGGGCAAGAAGGATAGCGGCTTTATATTGACAGAAATATATACCGCATTTAATGGAGGGAGGAGCTTTATCCTCTTTCCAGTTTGCATCCACACGTACCCCGACGACACCGAGGCGACAAAGGGCGGCTGACAACTGTTGTTGGTGGGGCGCAAAGTAATGCTACGCATTTGTGTTTGTGCTGAGATGAGTTGGTTCCCGGACACCACGCCTTTTTTTTTCAATTTCCCTGTAACTACACACCATCGTTGGCATGTATTTTTGCAGTTTTGCTCATTGACAATTACAATGACGGGACATTTGTTCAGTTTAAGGGCCCCAATAAAGACATGGTACCTCCTTTTTCGTACTTTCGCTGCAGCTTATTGCGGTCATTCCCCTTGTGACTTGTTCAAAATGTGCTCATCTTCACCTCCAAATCGACAAGGACAACACTGCAATCAAAACCCACAGCATGGCAGAATGCGAAACAAGATGCAGTGCAGCGAAAATTACCGCTTGAAAGAACATTTTTGTGTGCAAAATTTGAATTATCCTTGGTTGGTTTCATGGACCGCGTGCCCCAGAAGGTCCTTTTTCTGTAGTATACGCAATGGTGCCGACAACATGTTGGTGCACATGGGGCAGCTGGTGCAATTGGCGCTCTAAGAGGGCTGTAGTGTTGCACGGCGGCGCCGTCAATTTGCAGCACTTAGTTGTGGTTTGCACACACCACATCATTTTACACAAAGTATGCGTATACAGTACGGCCGCATGCCCCGAAATAGCCTATTTTCGCACAGTGTGCACATTGTGTGCAAAGCATGTGCCAGACCACATAGTGCCGTCATTATGGATTGTTGCCACATTTGCTTTAGGTGTCCCACAACCGTAAAGCTTTAGATTGTTTTCTGATAGGACATTTTTGATGCAACGTTGGTGATGTGGCATTTTTCACCATTTTCACCTCTACCCCATTCCCCTTTTTACACATTTTTTGCATGTTTCCGCTTGGTCTCCTCTCTGTGAAGGAATGTTAGCGCACCAAGCAAAAATCACCTCGAAGAGAGGTTGTTAGATCAAGCGCAGGCGCGGGCATCATATAGCCCCCCTCCCTTCGGGGGGGTCATTCGCGTAGCATACCCCAAGGCACGATATTTGATATCTGACCCCCCGTAAAATCGTTATTGTGACCAATAAGGCAATCCCCCAATGGATTTTTTAATTTTTAGGCCTCTATCCCCTGAAACCGGATATCACCTTTTTTTGGGATTGGGTGGGTTGTGGTCAAAGGTTTGTGTTGAGAAGTTTGTGCTCAGTGGGGTTTGAAGGAGGATCAGATTGGGCAGAGACGACTAGTCGGCCGGTGCTGCCGGCAGCTGGCCGACCGATATTCAAACCGCCAAGCTACACATTTGCAGTCGGGTGCATTACCGTTGGACAGTTGCTTGATCTGACAGCATCTGTTGTCGCCACTACTTGAATCCAAGTCTGCCACTGAAAAAACCCAAACACTGTGTTTATGTTTGCTTGCTTGCTTGCCCGACCGATTGTCTGACTAACTGCTTGCTTGACCAACGGACTAATTGGCTAACTGCTAGCCTGTCTTCGAGGTGCACCGCCAAAGACAATAGAATTTCCCCTCTCCCCCTTAGTTCTCACCCCCCTTTCCCTTTCTTTTTTGGCAAAGGTTGGCTATGCCCAGCTGAAGCACTATGATGGCCTTTGCAACTAGGAGGAGGATCTATAAGAGAGTCTAGAAGCTACGTCTAATGATTTGACCGCGCATTTTATGGAGGAAGATGAGGACGTTCCTCAGATGAAGGGGGAAGTACAATAAGAGCACACCCAAGCATCCGCAAAAGGCCTTTAATGATCTTCATGGGTATGGAGCACACATGGAACATTTGTTTGCTAGCCTTTTGTGTTGGAGGGTTGTGCATGACATTTGGTTGGGTCCCATGTCGATATTTGCCGCTGGTGCCATGTGCAGGTCGTTTGCTTCCCCAAAGGGGGGTGGTTTTGCGGATGGTCATGGTAACCTTGAATTACTTCTTGGCGTTGTGTTTGCGATGTGTGCGTGTTGTGCGCAAACACCTCCAGTGACAGAGTGCTAGCACCATGGCGGCTTATGATGCAGAAATAGTTTACACAATGATTATCCACAATAATACCATCCAGGGCGTGGGGACAGAACCAAGAAGCAAAGAAACATGACTACTGTACTAGGCGAGGGTTGCAAGCCGTGGCCCAGCCCAGAAATTAGACATTGCAAACATACTATAATTGGCTTGTCAAACTCATCACACACGTCAATGATTCCCAATAGCCCATGCCCTACAATCACGCGTTGCCCCAACTCTAAACCATGCTGCTTTGACACACATTTTTCAAGTCCCACCTAACCGCCTTGGTCAAAAAAGATTTTTCTAAAATTGCTCCTAGCCCCTTTTGGAACCTTGTACAAGTTGGTTCAGCGCATTACTCCGTTCCTTGGTAGAGAAGCAGTGCGTCTACGTGCGTGTTATGAGCAGAACCCAAGTTTCGCCAGGACAAGCAATGACATAAGCAGTGCCCGATGACATAAGCAGTGCCTAAAATCGTAACGAGTTGGGCGATGGTTACTGAGTTTGTTGAGAGGTAACAAAGGGTCAAAATGGACCTATTTTGGGGTGTTTTTTTTTTCATTTTTTCTCTTTTTCTCAAGAAAAAATCTAACATCTTGCCTTTTTTTTTAGTACCATGCACAAATAACCAATACTTTCCGAAGCTTCCCTTAACGATGGCACAACACGAAGCACATTGCATCCTCATCTCATACTCACTGCGGGCTTGGAAAGTTACCCAACTGGAACATCAACTGCTGCAAGTCTTGTGAAGACATGGGAGGCATGGTTGGAAAACTTGGCACTTGTGGTACCACACCCATGGCCAAGGAATTCGCAAGCAATGAGTTACTCAGTGATATTGGAAGAGGCGGTAGAGGTGGGAGCGGTGGAAGACTAGTCGAGCTGTAACTGGAGCTTCTCCCCACTATGGGGACCCCGAGAAGGCAGGGGTGATGTAGCCATACATAGCCCGCGGACCTTGAGGAGTTTGTGGTACGGCCTTCATCCCGACCACATTACTGACCTCGCTCGCCATCAACAACACCACCGCCCTCCCCTTCAGCCTATTTGCCGTCCCCATCACCCAAGAGACCACGGACAACGTATCCCCCGCGCTCCGAATCAAGGGACACCTCATCGCCACCCCCAAGAGCGAAGCCACGGGCACCCAAACACTCGAAGCAAACGGACTTTACAAGGCTGAGTGGTTTGTTCATAGGGACAATGGAGTACCAAGTTGAAGGCATTTTTGTCGTTCTCACGTGGGCTTTGCTGCTTCGTTGTGCAACCAGTCAGGTGATAGCTATTCTTGGGTGGGTATCCTGTTCTTGGCGTGCGCAGTATGCACGCAGTCCCCACGCAGTGCCCATGCAGTGCACCCGCAGTGCGCATGCAGTGCAACACATTGGCCACGGATACGAGTGGCCCCAATTTGAAGTTGGGATGGCCACGGGTTCAGGGTCACGGTGACATTAGCTTTGTGTGTCGGCAGTGTACACAGGTACAGAGCACCACGCGACATTACGAGCGGTTTGATTTCAGCATGTCTCCGGCTTGGCCAATGACCCCTGGCACACCAAATCGTGTGTTTTATTCCAGCAAGGAAAGAAAAAAGTCTGCAATGTGGAACAACCGCCTGGCAAGCACTCGGCAACCGGTCGCATGGGATGTTGAAGGGAGTCAAATTGCTTCAAAGTGTGACGACTTGCAGAAACGTAGAAACCCTGTGCGCAAGTGCCATGTGACGTTGAAGGACACAATGTACAAAGAGGACGGAAGCGATCGCGACCCTGACCACGGTAGTAGTGGTGAGGAGCTTCCACCCGTGCCTACACAACGGTGCAAACCCTTGTTTTTACGAAAAACAGTTGTTTGCCTATCTTTCCAGGCAATTTTCTGTCCGTATTATTGAGAGGACCCCCCCCACCCCCCGACCACATGATCGCAGGCATGGTAGATCGCTGAGCAATGTTGCGGCCCGCTCTTACGTTGGATTGGGGGACTGTTGTCGTTTGAGCGATGCTGTAAGCGGCATTAATGGGTGGCTGACCGCGAGGAGCTCCCGTGAGCAGTAGCGTAGATTCGGTCGGCGTTCGGGGCGGATGTGTGCAAAGCATGTTCCAGACCACACAGCGCCGCCATTATGGATGGTTGCCACATTTGCTTTACGTGTTCCACAATCGTAAAGCTTTAAATTGTTCTTTGATAGCAGGTTTTTGATGCAACATTGGTGATGTGGCATTTTTCACCATTTTCACCTCTACGCCAGTCCCTTTTTTGCCCCTTTTTGGCATGTTTCCGCTTGGTCTCCTCTCTATGAAGGAATGTTAGCGCACCAGGCAAAAATCACCTCGAAGAGAGGTTGTTAGATCAAGCGCAGGCGCGGGCATCATATACCCCCCTCCCTTTTGGGGGTCATTCGCTTGGCATACCCCAAGGCATGATATGTGATATCCGACCCCCTGTAAAATTGTTATTGTGCCCAATAAGGCAATCCCCCAATGGATTTTTTTAATTTTGAGGCCTCTATCCCCTGAAACCGGATATCACCTTTTTTTGGGATCGGGTGGGTCGGGGTCAAAGGTTTGTGTTGAGAAGTTTGTGCTCAGTGGGGTTTGAAGGAGGATCAGATTGGGCAGAGACGACTAGTCGGCCGGTGCTGCCGGCAGCTGGCCGACCGGAATTCAAACGGCCAACCTACGCATTTGCACTCGAATGCATTACCGTTGGACAGTTGCTTGATCTGACAGCATCTGTTGTCGCCACTGCTTGAAGCCAAGTCCGCCACTGAAAAAACCCAAACACTGTGTCTATGTCTGCTTGCTTGCTTGCCCGACCGATTGTCTGACTAACTGCTTGCTTAACTAACAGACTAATTGGCTAACTGCTAGCCTGTCTTCGAGGTGCACCGCCAAAGACAATAGAATTTCCCCTCTCCCCCTTAGTTCGCACCCTCTTTTCCCTTTGTTTGTTGGCAAAGGTTGGCTATGCCCAGCTGAAGCACTATGATGGCCTTTGCAACTAGGAGGAGGATCTATAAGAGAGTCTAGAAGCTACGGTTTCTGATTTGACCGCGCATCCTTTGGAGGAAGATGAGGACGTTCCTCAGATGAAGGGGGAAGTACAATAAGAGCACACCCAAGCATCCGCAAAAGGCCTTTAATGATCTTCACGGGTATGGAGCACACATGAACATTTGTTTGCTTGCCTTTTGTGTTGGAGGGTTGTGCATGACATTTGGTTGGGTCCCATGTGGATATTTGCCGCTGGTGCCATGTGCAGGTCGTTTGCTTCCCCAAAGGGGGGTGGTTTTGCGGGTGGTCATGGTAACCTTGAATTACTTTTTGGCGTTGTGTTTGCGATGTGTGCGTGTTGTGCGCAAACACCTCCAGTGACAGAGTGCTAGCACCATGGCGGCTTATGATGCAGAAGTAGTTTACACAATGATTATCCACAATAATACCATCCAGGGCGTGGGGACAGAACCAAGAAGCAAAGAAACATGACTACTACACTAGGCGAGGGTTGCAAGCCGTGGCCCAGCCCAGAAATCAGACATTGCAAACATACTATAATTGGCTTGTCAAACTCATCACACACGTCAATGATTCCCAATAGCCCATGCCCTACAATCACGCGTTGCCCCAACTCTAAACCATGCTGCTTTGACACACTTTTTTCAAGTCCCACCTAACCGCCTTGGTCAAAAAAGATTTTTCTAAAATTGCTCCTAGGCCCTTTTGGAACCTTGTACAAGTTGGTTCAGCGCATTACTCCGTTCCTCGGTAGAGAAGCAGTGCGTCTACGTGCGCGTTATGAGCACAACCCAAGTTTCGCCAGGACAAGCAATGACATAAGCAGTGCCCGATGACATAAGCCGTGCCTAAAATCGCAACGAGTTGGGCGATTCTTACTAAGTTTTTTGAGAGCTAAAAAAGGGTCAAAATGGACCTATTTTGGGGTGTTTTTTTTTCTTCATTTTTTCCTTTTTTCTTAAGAAAAAATCTAACATCTTGCTTTTTTTTTCCGTACCATGCACAAATAACCAATCCTTCCCGAAGCTTCCCTTAACGATGGCACAACACGAAGCACATTGCATCCTCATCTCATACTCACTGCGGGCTTGGAAAGTTACCCAACTGGAACATCAACTGCTGCAAGTCTTGTGTAGACATGGGAGGCATGGTTGGAAAACTTGGCACTTGTGGTACCACACCCATGGCCAAGGAATTCGCAAGCAATGAGTTACTCAGTGATATTGGAAGAGGCGGTAGAGGTGGGAGCTGTGGAAGACTAGTCGAGCTGTAACTGGAGCTTCTCCCCACTATGGGGACCCCGAGAAGGCAGGGGTGATGTAGCCATACATAGCCCGCGGACCTTGAGGAGTTTGTGCTAGGGCCTTCATCCCGACCACATCACTGACCTCGCTTGCCATCAACAAGTGTGTCGCGTCCACGCTCAAAATCACCACCGCCCTCCCCTTCAGCCTATTTGCCATCCCCATCACCCAAGAGACCACGGACAACGTATCCCCCGTGCTCCGAGTCAAGGGACACCTCATCGCCACCCCCAAGTGCGAAGCCACGGGCACCCAAACACTCGAAGCAAGCGGACTTTGCAAAGCTGAGTGGTTTGTTCATAGGGACAATGGAGTACCAAGTTGAAGGCATTTTTGTCGTTCTCATGTGGGCTTTGCTGCTGCGTTGTTCAACCAGTGAGGTGATAGGTATTCTTGGGTGGGTATCCGGTTCTCGGCGTGCGCAGTATGCACACAGTGCCCACGCAGTGCACCCGCAGTGCGCACACAGTGCAACAATTTGGTCATGGATACGAGTGGCCACAATTTGAAGTTGGGATGGCCAGGGGTTCAGGGTCACGGTGACATCAGCTATGTGTGTAGGCAGTGTACACAGGTGCGGAGCACCATGCGACATGACGAGCGATTTGAATTCAGCACGTCTCAGGCTTGGCCAATGACCCCTTGCACCCCAAAACGTGTGTTTTATTCCAGCAAGGAAAGAAAATAGTCTGCAACGGGGGACAACCGCATGGCAAGCACTCGGCAACCGGTCGCATCGGATGTTGAAGGGAGTCAAATTGCTTCAAAGTGTGACGACTTGCAGAAACGTAGAAACCCCTTGCGCAAGTGCTACACTTTCTGAGTGTCTATTTTTTTTCGACTTCTTGTGCCTCTGCTGCTCCCCGGGGACCATGCCCCGTCGAGCTGATGTGCTACGACGGCCCGAGACCGCGAGCAACAATCCCGCGGACAAGAAGCTCAGCAACGATTTCCACAATCACGAAGCTGCCGCTATGCCGCAGGCGAAGGAGAACCGATACGCCCACGAGGCGAAGACCTCCACGCCGGACACCTACAAGCAGGCATTGAACACCGACAACAACGATAAGGAGCTCAGCGATTGCAACGAGCGCGAAGCTGCCGTTATGCCGCAGGCGAAGGAGAGCGGATACGCCCACACAGTGAAGACCTCCACGCTGGACACCAACAAGCACACGTTGAACATCGACAAGAACGCTGACACCGGCATCGCTTTTGGCCGAGAGATCAACAAGCTGACCAACAACCAAGACCCCCAGGAGCTCCCGGGCGACCCAAAGGCAGCCGCCCGCTCGGCAGAAGCCCCCTGCCTGGATTACTACGTGCAGATCCCCCAAAGCCGCTGCCGAATGGACGGGGTACAACAGGCTGACCGGGGATGGACCTGGAGACATGCGAACACCACGGCGAGTCAAGAGCACGACTGAAACGACTGTCCCAGATCACGCGGAGGTCACCAAGGCTGCTGCTGTACACAAGGGACATGAGGCTGCACGCCACCGCCTGACTACCACCCCTGTGACAGCCAGAGATTTTGACGTCTAGGTCAATGACCCTGACAGTGAGTACAATGGTGGGTTGGCATCCGTCGCGGCCGACAACACTGAGGCTTTGAGGCCCCTGGAGACCGACGTCGGCCCGCCTATTATGGACTCCGGTGCTGCAGATTCTCGCCGTTCGGATGGCCTGAGACTGCCGGATGACGCACCGCCGCCAGCCAGGTTTGCCTCCCTCCCAAACATCCCCCAAACGACGGTGCGGAGCTCAGCTCCCCGCCAAGACACCGACAACCAACCACCAGACGCGACCGACAGGACAGAGAACAACATGACGGCGGTGCGGAGCCTCGCTCCCCGCCCTTGGCACACCACCGTACGACGCAACGGAACAACCCCATGGAGGCCACGACCTCTGTGTTTCATAGGATTGATGACACACATCATCCTGCTCCTACTACACAACGGAGACAGCGGATTGGAGTCCTGCTCCCCGCCAGCCAACACCATCAACCTGACAACATACCAAAACACAACGACACACTATGGAATGGCCAACGGCGGAGCGGAGCGGTGCTCCGCGCCAACAATGCCAACCATCACGACGGTGAGGAGCCCTGCTCCCCGTCCGTGTCAGTACCCAAACCACACCGTAAATGCTATGCACGACTCCGCGAAGGAGCTACACCAACGAATGGGCATACACCCTGTGTTGAATATAACACCGCTGCCATCGCATATACCGCAATGCTTGCGAACTAGGAATTGCCGCAAAACGGCGTTCTCGCATCGACCCACCCCCCCCTCCCAACCCCACCCTGCGTGGCGTTGTAGGTCGGTGATCGTGAGCGGCGCCGGACCCCCGGTTTGCCTTCCGGCAGCCGGGTCAGTCAAGGGCATCAAACATGCCCTCCATCACCTCACGCCACACCTACCCCCACCACACCACCAGCGACTGTTCTACCAAGGACAACCGCTCGGAGACCACGACCCGACCCCGACTGCGACCGCAACCGGACCCATCCACCTGACGTTGTGACTGGTGGGTCTGAAGGGAGGAGGTAGAAGGTCACGGAGAGACATAGACAGTGACAGCACCGGCGACAGTGACAGTGACAGCTACAATCGTCGGAAAAAGTGCTCGAAGCGCAGCTCCAAGGGCGAACTCACCCAGGCCCTGCGGGCCATGACGTCCCTTGCGGAGGTGTTTTGGTTGCCCCTGCATGTGGTGACACTGCCACTGAGACTCTGAGACCCAGAATCTTACCGAAAGCAACAATTCCTGACCTACACAGGGCCCAGTGCCCTCGCTTCGCGCTCACACAGGCCTCTGGCCTCGCTGATACTGCCCTTGAGCGGGGCCATACAATATGTCGCCCATCACGCTGGACGACAAAGCGCTACGAGGGCTGTGCGACATCATCCGCCAAGACGTCCAGGCGGCCATGGGAGCGACCTCACAACAACAGCCCAGTGAAGCGGCCGGAGAGCGAAACACATCCACATCTGCAAAGAGCACCAGCAAAGGTGCCAACCGATCACAAAACCCCACCCAATCCCAGGGGGCAGCAGGATCCAAGGCCAGATCACAGTCCCTAGCCCGCCAGTCAACCACTGGTGCAGGGAGCAAAACGGTGCGAGAAGATCCCAAAGACAAGGAAATTCGGGAGCTCAAAGACATGATCAAAGAGCCCACCGCCACGATCAAGGAGCTTCGGGCCTCCATTCGACATCCCAATAAGACTTTAGACAACGAAGATGCAGCGGAGCCAACCCAGCTGGCTCAACGACCACGCACGTATGCGGACGCAGCGGCCAAGGGGAAATCCTCCTCAGTGCAGAAGTCACAGGAAAGCAGCCAGTCCAGTGCTTACACGGTAGTCAAAACGCGATCTGCTGTCAAAGTACTTGGCAAACCAAAAGATGTGGGTATGCCAGTGCAACCAACGCATGGAGTAGCTGCGGAGGAGGCACGAACCTGGCAAGCCTGTGCCCTACTACCATTGCAAGTTTGGAAAGAAGCCCAGAACAAACAACTTGGCCTTCCGGTGCTGAATCCCAACAAACCACCAGCCGAGTGGAAAGTCTCAGAGAGACCAGGCACCTTCCAAAGGGTGCTCATGCTAGGGGGCACAGCAGACTCATGTGCGGAACTCGCAGACATGGCCTTCACGTCCCACCCTCAGGTAGAACACATGGCTGCCATCGTCAACGTGCCAAATACAGCCGGAGTCAAAAAGGCAACTGTCGCGGACGCACTACGCCGCATGAGACTTACGCGCGCCGATCTGGATGTCCAGGGCTGCTCGCTAACCCTGGCAACCCGAATCACGCGAGCCGAGTGGGTCCACTCCGACGGCCCGCCCAGGCCCATAGCGGATCAGCAACTATGGATGCAGTGGGAAAGGACCACAATGGAGCAAGACGACGAATCGGACCATCAAGAATCAGATACGGCGGAGCATGCCCCAGTGGTGCCCTCGGAGAGGGAAAGTGGCTTCCACAAGATATCCTTGCAGGTAGACCCTCTTATGTGCTCGGACTCCGAACACCCTCCGAACAGAACCAAAGGCTCTGCACAACGCTGGGTGAGGCAGCAAACGATGGAGTACTTGAAAACGTGCATGCAAGAAATGACACAGGCTCCGCCAATGGCGATTTTTCGTCGAGCAGAACATTACTCAGTCACGATGGAGCTCCCAATGGAGGCAGCCAAAAGGGTGCTCATTGGGTCGGGCAAGCTACAAGGCATCGAGGCAAGGCCGTGGATGTCGAAAGGACCCCCTGGACCTGGACTGGAAGCACGCATTCTCTGGCTGAAAGCCCCCAACATGACGAGCTCCAGCAGCATATGGGAGATCCTTCGCTCCCAATACTGGTTTGCCGGTGTGCTGACAGGAGACACTGTCGGCAGGTGGGGTGTCCGAATATGGGGAACAGAAGAACCAAGCGAGCAGCAAAGGACAGGTATTGCAAACCTGCTTGGAGCAGAGGCCCCCACCAAACGGACTCGCACACGGGTGTACGGATACCCGGCCGGTTTCGGCTACGGTACCACGTGGGCTCAAGAGGAGGCCGCACGTGTTTTTCCCTCGGGCAGGGTCCAAGTTCTTTCCTGCCAACACCTCGTCAACACGTCCATAACCAAGCCGGTCTTCGACATTACCATAACACGGGTGCCAACGGAATGGCAGGCGCACAAGCTGGAGTCCACCGACACCAGAGCAAACCCACGAATTTGGAGGCGGTGCGTATCGCACAAACTCCGACCAGTAGCGGGAAGAGTTGGACGCCAAGAGAGGCTGCGTCTGGCCACACGGGCGGGCGCCGACCCAGAGACTACCTCTTTGCAAGACGTCGTGGAGGACAACCACGACATGGAGTTAGGACAATGAAGCTGACCGTTCGGGTAGTGGCATTGCTGCACCCAAGGACATGCACGAGCCGGTACAAACAGCCGCCGTGCTACGCGAGCCGGACATGTCCGCCGCGTAGGAAGTCTTCAGGATTCCTCTTGTGCATGCTGTGCCTTCTGCCACGGTGCTCTAACCATAGACAATGTTGCCATACACCAACCTTGAGCGCACGCAAGTGCCCCCCCAATGGGCTGACGAGAGAGGATGCAATGATAACCGCTCGGGCACGCAGCCCTGAAATGATGCTCCCCCTACCAGGGCTCTCATCACCCAGGACATGCATGTTGCAACTGCCGCCTGGACTGCCTATTCCTGATGACAGGTACTATGTTCTCTTCCATGGGACGGTCGCACAAAAGGCGAAGGTCGGACTCCAGTAGCGAGGAAGGTGAACGCGAGGAAGGTGAACGCCAACATGGAAGGCGGCAGCAACCGCAACAGGACACCCACATCCATGTCCACGTCCACCAGCCCCAAGAGCGGCACCCAGATCGGTCGAAACGCCGCAGTGCACACCGAGAACGATGCAGGATTCAAGGCGAGACCAGACGGATGGAAAGCGCGCTGCCCCTTCTGTCTCGCCATGAAGGCCATTGCATTCTGGGCCCCTCGCGTGAGCCGTGTTTCCGTGAGTGCTACGATGTCCTCTTGCAAATCCAGCACTTCATGGTGGTGTGCTCGCAGGGCCGTCACGTTGATGAGTGCCAGAGAGGTGGGTCCTGGGTTGGGGTGCACGTCACCACAACGTAGGATCTGGTCGCGCTTCCAGTGTGGGTGCGTGTGTGCGCGTGTGTGTGCGCGCACATGCAGCGCGGCCCACTGGTCAGGTGGCACCGGCTGTGCCAATTTGTGGGCCGACTGCGTTAGGGTGGGATTCTGATTTGGCTGATCCAGGAGCAAGGGGCGAAAAGGAACAAGGTAGGCCAGGCGGTTAGGCAGGCTAAAGGTTCCAGGAAGAGAAGTCCTGGGGTAACAGTGACAGTGAATACCGGCATTGCGGTGTGTTTCAGGTACCACTGCTGAGGACGGCGGGCTTACCCGACTCGTCCATAATAGTCTGGCGGCGCTCGCCATCACAGACCGTCTCTCGGCACTGAGACGCGGCGGGGGTTCCCGTCTCGCGTACAGCTTAGCTGGGAGGTTAGCGGAGCTCTCCGTCTTAGCTATGCTGGCCTGCTCGTCACTGGCAGGGTTGAGAGTGTGCATGGGCCGCAGGGATGGTGCGCCTTGACGGATTTGCAGGTCACGGTCATGTGCCGTATCGGTAGCCTCGTTGCAGCTTCCATTCCGGGTCGAGCCACTGGAGGTGAGAAGGCGAGTTCGTGTGAGCAGGGGATACTGCATCTGCATGTATGAGCGCTTGCTGAGAAGACCGCACGTTCAGACACCTGCCAAGCAAAGTCAGCACATACCTGGTCCACAAACTCTTGGCGTGGCGCGTATGCCGGCGGCTGAGCATCTTCGTCCTCCGGTGGCGGTGACGGCGGCCTCACTGCTGTTGTTTGGGCTTGAATGCGGCTGATCAGCCACTCCGCGCCCGAGGCCCATGCATATTGGGACACTCCATATTTGGTGTTGGAGCTGATGCCGAACGTGAGTCCCTGGGGCTTCCTTCCTCGCAGCCGCAGCCTCCAGTTTCGTGGCGCCGCATGGGTCCCTTGCTTGACAGTGTGGGGCTCTGG
This sequence comes from Eutreptiella sp. 'Long Island Sound 2002', assembly GCA_964036045.1. NCBI lineage: Eukaryota > Euglenozoa > Euglenophyceae > Eutreptiales > Eutreptiaceae > Eutreptiella > Eutreptiella sp. 'Long Island Sound 2002'. Next base: position 33,588,623 of record OZ038381.1, on the reverse strand, counting down.
CGCATTGTCGAAGCCCGGCTGGTGTCCGACATCCGTGGCCCAGTCCCTGACCCAGTCATCGCGGTGATGCGGCGCAAGATGGGGCTCCAGCGCCAAGGCTATGTATGAGCCTGTCTTGTACAGGACGTCGGTGATCACCGTGGGTCGTTCCGGTTGCATCTGCACCGCTGTCGAGATGTTCCTCAGCTGCTGCAGGGAGTACGGGTTGGCGAGTCCAGGTCTGCTGGGGCCATGCTCCGCTTCGTCGTCGTCTGCTGCCATCCCCACTACCTCCTCATAGCTGGGTAGAGGGGGGCGGGCCATCACCTGCTCGTAGCTGGGTGTCCGTGGCCTGTGTCTCGGTGGGTTGGCCTGGAACGGGATCAGAGGGGCCCTGTCAGTGTACTGCGCGGCCGACTGCTGCTCCTCCCGGGCTGCTTTCATTTCAGTTGCCTGTTGGGCGTCGAGCTCTCGTGGCAACCCTTTTGGGGAGTGCCCCTACTGTCCAAGACAGGTGGCATTTGGGGAGCCGCCCCAGGAGGGGCGGCCCTACTGGTACGGGAAAAGTGGCCGGCAAAGCAAGCCCAGCGGGACCCGGGATGCACACTAAGTGAGGAACTATGGAATTCAGGTAGGTGGCTGCACGTCATCGTGACCCCAGCGGATGGCAAACGCCCCCTAAACGTGATTGTGGTGTATGGGATCCGAGGAGACCACAAGCTAAACGACAAGCTATGGGAGGCAGTACTGACCCAAGTTGCAAAGCTGGGGAAATCCCCCTTTCTGATAGCCACGGATGCCAATGTCCAACTAGATCACTACCGCTGCATGCCCAACCTCATGATGACGGAGCTGCTGTCGGGGCGCATTGTGGATGTCGACCTCTTGCATGCACGGACCACGGGACAAGACTGCCAGTGCTCGTACCACAATGGCTCCATCAAACAGAAACCAACCAGAATTGATGGTATTCTGGCAGATGCCAAGACGGTCAGTGCCATCATGAAAGTCTTACCAACCGAAAGATGTCCCGTGCCTGGACACAAGCCGGTCACCTTCACCTTCAATTTCAAGCAGTCTGCCCAGCGGCTTCTGAAGTTTGTGCGATTACCACCCATGATACCAGCCCACCTGCAGAAACGCAAGCGGGACCAAATAGTGAAGCACGTCACCGAACCGTACGTGGCGATATGGGAGAAAGTCCTTGACAATGAGGCGTCCACGGCAGATCAGCTGTGGGACCTCTGGACATGGCTGGCTGAAGAAACCATGCTGGTCCTGACCATGGCACCGCCGCCGGCGGTCCGGACGGGGATATGCCAACTACCACTGGCTCCTCAAGAGTTGCCGAGAGGACGAGGAACCAAGAAGATGCTCAAGACAGTGGAGCTCACTCCGAAACGCATGACGTCGTCAGGACTCCCGTGCACTGCACCAACCAAGGAGATGTCCGCCCTGCTGAGCGCCTTAGTGCCGGTGATGAAGTGGGCGGCAAGCAGGGAGCAAGCCGCGGTCCCTGTTGTGGGCCCCATACCGCGAGAGGTCCTCAGCAATTGGAAAGCGATACACAACAGGGCCCACCGCATTCTTCAACTCATCTCCAAAGGGCAAGGTGTTGCTGAGCACCAAGAATTACTGCGCACGGTGATGGAGGCTCCAGAAAATGCACCCATGACCATTATCGACCTGGTCCGACTCAACGATAAGATTAAAATGCTGAGTAGGCGGCAACTAGCTCAAGAAGAGAAGAAGAGGCACCAAGATTGGAGAGAATGGATTGAGGAGACCTGGACCACGTCGCCAGGGAGGGTGTACCAATGGATCAAAGAGGACAAGTACACGCCCACTGTCCTGATCCAGAAAGAGGACGGCACCCTGACTAGCAATGTGCCCGAAATGGACCTCGTGATACACCGAAAATGGGACCCCATAATGAGGCAGCATGCGGATCCGACGCTGTCGGAGCCTGAAACTGAACCCTTCTGGCGCAGGTGCGGCAAATATGTGGAGCATCACCGGATGGAATGCCAGCCCATTACCGCGGAGCGCCTCTGCCGTCAGTTCAAGGACATGAAACGCAACCGGGCCACAGGACTAGACGGCTGGACTGTCGTAGACATGCGGAACATGCCATGGCAGCTACTGCACATGCTGGCTCAGCTGTTAAACTGGGTTGAATCCCATGGCGTATGGCCTGAGCAACTCGCCACAAGGTACATTCCGCTGATCCCCAAAGGCGAGGGCATTGAGCCACTACAGCTCAGGCCGCTGTCGGTGCTTTCTGCGATTTATGGCGCCTGGTCCGGTATCCGCCTCCGTGACTGCCACATCTGGCAAGAGAAGTTGGTGCACCGAAATGCATTTGCCTTCAGGCCGCAGAAGAGCGCCCTGGACGCAGCCACCCTACTAGCCGCCCTCATTGAGCGAGCACACCTACTGAAGGAGGCATTATCTGGCGCTTGCACTGACTACGTGAAGCGTTTTGATTTGATACCACAACAAATCTCCTTCCGGATGGCACGAGAGTTCGGCCTGGACCCCGAACCGCAGGCGGCATTGGAGGCCATGTATCAACAATTACACAGGGCGTTCAAAATAAACGGGGCACTGGGCCCCTTCTTTCACGCCACGAACGGCGTGCTGCAAGGGTGCGCCATGAGCGTACTCATCATCAACATGCTCACCACAGTCTGGATGCGCGCCGTGGACGAGCTGGAAGGAGCTATCTCAGCGACGGTGCACAGCCTGCCGCCCATACCGCCCAAGCTGGAAGTGCCCAAGGAGCTGAGGTACAGACGTAAACCCTCCCAGCCCACCACGGTGTCACGCTATCGGCCACCAGCGGCCCCGAGCAGGTGCGTCATGAAGACCTTCGGCTCGGGGATTGACCAGTTTGAAAATTTGGAACACTCCAACCCTTGCTCATGTGGCCATGGACCTCCACCTCAGCAATCGCAGCCGCCACATCCCTCCTCCGCACCCGTGCCCGCGTGCGGTGGACTGGTGGAAGAGGAGATGGCAGCATCAGAGGAGTCCCCACCCCCCAGCCCAGCGAAGCTCAGGGGTGCTCAGCCCCAGCCACAAGAGGCGGGCACAATCCAAGTCGGGTCCATGGGCTATGCAGATGACACGTATCCGCTGCGATCCGAGGGCCAATACATGGCGCCGGTGATGCAGCTCACTGATGAGTGGCTGGCTCTCACGTTGCAAAAAGTGAACCCCAAGAAGTCACTGTCCATACAAGTACGACAATCCAAGGAAATTGCTCGCAAACACACGGTTCTCCAGGGGATCTCACTCCCCCTCCAAGCTGAATTTCGCTCGCTGGGGGTGGGTATTCGTACCAGCCTGGCCAGGGGGACGGGCCCGCTCCTGAAAAAGAGAACATCCAAGGGGAAACACCTGCTATCCAGAGTGAGGGGTGCATAAGGGGGCTTCAGCCGGCGAACGCACATCATTGCCACTCTGGTACAAGCCGCAGCCCTATGGGGTACCCCGGGGGCGGAGGTGTCCCGGAGGGATCTACAGAGCCGGGAGACGGCAGTGCTCCACAGTTTGTGGGGCACCTCGAGGCCTGGTAGGGCGAAGGAGATCATCTTCGTGCTGCTAGTACAGGGACACCAAGTGTCTCCTCACCTGAAAATCACGTATGACAGGGTGTGTTGGCTCCTCACGGTGGCGCGCACGCCAGGCACTCTTCAGGTTGTGGTGCAGTCGTGCATTAAAGCTCGACAAGCGCAAGTTGACCCACCACATCTGGACCGGTTCAACGGGCCCTCCTGGAGTTGGAGAGTCTTGGCTGGAGGCAGGCGGATCATTGGTGGGTCTGGAATGTGCCCGGGGTGCCTGAAGAGATAGACATGACGCTCATAAACGAGGACAAATTCAAGTATATCCTGCGGGACTCCATCAGAAGGCGGGCCGTGCTCTCGCTGGAGGATCGTCGACCGCGACAATTTCAAGGCATCTTAGGAGCCCTCGACAGGGAGGCATGTCAAGTCCTTCTATCAGAAGGCACGGAATTTGATAAGGCGCTGCTGCGGGGCTGGCTCACAGGGGCGCCATGGACGGCTGCCAGGGCACATGCGAGGGGCCTCAGGGCGACACCGCTATGCCCATACTGCTCGCGGCAACAAGAGGACGACGAACACATCTTGTGGGCCTGCCCAGCTTGGGGCATACATCGATCCGGTGCCTGGCGCTCGCTTATGAGAATGGCTAGGGCACTGGGGCTATCGGACTAGGTCAGTATTTGGCCCACGTGTTTACGGGTGTGTGGCTTGATGCCGGAACACCTGTCGCACGGCATCCCCAAAGGTCAAGTACACGACTTCATGTACGGTTTTCATAGTATGGTGCTGCAAATACTGCGGGCGCGGGCACACCGCGAAGATGTGCAGCTCTTTGACCAGCCAAAGACGAAACAAGGCAGAGGGTACCCATTCTGGCAGTTCATTGGGCCGCGACCACGGCCGGAGCACAGGGAGAAGCTACGGATCCGCCAGCCCACAGCTCAAGAGTGGCGGTGGGACTCGGACTTTCGTGACGATCTGATCCGATAGGTCAACGAGCTGGTCTAGATACCAGCGAAAGGGCAAGTCTCCTTCATGGAGCTAGCGATGGACGTTGAGTGCTTCGCGGCGCGCACCTTGCCGGCCTCACCCCAGGCTGTGTATCGGGCGACTGCCCTCCCGCTACTAGAAAGGGCAAGGGTGCTCGAGCTTGCCCTAGCGACCTTGCAAAAGCTGAGCGTGGCTGGGGCCGTGCTACCAGGTGGTGTGCTTACCAAGTGCTCCTCCCTAGTCCCACTGGGACCCCCCACAGTGGTGGGAGTGTCTGCGAGACCATATTTCACACGGCGCCCGGACATGCTGAAACTCCTACAAAACCTGCAAGAGTACTCTGAGCTGCGTTGGACGGCTGTGCTACAGGCACCGCCCCCCTCACCGGACACCAGGCGGAGGAATGCCCAGCGGGCCAAGGAACGGCGGGAGGCGACGGAGTCCAGCCCCAGCATGAGGGTGCGCATTCCCAAGCTCAGATACACATCGTCGCTGCTGCCTGCTATGCACACCCCAGGCATCTCACCGGCAGAGGAGGAGGTAAGAAGAGCGCCACTCTGTTTGCGGCTCACTACTTTCCAGCACACCGCTACCCTGGAGCTCCCCCCACGCGGCCCTACCGGCTCCTCCGACCTGCCAAGCAGGCGGCCCCGCCTCAACCTGATGTAGCTGCAGTGGGCTCGAGTCACCAAGCGGCACTGCCGGCGGGGCCAGTGGCAGCGCCCAGCGATTTGTCTCAGCGCGTAGATGCGCTAACGCCTCCAGATGCACCTCTGGGTTTGGGCCCGCCGTCACCGTCACCTCCGGTGCAGGTGGAGTACACCTCGGAGGAAGGGCCCTCTACCCCGGAGGTCTTCTCCTCGTCGTCCTCATGGCAATCTGAGCCCAACAACAACGGGGGGCGCTATCGACGAGCGGCAACGGGGCCCAGATGCGGCCCCGCACGGTCCCCACCGCCACACGCAGTGCCCCGCACACGCGCTCCCAGGGCCCGATGCGTTCACCGGTCAGGGACCCCGGCGCTGAGGAAGTCAAGGCGTAGGGTGCCTCCTGCGCGGGCGTCCCGAGGGGTCAAAAGGCGGCAGCCCGTCACGGAAGGGCGGGGGAGCCCACGACGCAAGCGACCCCAGCTGCAGCAAGGGGATGCGCAGTCACATGCGGCCCTGGAGGCCCCAGGCCGTCACAGGGGCCCAGCCGGAGCTCCCCTCCCCATGTCCAGGCATGCGCTCTCATACCTACAGCTCACAGGAGCTATCACTCCTGAGTGGGCGTCACGCATAGTGGTGGTAAGCACCCCAGAGGGGCAACGCACCCCACTACCGACACGGAGCCCGGCGCAGCCTCCAAACGACGGGGGACGCGACATTCCCCCGGGGATAGCACGGATGCTGCAGCAGATCCGAGCGCCTCACGCCAGGCCACAACCGCTGCCGCCCCGAAGGGAAATACGGCCCAAGGCGCGGAATTCACGCGCCGCCGTCCTGCCCACCGGCCCTCCGATGGGGTTCAATATAATTAGCACCCCGTCTCCGCGGGTGCTGAGTAGGCCAGGGCAATACTCGCCATCCCCAGCATGGTCGCCGGCGGTGACTTCCAGTTGGCACTCAGTGCGGCACGTGTCCCCAGAACATTGGTCGCCCGCATGCACACCACGGGGGGGGCCTAACCGACAGCAGGATTCACCTCACCTGCCCCCCATCCTGCTGGCGCCCCTATTTGAGGGCGCCATGTCTACCCCGCGAATGAACAGCACTCAGAGTGAGTCTGATGAGGACGTGCAACAATATGCAGTCCAGTATTCTGCCCCCCCCCGATCCGCCCCCCACCCAGCTGGCGCCACTTTTTGAGAGCGTGATGTCTGCCCCACGAGCGGGCAGCCCTCATCGTGAGTGCGATGAGGACATGGGTCAGTACGAAGTCCAGTACTCTACCCCACCCTCCGTGGGGGAGTGGCCCCCTAACCCCTTTACCTTTCCCTCTCTTCGCGGAGCACAGCGGCTCTGCACGGAATTGCCTGGCATGGCCCGACAGGGCCAGGGGTGGGTTCGTGATCCCCATGCACGACACTCCACTATGCTGAACAGCATGCAGGAGGGTACTCTGCCTTCCAACAGCGCGGATGGGCTCATGAAGCATGGACGGGCCTCACGTGAGGCAACTTAAGGGACGGAGGGAGGAGCCTCTTGTCATACAGGGCGGCAGCTCTCCAGAAACCCGCGCGACTTGCCCCTTGGGTGAGTCTCGGAGCTGGAATGGGTAGAAGCCCCATGGACTATTGCTCCTTAATATGATTTCGTTCCATGACGTCCCTTGCGGACTCTGTAGCAGGAATCTGCCGGTCGATCCAGCAACCACAGCAAACCGTGACACCCGAGGCCTCAGCACCACAGCGCAGCGCTGACAGACACAGTGACCAGACCTGCATCCAGGCAGAGCCGTCACAAGGCGAGGCGGAACCACAGGCACGCAGACGCTACTGCGTGAGAATCGACACGCGCCAAGGGGAACGGCAGGTCCTCCTGCATGAACCCGGACATCAGCCTCAACACCCACCCTCCTACCCCCCAACCCCTGTGGCAGAACCGCTGCATTTCTACCGCAACCCACACAGCCCGGAGGTACCATGTGCGGTCCATCCCCTCCAACACGGACACAGGGACGTGAACCGACAGCCCCCTCCACAGCAGGCGGCCACTCACATGGAACACACAGCGGCTCAGCCGGCGTACCACAGCGAGCCACTATACGTACCGCAGATGCAGCACGAACCTCAGGTGCAGTATCGGGCAGTCGTCGACCGCCATGGACGGCACATACTGCCAGAAGACAGGCTAGGAACCTGGGCAAGGTTCAGCGACCAAAACGCAGCCGCGCTTGAGATCCTGCGCACCGACCCACCGATGCAGCGACGCCCAGACGCCGAACCGGCAGTGGGATACCTGGACATGTGGCTCTCGAGGGATCGCACACGACCACTGGCGGACCCGCACGCCCCCCGTCACCAACCAACGGACAGGGGTGGCTACCCGGCCCTCGAGCCGGCGCTGGAAACGGGACACCCACAACAGCACCAGCAAGTGTACTACACACCGGACGCACCAGACCCCCAGCACCCCGTGCACCAGCCCGGACCCCCCCAGATCCACGGGGAAAGGGCACCGTGGCACGATGCACACGCAGAACAGGCACCGGAACAAAGACCGGAAACATCCGGCTCGGGACAGGCCGGGGTCTTCCCCTTCACTGGAGGCTGGGACGTGGTGGCCGCACAGCAAGAACATTAGGCACGCCCCCGGCAGCCGTGAGGGAGAAAGCGCCCCCCCAGGACCCACAAAGGGGAACTGGGGACGGTCATCCCCAATATCCCCACCATTTCTCCCCCCGACCAACGAGATCCCGCGTCTCCTGACGTGCTTGTATGCTCATGCATATGCATGAAGGGAACAACGGGAGAACTTGTTGACCTTCCCAACATCTGTCTTGCGTCCTTCTCTGCAGTGAGCAGCCGCAATGGGCAACCTGGATCGGACGACCGCGTCCACCCGCGTACGGACGACCCGATAGCACGGCGGTTGGCCGTCCGGAAGGATTTTGCTCCTCAGACATGCACGCAATTGACTGGTGCCGCTGGCACCTACTCGGCTGAGACCTTGGCCACCGCCTACCCTGCCACAGTTTACTTTGCCGGGCACACTGGTGTGGGCGCATTTTTTGCCCCCGGTGATGCTCATTTTGCTGACCAGCGACAGGCAGCACATGACAGCCAGACAGGAGCATCATATATGGCCCTAACCCGGCCATCAACAGCACGCACGGGCCGCCCGACGGCCCATCGCCCGCCGCTGACGGCGTAGGCTCAGACAGCACAGGGCCAGACAGACAGGCAACGGACTGAGAAGGCGGCAGGCGGTGAGAGCGTGCTTGCCTTCCAATCATGCATGTGGATGGTTGGTACCACCGGCGCCTACTCGGCCGGGCCCTTGGCCACCGCCTACCCTCCCACTATCCACACCCGTGTGGGCGCGCTTGTGGCCCCCGGTGATGCTCACTTTGCTGACCAGCGACAGGCAGCACACGACAACCAGACAGGAACGTCATATATGGCCTCAACCCGGCCATCAGCATGCACGGACGAACCGACGGCCACTCGTCCGCCGCAGACAGCACAGACCCAGGCCGCACAGGTCCCGACTGACGGGCATCGGACTGGACAGGCATCTATGACACTGACCAACGTACACGCACTTTCTGGACCATATTTGCTCGTGTCTTTGCTACAATATCGTGAGGAGCCCCCCTTCCCCCCGGGACAGCACCCCCCCCCCCCATGGGAAAGGGACTGCCCTATGACCCACCATCTAGGCGGATACCCCCCAACAAACGACGACTCCACCCCGCCCTCACTAGGGTAGTGTGGGACCGCACAGCCGACAGAGATGTCGAAAAGAACCCGGGACCCGTAGATGCACAGACCACGGATAACGACATCCCCCCCCAACACAGAGAGATGGTCACCCGGCTGGCGAGTGAAATCGAAACGGCCTCCAACCCCCACTACCCCGCTAAACTATACAAATACGCAGTACAGGCACTCACGGAGGCATTGCAGAAAAAGCGACGAGCATCCACCCCCCCCTTAACACACAACACACCCGCACCACGTGCAGAATCGTCGTCTACACATGGCACATTGGAGGTACCATCACCAGAAGCATCCCCAGTGCACGGGGCACATGGCCTAGGCACACCGCGCCCAACCCCCTTGGACACATCCGAGTTGTCTGTGAAAACACAAAAACACCACTCACCGTTAGGATTAAATATGACCACAGCCATCGATGTAGTGTGCCCCCGATGCAACATGGCCGACTTTGTGTACTTCCGCTGCACCACCTGCAAGTATTTTGCCATACACCAACCGGACACCCCAAACTTAGTACCACGGCGACTCTACAACGTAATGTCTCCAGACCCCCCGTAACCACGACAAGGATCCTGGCAAGGGGCCATACCTACCACCACCTCCCAAACCTGCCATACGCCAACACCACACACGACGGGCCCCCGACCGACCATGGTAGACACCCCGGAAAGATGGATACGCGACGTCACCAGTGACGGAGATGTCGAACCCAACCCCGGGCCCAGCCCATTAGCACCCCCTGCGAAACGCACACGATACAACCAAGACACTCCACTTACGTACCAAACGCCCACGATGCTGCGCAAACGCACCACGGAAAACACACCACCCGGGCATAAACGGAAGCGCACAGACCACTTGCACATGGCATACCAGGAACACCAATCGCCAACGCTAGCGCACCACCACCACAAACGAAAAGCGGAAGGCGCACCTTCCCATCCACCTACATCCAAAAGACACAAGAGCACGGCCCATTGGGACGAACAGCACCCCCCCGGAAACCAAGGAAACCCACGCCCGAAGCGGACATACGAAGACACCGCTGAGCATGACACGGATGACTCACCACACAGGAAGATCCGCCGAACACAACGCCTACGCAGGCGTCCCTACCCAAGACCAACGAGCTGGGTCCACGACCCAACTCAGGACGGGGACACGGAGCCCAACCCGGGGCCAGCTACACCCACAGTGGAACGAGCAGCCCAAACCACACCACAGGGGGACATGGAGAATGAGGTCCACAACGCTCTGCTGCTGCTCTTGCTGGCGACACCACCACCCCACCAGCCCGATGACGACGTACACAAACACGCGGGAAACACGGATGACGGTGAACAGGTCCCAGAGGACTGCCCTGTATGCTTGGACAGCCCCGCGGATACACACCTGAGTTGCGACCCCAGGCACAGGCTGTGTGAGGACTGCGCCAATGACCCAAGACTGCTGAGATGCCCACTGTGCCGCAGCACGCTGCATCCAAGGATACCCCCCCCACCCTCGGATGACCCAACATATGCATATTTCCACATACAAATCTACAACAACCGACTCCTCACATACACAGATTACTGTGCGAATCTCAACCCGCCGTCGCAGTTGGCATACAACGTATGGAGGAGGCTTACCAGCACAACAGGCCAAGTGCGGGAGGTACACCTCAGAATCGACCTCCCCTACTACCACATCGCAAGACACAGACTGCATGTCCTCACGGGCACGAGAGAAGGTTTCCAAATGGCCATATCCATACGGTACTGGCTCTTCCTAGTCCAACCCTTGCAACACGACCTGCTCCTGGAGTACGACATCACCGATTTGGTAGCAGCTGACCACCCACCGCATGTGCGCCACGATATGATCTCATCTGCTACCCCGGATGTAGCCTACCCACAACGCACCCAATGGGTTCCGGATGCCACGTAGGATGGCGATGTGGAACCAAACCGAGGCCCAGACAGCAACGCTCCACCCCATGGCCTGGTGCGCACCGTGACAGAAAACTGCGAAAGGAATATGTCCGGGCTGCATACTGATGTGCACGACCAAGGGGACGCAAGGGAAAATCTCCCAGACGCCCTTGAGTCAACCTCACACCCCCCATCAGAGGATACCACCGAACGGGAACCCCCCCGGAACGGGGAACCTGTACACCACCCGACCACCACACAGAAGGGTTTAGTTACGCCCCTCCTCCCCCCCAAGAGGATACATAGGCATGCACATTCCACGAAGACGGCAACAACCCCCTGGACAAACTACCCATACACACACCAACGGAATATCAGCTCATAGAAGAACTCGTAAAACTGAACACAGGCACGTCACAACAACCAATGACAACAGCAGAACAAGACACACTGAAAGCTTCAGTCGTGTACGACGCACAAACCAGGTTGAAAGCATACTTAACAAAGCACCCAAACCGTGCAGTAACCACGGAACACATAAGGAGACAAACACAAGAAGGGGTATGGTATGACATGAACACCTACCAAGTCCCCCTGTTTGCGCAACACAAAGTGCGCGGCGTCATGACGGTGAGCCACGAGGCAGACTCCGACGGTATACACACAGTATCCGAGATGGCCGAGGCACAACAGTACAAAGTCCATACGGAAGCCGACCATCAAGGGAACCCAGACATCCGGAACAAGACATACCTGCTACTACCACAGGCGACCGGGACCCGCCGCAACCATGACTGACGGATGCAACCCGCTGCCATACAAACGGAATGGGGCGGAAGCGAGGACGAACGGATCGACCAAGTCCTACGGGCACTCGGCGATCCAGGGGCCAAGGAACTGATCCTGGCATACGAGGCAGACCGACAGGACACCGCCGCACTGCAGACCTACCGCATGGACTGCCTCCACCGCGCCCCTCTGCGTAAGCTGGCCCGCTATGTTAGGGGCGTATACCAGTTCGACAAATTCCCTGTACGCGAGTGGTCCCCAGAACACGATACCCTGGTCGACCACCTACAGCCCAAGCCCATCATGGCCCTCCACCTAGACAACACCATAAAGATGGGACACGAGCCCACGCACAAAACTTACGCACTAACGAAGGGCACACCCATACTAGTGGGACCGGAGGACCGCACAGACACACTACAACCAGAACCGGCCAAAACAACAATCGTAGTGGAGTGCCCACCAGAAACTGGCATTAGGACGCGGGACGCGTTTATGAAGCGAATCAACGGCCACCAGTCTGACGTCGCATCCACCATAGCAAGCAGGGACCCACACAACACATTCCGGTGGAAGTGCGCCTCAGAGCACACCGCAGGGCAAAGTGGGTCACACGCCTGGAGACTATAGCTGCCCATGCAACTGCTGTCTCGTCTGACACAAGCACTACAGACCATAAAGCAAGAGGAGGAAAACGCCGGCAACCCCGGACCCTACTAGCTCACCGAAACAGACTACGAGAGCCTATACATACTGAGACAACAATACATGGAACATAAAGAAGACAGAATAACGTCCGTACAGGAAATCCTGGACGACCTGGACAGGGAACAACTAGAGCTAGGAAGGAGCATCGCATCCTTCCTCAAGGGTTTCCGATCAGTGGACTCATATCGTCTCATGATACAATTCCACCCAGACGCAGACCGACGCTTGATTGCCCAGCTACCGAAGGGCATGAAAAGCTACGAACTGGTCCACGTGATGACCAACGTCATCCTCAACCGCAACAATTGGACACAGTCCACAAGCCGCTCCACGGACATCAAGCGGCCACCAAAACCGACCAGAAACGACGCCACGACGGTGTTCGTAGGGTGGACGCAGGGCGCAGGAGACGACACGGCGAAAGTCGTGGCATCCTTCTTTGGATGCTGGAGCAGCTGGAAACCAGAACCCAACATGTGGAACGATGCAGGCTGCACCTACGCCTCGCTCCAATACCAACATGCCACGGCAGTGGCCCTCAGTGCAGGACAATACATCGGAGTGGCACCCGGTGAATACGTCCACATAACGCTAGGAGACGATTCCACGGACGCACAAGTGACAGACTGCATCAATTAGATGCTCTCACAAAAAATGCCACAAGAAACGGGCAACAACGCGGCCTTCCGGAGACGAATGAAGGTAGGGAAGCAACAGGGCGCAGACATGATGACTGAACGCGTCATCAAAGAAATCAACAGGGAAAAGCAGCTGCTCGCAGAGCCTGAACCCATCGACGTGGCAGACTGGGATGAGGCCATCCTGAACGAACTCGGCCATACCAACAACGACGACACACCAACGGACCTCCATCCACGCTTGGCCACCATGGACACGGATGCACCCCCCGACCAACAACCAGACAAACCAACGAAACCCACCACAGCACACGCACGACAACCACACCAAGCACATAAAACCAAGGCCCACAACAAAACACCACAAAAAAACCCCACAAAAACCACGCCACCACCAAAAACGAAGAAGGCAACACCTACGTCACCACAAACCAGCCAACAAGTAGACGGTACGGCTGCTTTCACCGCCGACACCAAACACAAGGGGAAAGGGAAGGGGCCGTCAAAAAACTAGCAGGGCAAAGGGAAAAAGTGAGGTGCCTGTTCCTCATGCCCTGTATCGCCATTACGGCCCTCCTCCTACTTTTGGCACCCACTACGTATACAGAGGGGCCGGTATATCCGCTCCCTGTGAACCGGAGAATCCGCAGGCGACACGCCCCGCCGCTACGGCACCGACACGGTTACTCACGGGGCCCCAACCTCCACAGTTACCGTACATGGCGGCCCGGCCTGCTCCTCCTCTATATCGCCTGTTTCTTCCACACTCCGACCGCCCCTATCACGGGGGTGCCAAGCCGCTACTACCATGCACCTGTGTCCATCACCACGGTGACCAGCCCGCACAACACACGGTACAACAACAACTGGGTCCTCCAATGCGGAGATGTACACCCCAACCCCGGACAACGTAGGATATACCAGCTCCGGCGCGGGTGCCGGGATGTGCTGGGACCCCCCGTTCCGTTGCTCCACATAGAGGAATATGCACAACACCTTGTGGTCAACACAAATCGACGGTATGACAGCCTAGATGACACAACCACCGCAAAGGAGCACGACATGAAACTGGCCTCCTGGAACATACAAGGAGCACCAGGCTCCGTCAGCCTTCAACGTTGGGCCAATACCCTCACCTAATCAGCCAGTGCCGTATTGACCTTTGCGGCATCCAGGAATATAACCCGTGTTTCCCTACGCCTGAGGCAGCCACAACAGCACTCAACAACGACTACAAGTGCTACGCTGCGCCTGGGACCGAACCACGGGTAGCATTCATTGTCCGTAACACTGTGGTCCCTCACATTCTCGAAACGTTATACTCACCAAACGGCTTAGCAGGGGCCATCAGGATCCAGCTCCCCAACAGCCCCCGCCGCACCATAGCGTGTGTATACTCCAAATTCAACCGCCAGGACAAGCAGGAGGTAGACCTATTCCTGCAGTCCCTTCGACCTTAGGACATCGTCATGGGGGACTACAATGATGACATTTGGTCTCCCAACCCGACACGCCCATGGCAAGAAGACCTGGCCAATGGAGTGTTCCTCGACCCATTGCACGCGAGTAGCCAGCCTCCGGAACCCCGGCAGTACTATACCCGCATACCTAGGCATGGACGTCCACGTCGCCTAGACGCCATTTTGATTAGGCAACAAATACCCAACATACCCTGGACTTACTATGACACCATACAAATGCCCATATCGGATCATGCTCTGGTCCTACTTGGGGTCCGGTGGAGGATAGGGGCCCCCGACCCACCTCGCAAAAAACCACAGCCCACAGTCACGAAGTGGTATACCACACACTTTCAACGGTTTACCAATACCATATCCACACTACCGGTAAAGAACAACGACCCACCCCTACACACGGCACGGCGCATCCTATCGGCAGTAGCACACGCGGCGCGACCACTACAACCCACGCGCGTCAAGACAGCGGCCACCGCAACTTGGTCGGAAACCACGGACCCCAAGGCACGATTACCTGAATACGGGGAGACACCAGAGCAACACATACGGAGACAAATTGGCAAACTGCGCCGAGCAGCTGTGCACAGATCAGGCTACTTCTATAAAATGGTCAAACAATGGCGCACCGGACTCATAGCCCAAGACACACCACAACCTCCGATAGGAGGGACACAGTACGTCCTCAACCACTTTGCGCGCGACCCAACATACGACGAGGACGCGTGCCGACGACTTATACGGAAGCATGTACCGCACCACACATGGAACACCACAACCCCCACATACGAGGAGTACCTGCGGTGCCTTCGGGCACCAGAGAATAAATCAGCCGGGCCTAACGGTGTCCCCCCGCACCTGCTCCGGCACCTACCGAACCACATACAACAACAACTATACCAGGCAATCATTGCAGTCTGGAACGGACAGAACATCTCAGTGGCTTGGCTGCAGTCCAAGGTAGTGCTCATATATAAAAAGAAAGACCCCCAGGACCCAAGAAACTACCGACCGATCTACGTATCCACAGCCATGTATAGCATACTCACACGCCTCCTCCTGACGCGTATATCGAGGGCCATGACCCCGGGACTACTAGACATACAACACGGCGCCACACAGGGCCGAAACACCACAACGTTAGCCACAAAACTGTTAAACGACCTACACACAGAGGAAGGGTATGTGGCACTACTCGATGTGGCCAAAGCTTTCCCATCAGTCCCCCGACCCATGCCGACTGGGATCGTCAAAGAAGAAGGGGCACCAGAAAACATCATACGGATGTTGGGGGAAATATACCATCATACACCGGCTGTACTGCCCCTACACGGAAAGGACCTCCCCATACGCCCCACCAGGGATATGAAGGAGGGGTGCCCCCTCTCCCCAACACTATTTTTACTATACTACGACATACTCCTACGCGAAACCAAAGAGCGATGCCCGAAAGCCCGACTATACGTGTTCATTGACGACATAGCTATGCGTGCACCCACAAAGGAAGCACTGCTACACACATTACATACACTCCACGACGTTCGCCTACACAATGGGGCTACGCTTCAATAAGGACAAAACTGAAGTGTACCACTGGGCTAAGGACTACGACCTAACACCCATCACTTGGCAGCACCAGCTCATCCCTGTGCGTCCACCCATAATGACGTACCTGGGGCACGTGCTCGCCCACCCCACACAAGAAGACACAGCATGGGACATGGTCACCACACAACTGCACCACGACGTAGCGGCATACAGGACCCTGCCGCTCAACGCCTACGAAAAGGTGGCCATCATAAACGCCGTCTTCATCCCCCGATGGACTCACAGGGGGCTTTTCCTCGGAAATAGGACTCGGATGGCGCGCTGGGACGACATACTGCTGCAGTACATCAGGGACACACCCGGGATAGAACAGCAAATGAACAAACACCGGCTGACCACCAACCTCAGCCAAGGGGGACTTGGCCTCCGCCAGTTGTGGTGGTCGTACATCACCCCGTGGGTCACCATTGGCCAACAAGAGCTGCGGCACACCGGCCCTACACAACAACTCACCGCAACTCAATACAAATACATTGACGCCGTCCGAGCCCTAGGGGGCACGGTGGGTCAGCGTATATCCCAACCCAGGCATCATCGACCCTTGTCCGCGGGACTTTATGACTCGGAGAGCTCAGCGGAGGACCAAGAGTCACATGCAGGGAAGACGCGGCTGGCAACCAACCGCCTAGACTACGGCTGGATGAACCCTCCAGATGAGCCAACCCCTGAGGAAACCCACGAGGTATGCCAGGCACTGCCCCACCAGTGGAAGATCCACGGGATCACCGTACACTACACGGGAGAACCCACCACCACCCGGTGGTACACAGACAGGTCGAAACGACACGGACGCGCAGAAGGTGGCATTTACAACGGGACCTACCGCGCGGCCTTCCGGGTGCACGGGCCTCAACAGGTGTATCGGGCCGAGACGATCGCCTCCGCCTTGGCCTCTGAACTGGCTAAACCTGGATACGACATTATACTTGACAACCAGAGTGTGGTGAAAGCCACACCTATAAAATGCAAAGGAGTGGTCAAGGACCAAGACTACCGCGACATAGGGTACCTCAACTTCACCTCTAAACGACCGACGATACGATGGACACCGGGACACCGTAATATAGAACAAGCCACCACGTATAAAGACTACCAGGATATACAGGGGAACAACCACTCCGACGTCCTTGCCAATATGGGCGACAACCTGCCCATGGACTCCCAACAACCACAACCCCATGATATTGTCATCACAGGACAAATCATGCCCACGCCTGCCAAGGCGTGGATCATGCAAGTGCGTAGACAAAAACAAACACCGGAGGTACACTGGGTGAGCTGGCTCCCTATGAAGCCTTAGAGACGGAACGTGTGGACACCCTGGCTGTGGGGGCAGGTGCGGTGGTGGGGAGTGGGTGCCCCCTGGGAACGAACACCCACCCTCTGCTCCCAATGTGGCCAACAACACGGAGCATCAGTGCAGCCGAGACGGGCTTACTGTCACGCCTGGAGCGACTTCTGGGACTTGTGGTGCAAGAGCTGGACTGATTGGGCCCAATACACGTACCAATGGCAGCGAACGGCCAACAACCAAGAGCTATGGCTCTGTGCCAGACTGCTCGTACCACTTTCTCTCATCAACGCTATACCCACTACAGAACGGCATAAACTACGGACAGAGGTGGGCCTGTTCCAGTTTCGCATGATACAGTCCGTCCGAAATCTAAGACGAAAGTACGCCGACCCTACGCCACAACAACCACCGTCACCCCTGTGGCTAACCAAATACGTCGCTCAGGCACTTCCGCCGCGTGAAACGCCACAAAACCTGAGGAACCACGTCGGGGCGCCCATGTGGTGCGGCACGAAACGCAAACGTAAGACCGACGTCGCGACAGAGGAGGCCATCGACCCCGACCAATGGTTACGTGATGCGGGCGGCACAGGCGACGATGAGGCAGTGGCATGGTTTGCAACACGAGCAGACTACCACAGGCTCGTCACCAAACTAGTCGAGGAACAGATGCAAGCGCAACAACTGCAGGACTCACACGCACACCTGTGCCAAATACATAGGCAATGGTATGATCGGGCAAAATATGACACAGGGCTATGGTATGCAGATGCAAAACTGCTGCTGCTGATCAGCGACCGATATCGGAGATTGAGTGCTGCCACCGAGAAACTACTTGACCTGTACCAACGACAAGCAACCTGCATGTGGCGCCAGCAGAAACACCTGACAAACATGACACAGTGCTACCACGACGCCTGCAAACATAAGACAACACACTACTGGCAAACAACACGACCAGCCCGACAGACAATATACCTGATACGGAAGCGGCCGCGTGAACATTGGGACCCCACTTGGTGGGAAGTCCCGTTGCAACCGCTACCAAAACGCCACAAAACGCACTGGGATCCGAATGAGTGGGAAATACCAATGACATGACTACACCCACCTCAACGGGAAACCATGGGGGCGCAGTCATGAGCTGCAGCCCATATGCACACCCTGGCCTTGCCGAAATCTGTATCTTACATCGAACTTGGCCCACAGTGGCCCTTGGCACTTTATGCACTAGCCCTTTTGATAAAAAAAAAGAAAAAAGAAACCCCTTGCGCAAATGCCCTGTGGCGTTGAAGGACACAACGTATAAAGAGGACGGAAGTGATCGCGATCTTGACTAGGGTAGTAGTGGTGAGGAGCATCCACCCGTGCCTACGCAACGGTGCAAACCCTTGTTTTTACTCAAAACAATTGTTTGCCTTTCTTTTCAGGCAGGTTTCTGTCCGTTTTATTGGGAGGAGCCCCCCCTCCCCCAAGCACATGATCGCAGACATGGTAGATCGCTGAGCAATTTTGCGCAGCTATGGGTATAGTAACCCAATGGGCTATCAGACTTCAGACTTCAGACTTTTATGGACCATCCCCCCCAACCCCCAACACCCCAAGCCCCCCATGATAAACTTCCCCCCCCCCTCCCCAATATCAGACTAGTGGACAAGTGGAAAATGGGAAAATATGGAACCTGGGAGAACGTTCAACATGGTGGAAAGTATAATACCCCCCCCCCGTTTCGAATAATAAAAGTGCAGCCCCCCCCCCCCCCCCCCACCAGACACATAGGAACTTCACTTCAGGAAAATGGTGATTAAAGTGCAGTATCCCCCCCCCCCCACAGAGACACAGGAACTTCAGGAAAATGGTGGGTTGGGGAAAATATGCTTCGTGTGTGCATGTCATGTTGTGTGCTCTCCTTTCGCTTGCAGCGGTTGGCAAGGTGAGTAAGCCCAGGAGGGCCCACCCCCTGGTAGAGTCATTGCGCTTGTGCACGGCTGTGCTCAGATTGTGGCTCCTGTGCATGCACATGACACATTAAACGGTAGCCCACGCGTGGTGCGCTCGGTAAACCCTTGTTTAGATTACCCAGTGGCTCCGCCCTACGTTCTATAAGAGAACGCGCGGAGTTCCTTAAGATTGCTTGCTTGGAAGGACCTGTTTCGGGACAGCGTATTATTTTCTGCTCGAGGACCCGTATAATACGGCGAGGGTGGTTAGGTTCCTCAGCCCGAAACTGTGCCCGCATGTGAACCTTTCAGGTGGTGTAGGTCAAGGCGATTGGTGCACTTCGCTGTCTTTGACAGCGCAATTTTTTGCCCAGCAAAAAGGGCGGAGATCACACCAAACAAATGGGGAAGCAGCGAAGAAGATGAAGAAAGACTCCGCCATGAACGACACGTACTCACGTTCCGCCGCACTGAACTCCTTCCCTCCAAGCCGTGGCAGGGGTACGCGTAATGGCGTCCTTGTCAGGCCACAGCAGCTTAGGGAAGCAGCGAAGAAGATGAAGAACGACTCCGCCATGAACGACACGTACTCACGTTCCGCCGCACTGAACTCCTTCCCTCCAAGCCGTGGCACGGGTACGCGTAATGGCGTCCTTGTCAGGCCACAGCAGCTTAGCAGCTCTGTGTTCTGCTCGCTTCTCACAGAGAGGCCAGTAGGGCCTACGACCTCCTTGACGACAGCACCAAGTAGCGTGTGCGTGTAGGAGTGGAAGGCCTGGATGATGTTATCCTTTGAAGGCTGGGTCCACAGTAGGGTGTGTAGGACCTGCAGTGTGTGTGTCACTGTCCCGCCAGTTTCCTCGAATTTTAACAGAGTTTTTGGTGGGCAGTGGCAATGGTAGCCTAGGTTTTGGCCACATAGCCAAAAGGCGTTTTCATGCCTCATAGCTTTTGGCCACCCGTCCCCTTCAATAGGTAGGTAGTTAGACGAAACCATCACCTTGGCGTTAGCGCTGGGTATTCCCCAATGTTCTCTGGTGCCAGCACAGAAATTGGGCACCTAGGGGCGGAGAGACGTGGGACGTACCCCATCGCACCGTGTAAAGACATCCGCCGGGTTTAGCAAGGGTGCACACTTGGGTATAATTAGGATACCATTTCTGCAACTTGCTCTAGGACCTCAGGCTAGCACACTCACACGGACATTGGGAGAGGCAGGTATAGGCTGGTAAATTCTGCTGTTGTTTCAATGTGATTTTGTAGAACACCCTTGAGGTGTTTTGGTTGTGTGTGGTCTAGGCCTTGGCGCGTACGACCATATACCCCTTCAGTGATGATGCTGACAACAGCTGAGAAGGGGTTTTGACATGTTTGTTTTTGCATCCGAGCAGAATGTGCTCACAATTTGATTTTGCAGAACATCCTTGAGGTGTTTTAGCTGTGTGTGGTCTAGGCCCTGGCGCCTATGACCACAGACCCCTTCAGTGATGAATACGCTGACAACAACCGAGAAGGGGTTTTGACATGTTTGTTTTTGCATCCGAGCACAATGTGCTCACAATTTGATTTTCCACAACATTCTTGAGGTGTTTCAGCTGTGTGTGGTCTAGGCCCTGGCGCCTATGACCACAGACCCCTTCAGTGATGAATACGCTGACAACAACTGAGAAGGGGTTTTGACATGTTTGTCTTTGCAACAACAATTACAATTTGCTGACTGTGAGCCCCTTCAATGACGATGCATGGCAAGTTGACACGTGCTGCTCCGTCACGCGTGGGCCTTCGGTTTGGGCCCCTGCAGGCACCTGTTTTTCTTAGGACCTGTTGTGTGCGGACGGAGCTTTGCGGATTCGCGGCCGAGGAATGGGACTGCCCCGCTGCACTACCGCCACCAGCAGTCGGCGTACCATGTCCCCCTGAATGTACACCATGTCCTCCAATGGCCAGCAAACATTTTGAAAACCCTTGTTTGTCAATGTCATGTGCAAGCAATATACATTTGAGAAGGGGCTCTGCAGTGAATTTGAATTTGATTCGCTTTTTTTAACCCGACCCTCTTACCTGCACTTCGCTGTGCTCCTGCTTTTTTATTGGTCCCCAGGATCTGGTGACGACCATAAAAAACCCTTTGTCCTCTTTGTGCTCTGCCTTGCTGTGTTGTGTATGGAAAATCATCCAGAGAAATCCATAGTGTAGGGAAAAACACCCCCCACCCCTCCCCAGGCATAATCGTATGGAAAAGCCATTGTTTGCACTTTGTCCTGTTTGCAACCCCTTCAGTGATGAATGACACATTCATTTCACTACCCTGTGGGGCTGGTCTGCCGATGTTCGGTTTGGGCTGTGCCACAAACTCCTGCAGGGACCTTTTTCTTAGGCCCTGTTTCGATTGCCAGAGCGGTTGAGAAATGCACCGTTTTGTGCGCTGGGAACCGCCCCTTGTGGATTTTTCAACGTATGGAATCAAAGCACATCATGCTGACGTTCAGCCATTGTCCGCGCTGAGAAGGCCTGGTCCACTGGGCGACCGGGGTGCCATGCCATGAGGAAGCGGACAAGTCCACTCTCCACTGCGGCCTTTCCGTGCCTGAGAGTGGTGGCCCCAAAATGCCACGTGAACCCACCGGGTGTTCCTAAGGGCTCCCCCACAGGGTATATCCGACCTTCATATCCAAAAACAATACACCTGAGCGGGGGCTTTGCTATGTGTAGCATTCGTGTCACAATGTAACGCACTTTGTTGTGTGTTGCCTTCTGTGTTTTGCTTTCATGTTGTCCTCCACGTCCGTCTTCACACAATGGGAAACAAATTGGAAAACTCCCTCTCCCCCCTCCCCATTCTGGGACCACATCCTGCCCCCCCCCCCCTTGACAATAGCATGCTATGTGTCACATTCTCTCTGCACCTATGTCCCTTCAGTGCTTATATGTTCTTTGTTGTGCATGTCTCTCTTGAAAGGGAAATGCGTGTACTGCATAGGAGACAAGTGTGCATTGAGCCTCTTCTACACATAGGGCACTCTTTTGTTTTCAACCTCGCCCTTGAGGCGAGGAAGTGCGTCTTGGGTCTAGACTGTTGCGTCTCTAACCCAGACATTTGAGTTGGGCCTGCCCCAGCACCCACGCGTTCATCCACCACCCACTGCGGACCGCAATTTGCTATGTCGTCTAGCCCCCTTAGCGTGGCCTCTTCCGTCCCCTGTAGCCCTTCGTTCCCGGAATGCGGTTGGGGGGATCCGCAGGAGCTCTTGAGGTTTGGAGACCAACCCCCATCGCCACCGTGGGACTCTGACGCTGAGAAGTGTCTCAGCGAACTGACCTCGCCCCAGCCTCCATTGCTACCACCGCGCCCCTCTCCCCCTTCACCAACAACCTCTCCAACGCCAGTAAGTCCTCCATGTAGACCCCACATTACCTCAACCCCATACCAGGTAGCCCTGGAAGCCGTGGAGGAGGCCCTGATGTGCACTGCCGTGCCACCGCCATCCCACCCACAACCCCCCAAGTACGTACCCAAGGACCCCCCCAGCCCCCCAAACCAGCTGTTCACGGGCCCTACAGTGCCAAAACACTGCAGATCATCCGGGAGAATCACGGGGGTGGGGTTCAGTATTTCGTAGACGGGGTGCTGAACCGCCGAACGATGTACCGGTTTGCGGTTCAGCAGCCCAGGAAAAACCCGTTAGGGGTGTGGCACGAGGGTTCGCATTTCCTTAGCAGGGACGAGGAGCATGCAGCACTGGTGCTTGAAATCCTGTCTGCTACCCCAAAACCCCCCCATATCCCCAAGCCGGCCCCACAATCTGTGCCCCGTCGGCCACTGCCCCCTCCAGCAAGTGATCAGGTGACACTGACCCAGTATAACAGGCACCGCCGTTCCTCACTCCTCCCAATGGCTCCCGCCCCAAAGCGGCCGTGCCCCGCTGTCCGAGTGTCTTTTTTTTTCGATTCTTTACATGCCATGCCTGCCCGGGGACATGCCCCAAGGCACTGACATCGATCAACAATCAACAAATACCGACTCGCCCCTCCACTGGGAGGTGCAGCAACAACTTGAGGAGATTGAGGCAGAGCTGGCTAGTATCCCGCCTTCACCGCCCTCCTCACCACCCTTGTCGCCGCCAATTCCTGAAGACGAACAAGAGACTCACGAACAACAGGCATTCCGATTGGGAAGGAACATTCCAGCCTTTCTGGATAGAGATGTGGTTGACAGCTTCAGGCCGATCTATCTTGTGGCGGACTTTTTATTTCGAACCGATCACCAAGTTCAATTCGGACTGAAGCACTACTTATACCAACTTCTACTATCGCGTGCCGTTTACTGGGAGTGGGGGTTCATCACCTATCCCCCTGCTCTTCAACACTTTATTCTACAACACTCTTTTGGCCAATAACTTCGCCAGCTGCGACAGACGCTTCGCTCGCTGTCTCTGAGTGCCCCTGCTTACCACGTTGCAATCATGGAGGAATTCGCCGTACCAGTAATCGATGACAGCTCCATTCGGCAGCTATTGCAAGCTGTTAACTCGGCCACCATAAACTCTTTGACAGCATCAGTACAAGATGTTCTCCGACGAGCTCCGCTCACCGAGGCAGCTCTGACGCAATTATTGTCGCAACGCAACTGGAATACCTCAAATAAAGCATTCACAACTCCTATATCTGCAGCTTCTGAAGCTCTGCTCACTCAGCACCTGCTCACAATAGTGAATCAAATCACACAGCAGCGGTCAAAAGAAATTGTCGGCGAAATGATGGAACAAGCTGGGAGCGATGACCCTATGACAAGAGGTCTACAACTCTCTTCTGCAAACAATATTTTGGATTCGACCTCTAAGAGAATTGCGCTAATGGAGGAAAAGAGCAACTTGGAGAAATCTTGACAGCTCACCAATCCTGAAAATGCTTCCTATGGACAACGAGTAACTCAATCCATTGACGATCTCGGCATTGCCATATGAGTGACCTTGCAACAAGTGGAAATTGCTGAGGACAATCCACTGCAGAAAGCTCGTAAGAACTGTTTTGATCTCATCACCCAAGCCAAAGAGGTGAAAAGTCAACATGAACAGCTTGGTGCCGAGGTTACCGCCGAGGACACCACTTGCCTCCAAAAATAATGGACAATCATAAACTCACAAATCGGGGAAGCGGAGAAGGCCATTTTTGGCCCCCTTTGCAACCCTGACTCAGAGGTATCTGATGTCGTCTCTAAGCAGCAGGGACAGGTCATGCGGCAACAAAAGTTGCTCCTACAACAGAGGGAAAAGGTACATTCCAAGCTTTAAAATACTCTGGGTGTCTCCCCGCTCAAAAGAAACAAAAAGCTGCCGCAGCCGAAGGGACGGTTGACCACGCGCCCCCCGCCGCGGATCCAAGAATCTCCATGACTCCTGCGAATATTCAAGCAGCCATTGATTTATGTGCAAGCAAAAAAACTCTACACGACCCTGAGATTGTGATCTCGCTCATCAACTCTGAGCAACAGCTTCTCATGATGCAGTTCAATTGGCTGCAAGACT